>CP135578.1:5636722-5782664 GCA_032401905.1 Swietenia macrophylla | reverse complement strand
ATATATATATATATATTTGTGTGCGTGTGTGTTATGTATATGTATGCATCAATTTTTATACTAAATCTTTTTATTTAGTTTTATAATTTACAATGGTTCTTATAAAAATATATAAAATAAATAATAAATAGTATTTTAATTATAAATAAAAATTTTAAAATGTATAATAAAAACTATAAAATATACAATAAATAAAAAATTTAAAATATTAACATAAAAACTAAAATAAATTGATGTAATAATACATGCATACATGGTAGACAATCCCCCTAAAATAAAGTGATCTAAACATACCAAAAAATAAAATGCAAGAGCACATACCAATCCATACATGGAATACAATTATTTGTGCTAGTAATTTTTAGTTAGAGACATGGGATTGTTTGATTGCATAAGAGAGTTGACAGAATGGCCAAAATTGTGGGCAAAGAATCATGTGAATTGGCGTTACATGACAAAACATTGGCTGCATAGAATAGAATGAATACAATTCGATTCACAAGTTCATCGCATACACACATAAATGCGTCTACAAATATGACCGGCCAGCCTACACCGGAGGATGAGCTTTAATTTGCAGTAAATAGAAGCCAGTTTGCAAATTCTCCATAGCCATGATGTACAAGTGTGCTGCGCCTATGCCTGAACCTCCTGTCTCTTCGCAAAGCCAAAGCCAGTGCCAGTCACCATTCATTTTTTTTCTTTTTTTACTTGTACTTTACGATATTAAATAAAAATTTAACTCTGCATTTGTATAGAAGTGGGCCTTGTTATTGAAAGCCCGTAGACCCATTCTTGAATTCAGTACATTCTGTAAAGCTTAAGGCTCATGACAGACCCAAGGCCCGTTCCTTCAATTCCCTTAATCAAAATGAGCTCAAAAAGTCCTTTACAATCTTCCTAGACTCTGTAGAATCTCAGCCCATTCCATAAAGTCTTGGCTAGGATAGGCCGAAGCGTTTCGGAATTATTGAAAGCACAGCATCTGACCTTTATTCTCTCTTTCTAGAAAGTAAAGTTGTCGTAGCACAAGCCAACTGTATTCTGCGTTATCTGTTCTAAATTTTAATCACTATTTATTTTCATAATTAATTAATTATTAAAAATAAATATTAGGTGAACGCATGAATTTACAAATTATGACACAGTTTGGGATTCTTGTCTTGAAATTATTTAAGACATTGACGAAGAAGTAACTTGAAACATAAAGCACGTTCATGCGAATGACAAGATAAGTGGGTCCTCACACTTCTCGAAAATTTAAAAACTTATTAAGGGCCCCACAAGAGAGCAAGCTCTAGAAATCATCGCCGTCGTAACCAAGATCATCTTCCACTTTCTCCGCCGCCTCATCAGCGATATGATCTTCCAGAGCATCAACACCTTCAGCCAATGCCAGTCCACCTAGGACTCCTGCTGCCGCACCCACAGCCAATCCCGTACCCATTCCACCAAACTTACTCTTCTTTTTCTCCTCAGTTTGACCGTAGTAACCTCCGGGAGCGGGCGCACCGTAACTTGGCTGACCACCGTAAGGATGCGGCGGAGGCGGTGCATCGTATGAAGTGTAGGGATACCCACTTGGCGGAGCTGTTCCGTAATAAGGATTAGGTGGCGGAGGCTGATGACCGTATGGGTAGCCATATTGTGGCGGAGCATGGAAATCTCTTGACCCAGGTGACGGGACTCCATATGGAGGTGCGTAATACGCGCCTTGGGGAGCGTAGCGCGGTTCTCTGATAGTTACCTTTAGGTCAACCTTTCCGTGGGGCCTACCAGATGGTCGCTTGACTTTCAGCGTGCGGGAGTTGCGTGCACCTAATCCGACGTCGTCGAGGACTTCTTTCAGCTTGAGCCGGGCGGAGCCGATCAGCTTCTTGGTGTCCTCCTCATCGCCGGCATGAACGATATCGATGAACAGGGTTGTATCTTCATCGACGGGGCCGGGCAAAGGAATGACAAGTGTCTCGTCCCAGTAGGGACTCGTATCGCCCTCCTCGTCGAGCTTGGTGGAGCATTTCCTAGCGGGATCGACCCAAACGACGGCGTATGGCCTGTTGGGACCATGACGCCAGTTGACGTTCTTGAGATCTTTGGCCGAGGTGATATTCACCTCTACTTCGTAGGGGGAAGCCATTGAGAGGGGTAGAAGGGAAATTTTTGGTGAAGAGAAAGAACTGATTTGGGAATATTGAGAGATGTTACTGGTTTGGTTTTTATAAGCTGCAATGTCAGAAGAGTGTTAAGCGGGCAAGTAGTTAATAAAGCTTAAGGACTAAGCAATGCGTACAAGTACAGGTGGCGGTTTCTGAATGGATAAGGTAGGTGTTTGAACCAATAGAAAGAGTGGAAGTGAGTAGAGATGGCCTATTAGGAACGCACTTTCTTAACTGAGGGAATGGCTCTCTGCGTTGTCTTGTGCAGGCAACGGGAATATGCTTTGCGTGGGGGGTAATAGGGTAAATAGATGCCACGCGGGACGAACACGGTTTTAGATGAACCCTTTTTTTAGTACGATGTCGTTTTAAATGGACGAGTTTAGGCGGTTGACTTGTATTTATCTTCAAACACAAAAGGTCGGGTCCCAATCTAACTAAATTTTAAAAGCGGCAGCATGCTTGTCGTTTTCAGAATTTAGAGAGCGTTTCAATTGGGAAAAAGCATAATTAGGATCAGTTAAAATGACGTAACGGCGAACAACTAACCACAGTATAATCGTGGCCCGTAAGTCACGTTGTAAACCGATTTATGATGTGCTATTTGATTAATGCCGACCCATTTTAATATTTTATTCTTAAATAGAATGATTAAAAGGATGAATAAATATTAATTTAAAAATATTTTACACAACGTAATCTTTTATGCAACTTCAATTACTTGAATATATAGATATACACACACGCGCGCGCACTCGCGCGCGCATGCATACGGGCACATGTATGCAACAGGAATAAATTGATAAATTAAAAAAATTGATGTTAATTCTTATAATTTTTAATTGTGAAATTGATTCATAAAAGTTTCTCAATATCGTTACTTTTTAGACTCAATTCTAGTAAAAATAGATAAGTTCGATTTAAGTAAGTTTGGATTTAAAATTTAAATTGATTTAAAATTATAGTATTTTAATTCGAATCAATTCGATTTAATTTGATAGTAAAATTTAAGCTAAATCAATCCAAACTAATGCTTGTCAATTTGAATTGATTTGAGTTTAAACTCACAAAATTGTCATAATAGTAAGATTTAATTTTTTTATTAAATTATATTTATTTTTAGTCTTAAAAAATAAATTAATTGTAAGAATTAAATTAAATTATGTTTATCGAAATAAATAATTATAACTAAAAGGTTCATATATTATATTACCAAATATAAAACTATTGAATATAGAATTATATTTTTTTTATAATGTGGAATGGCTAATAAAAAAAATATCAAATATAAAATTTTATTTTTTAATATTTATTAAATCAAATCAGTTTAACCATTTTAGAATAAATTTAATTCAAAAATTGTTTCAATTAAAATGTTTTGATTTTTTTTTAAAAAATTAATCTAAATTATCAGTTGTGCCCAAAAACAACACTATCTAGGCCCATTTTGTTCAATACGAATGGGCTTACAGGCCCATCTATTTAACTAAAGAAGGCCCTTTTTGTTTAACCATATTGGGCTCTCAGGCCCATTATTACTCGGCCCTTCTTGACCCAAATAGGCCCGCCTCAACTCTTGCTTTTAATTTTAAATAGAAGCAAAATTATTGTTGCATATGTTCCTAAAATTAATGTCTTCTTCTCCGATGATTAGACCATAATTAATTACATGTAGATTTGTTCACACCATCAGGTAACATTGATTTCACAAATTTCCCGTCGGCTTAAATCAAAGAATTGGTCCAGACCCACCAAATAAGAGACGAATCCAATGAATGAAGCAAAGCAAACAGCTTGAATCTTGGATCATAATGTTTCGTAACCAAACCCCATCACTGTCTCCAAAAAACAAAGCAAAATTGGAAAACGAGCCCGCAGGATTTTACAATATGTTGTGGCTTTGAAGGAAACTCGTTGCCAAATAACACTTAATTGCTGCACTAAAACAGAGAAATATTCACAAAATATAGTGAGGAAACAGAGCAAATCTGAAGATCCTCGAACTCAAACATGGGTGTATGCTCTCTGTTGTTTGTGTTGTCTGGTTGCTTGATGCGTTATATTTGCATGGCACGCCATTAATGTTTAGCTGCGGTGATTTTATTACGTTGGTATAAATAATACAGTATAATTATTTAATTAATAAAAAAATTTATTTATTTATTATAAATAAAAAAATAAAAATAAAAAATATAATTTTTTATTATATTAATTAAAAATATAATTTATTTTTAATTTTTTTATATATAATTATCTAAAAATTTTTTATAAATTTGACACTTGTAAGTTACCATTTTCAGAGGCTCCCTTGTCTGCTTGGTGCAATGAATTAAATTTGTACTTCGTTAATGCAGGTCGTTTTGGACAATACATTGTAACCAACATGACACATGCGTTGAAGTTGCATACGATCGGTAAGTGGTGTAAACAATGCGTCCCTAAACTAGCTCCGCTAATAAAAATATGCATGTGCCAAAATTTTTAAAAATATTTAGATAGAATTTAAATTTATTTTTTTAAAAATTTTATTTTAAAAATACTTTTTTTTTAAATATTTTATTTTTATTTAAATTCATTTTACAGTTGTTATTGCCAATAGAGATGACAATACCTCCAAATACTCGTATGTCTTTGATATTTTGTGATTAATTTGTTTTAATAAATACTTAATATTTATCAAAATTGTATGGAAATACATAAATTGTTGGCGTCTTATTTTTGACTTTTTAACTACGCATGTGTTATTATAAAATATTAAATTTAAATTTATAACTTATCGAATTAAAATTATAAATTTTCAGTGTTAATTTAAAATAACACACATCACTAATAAAAAATATTAAGTTCATCAATATAAAATAAAATCGTTCACAACTATATAAAAATACATAATTATTTTATAAATTTACACATAAAATATTATAAATTTAAAATAAAATTTCATAAATTCATAAATACCCATCTAATTATTATCAATATATTACAAAATGATAATAAAGAACATATCTTTAAAGCGACTAAATGATTAATATAATTCATCAATAACATCTACATTCTCCGCGTATGTACAATTTTACTCTTTTTTTGAAGAATTTAAAGTTAATTATTTTTTAAAAAATAATTAATTAATAATAATATTATTATAAAAATACAAATATATTTTCATAATAAATTTTTTTAAATTTATTCTAATTCTGCCAAAAGATATGTAAAATTTATTCCATTAGGGTCGGGTAGTAATGGATGGGGTTGAAATGGCCATCCTAAATTGGCGGATTTTGTTGAGTGAGCCAAACTGTTTGACTAGAGGGTAGTTCTGTTTCATGGTAACGAGGGGGACCAGGCTGCTTAGTGCTTGCTCCCTGTGCGTGGCTGCACTCCGGAAAATCTGCACTGAATTATCAGATTTCAGAGCCAATATTACCATGATGTTGCCTTGAGAATTTTGGTTTGCATGCACGAACAACCACCACAACCACCACCATTTCTTCATCAGTCTTCAAACTCATTTATTACTCAACAGTCGTTTTCCCCACTCTTATTAAAATTTCAAACTTCTCCACTTCAATCTCATCCTCTCCTTCTCCCTTTCTTAAACATTGCACTTAACAATTCAACAGTTGAATTAACTAATAACCATTGAGACATTTGAGTGTACTGTTACTCTACCAGACCTTCATTTGATAAAGGGGGAGGCAAATTGAATATTCAAAGCAGATAGGAAGAGGAGGACAGGGAGACTGAGAGCATCATCTGCTTCTGTAACGCGCTCTATGACTCTCAGACTATGAAATGTGCTTTCTTTTTGTTCACTTTTGAAATGAAATTAGACCTTAGACAAAAACTAATACATTGCCTGCTTTCTTACCGTTCAAAAGTACTTTTCAAAAAGCAGAATGTTGCCAGAATGATTTTACTGAGATCATCATATATGCCCCTTCCTTCCAAATGGTCATTTATTTACACAAAAGGGGGGAAAAATAAAGGAAAAGACTTAATTTAAAGAAACTTTGGCACAACTTTCACAACTCTTTTCTTGAAACCCAAGGGACTTTAGTGATGTCCCCCTCGGTCTTTACTTGGCTTAAATGCTATGTTATCCTCTTGAAAAATGTGATTGGATGACTAATTCTGTTGAGTCTAAACCTGGGCAAAAGGGTTTGGGGAACTACCATTCCCCTTGCACCAACAAAAATCCCACCAAAATATTTGTCGTGGAAAGTGAAAACCACCGAGAAAATGAAAGGAGAGAGAAAATATTGGAAACCCGATAAGTCATTTCAGTTTCAGGTTCAGATATGATCACAACTTTGATAGGAATGAATGGCTAAGCCAATTCATATTTTCAATGGTAAACAGCATGCTGAATTGCAGAATACAAGACCACAGAGATAACAGCAAAAAGATCCATGACATATCATCGGACAGATTTCCTTTCAAATTTTCAATAATGACCCATCAATATACAAGACAACAACAGCAACGTGAAAAACAAAAACAAGCGATCCTGTTTGAATCATAGTCATCATAGCTAGACATGACCAACAACAGCCTAGCTTTAGCATATCATCTCCGATTTTTTTTTTTCCTTTTTTACACGAAACTGAAAACAAAGTTCTCTTCTATTCTTTGTTTTTCTTTCTATAGATTTCAGTTTGATTGACAAACAGTTTTTTTTCCCGCTTAAATTCCTTCTTCGTGGGATTTTCTTGCTGATACGAAGTCAGAAGATGATGAATCACTGCTGAATCGTGAAAACAGAGATGAATCTGAAAACAAATGGAAGATTTAAGTAAGTGTAAGAGAAATTAAGATTAAAAATCCCAAATTTTTAAGGCTAATTAATAGGGAGGGTGACTTGTACCTCTGGAAGATAAATTGCCGAATATGTCCCAGGAAGAACTGCTGGTAGATTGTGATAAGGATGAAGAATCTGATACAAAAATCAAGAAAATAAATCGGAAAAATTCAACATGAGTCTAATCCAAAAAGATTTGATCTTGATTAAAATTAGAAAGTAATTAATTAACTGAATTTGTTACCTCTAGAGTTGTATGATTTTTTGCAATGAAGAATGGCGCTTTGAATCCCATCATGTTGCAGCAGCAGCGAATCATCTCTTCTCGCCGGCGACGAATGCGACGCCGAAGCCGATTTGCTCTTGCCCAGATGCCGATTAACTACTCTAAATCCAGTCGAAACATTCCCTTGTTTTTCTTTCTTCGGTGACTGCGCTGGCAAAGTTACCGGTGATGATGCAGGTACATACTCTGATAACTCCCCGGAAAATCTCATCTTGTCGTTCTTCTTTGAAACTTTGACATACAATGGCTTGATTATCTTCAAGCATTTCATTATAACATCTTTGGAAAATTTTTTTGATGAATGATCATACGATAAAGATGGTAATGATGAATCATCCGTGTTGTCTCTGGGTTGTGTTTTCCGCAAACTGGAAGCTCTGCTGAACATTGAAAGATTTGAAACTTGTTCCACTTTGAATTTGATAGCGAATAACTTATTTCCTCCCTTGACTCGCTTAGGGGTGTCTGTTTTCTCTGCTTTGATTGTTGCCCCTGATTTCGATTTCTTGAAAATTGACACTTGAAGTTTCGGGGCCGATTTCAACAATGCGATTGGAGACAGGGGTTTCGAACTCGGCTCGATTGGTAGGATCTTTCTTTTGGACAAACCATCACTGGAAGACATAGACGAAAGAGTTGTCTGTTGTTGTTGGGACATCATTAATTCTCCCTGGCCGGCATTTTTTGTTGAGTAGTGGACTAGTTGTTCTTCGTTAGAGTCAAATCTGCAGCTCTCTTTGCGGTCGTTGTTGTTGTCGTCACTGTTTTTCTTGTAGTCAAAATCAGAAACAGTAAGCTCCAACTCAAAAAACGAGTCATCCCCTTCTTCCAACTCACCCTCCGAGCAAACAACAAGCTTAGGAACATCACTGGGGCCACAACTTCCATAAAAGCTACGGTTTTCTTTCGTGTTTGAACTGATGGGTCTCCAAAACTTGAGAAAGCCAAGAGCTTCCATGGCGTTAAGAGAAAAAGAGAGAAAGAGAGAGATGGGTCTGGCTTCTCTCAGAGAATTTAGGTGGGTTTTTATAGTTGGTTGAAGAGAAGAGAAGAAAAGAGCGAGATTTTTGAGAGGAAAAGTGCTTCTGCACTGCGTTTTATGGTTAAGTATTGCAGACTAGACAATGGCGTATCCTGTGAGCCAATGAAGTGATTTTTACTTTTCTGCTTTGAATTGTACAGTATTTGTTTTTGTACTTCTGGTTTGTTGTTTGTTGATTACTTGGTCACAGAGCGAGCACGTGACCATCAAAATGTATGCACAGAGAGAGTCTGAAAGGTAGGGTTTTTCTTCAGCTGCGGAAAAGAAGACAGAGAAGAGAACAGAGAGCCAGCCCACTGAAACGTCTTAGGGAAGCAGCAGAGTTGTTCAGCCTTGTCTCAACTGTCACTCCCAACTATTAGACCCACGCGCAGCGCCTGCGTGCGTGTTGTTACTTCACTTCAATCCACACTCCGGTTAGTCTGTTTAATCTAGTTTAATTTGATCCAATTTTAATTTAAAAATTGAATTAATAATTAATAATTTATTTTTTAAAACTAAAATTGATTCAATATAAAATTTTAAATTCATCTACATCTTCTCTTTTGATACTGCCTTTAATATGTCTTATTGAAAGTGGCGGGCGCGTTAAGGAAGCGGCGAGTGAGAATAGAATAGAAAGAAAGAAAGGGAGTTACAAGATTCCAAAATCTAGTTTTAGTTTAACAAATGTTTTGGTATGTAAGACACCATCCCAGAAACTTCCAAAATAAAAAGAAAATTAAATCAAAAGGGAAAAAAAAAGGGCCAAAAAGAAAAACATGAAAGGAGACGCAAGGTCTTGTTACATTCCAGATTACAGCGCACCGCACAGCGCTGCTCAGCTACTTTCACTTTTTTTCATTTTTAAAGGGTAATTACATTTGGATCCCTGAGTTTCAATTATTTCAATGTATACAATAAGTAAGTTCCCAGTGTGGGGGACCTATTTGTTATGAATAGAAACATTAGGTATCTTATTTGTGACAATGTGAAATATTAAGGACCTAAATGGGTATTACTGCAAAATAAATTCTCTTCTAAAAGGATGCGGGGGGTTAAAGTCAGAAAGAAATGGGTTAAAACAAGGCAAGTCCAATGGTGCTGGAGGCACGCATGCATGCTCATGCCGATGCATCGCTCTCTGCTTTCCATTTTAAAGCTCTTCCTTCTTCTCTTTGCCTTAAAAGGTTTGACTTGTAGTTGTGGGGATGATTTTTGGCTTCGAACATTGCAACTCTTTTTACTAATTGTAATTTGTGTCTTTCAATGATTCTAACTCGAAGATTACAAGCCTTAACTCCCTCCCTCTCTCTCTCTCTCTCTCTCTCTCTCTCTCTCTCCGTGCTTTCGTTCAATTGAATCGAATGAACAAATGATTGGTTTAAATCTAACAGGGGATTCAAATCACAAGGACTAACATTACTGGATGATATTAGTCCCGCAGTATCCATCAAGCTCCATTCAAAAATGGCGTGCTACAGAGATATATTTGTACTTGTCTTCTGAGTATTGAATGGCAGACTGTTAGGGGTGCGTAACGTTTCTGTCATGGTCTCTTCTTTACAATAATTCGCAAAACGTGGGCTTGGCTTTTGCCTGGTCTAATTTTCCTCAAAAGAATTTTGGCGAATGCGGGGTCTCATGTCTCGTGCGAATTGATTGATTCACACCATTACATTACATAGGAATGAAGAAGAAGGCCTTGTATGGGCTTAACCTAAGAAAGGACTATGGAGTATGGGCTTTGAGAGTGTCCAAGAAAGCATTGCATAAGGCATGAACCCACGGTAAACAGTCCAAGCCCACGAATGGTAGAGGACGCTGCATTTCTCTTCCACAATCTTGGAGAAAGTAAAGGCAAAACAGAATGGGACACCATGAATAATCCGGCAAAAATTAAATACCCATTGCGGTCAATGATCATTTAACTTTAAATTGTGTGCAACAAAGCACTCCTAACACAAACATGGATTCTAATGGGTGATACTCTACAGCACCACCCTTTCTAAAAATGTTGTTATCCCAAAACCTTAAAAATCACTCGGCGGTGTGTCTAATCCTTCTTCTTCTCCTTCAAACCTCTGGGAATTCGACTCAAAACCTTACTCAAAACCTTCTCATCAAACACTGCATATTGCTTCTTGATCTCAACCGTTGCCTTCTCAGAAAATGAATCGATCTGGTCCTCGTATTTCTCATAAATCACAGGAACCGTGTGTAGCAAAACAAAGGCTGTTTCAAAAAACCATAATCAATATCCAAAGATTAGACAAGAGTGCAAGTGGCATCTTATATACAGAGAAAATGACACTTCAAAGACAAATCCGTTACTTACCAATGTAGAACAAGGTCAGAAAGTTACACCAATTGCCGACGAGTGACAGAACCCACAAGCCAGCAATAACCTGATCACAAAAGCAGCAGCAGGAGCATATTAATTGCATGAAACTAAGAGCCACAACAACTTAATCTTAAGATGCACCTGCACAATTCTTATGAATTTACTAATTAGGCTGGACAGTCATGTAAAACATGAAAATTTGTAGCTAAGTACATTTTCCTTGCAGTGTGAGTCCAAACCAAAAAGCATTATTGATAAGGACAGGAAAAAGAAAAAAAATAAAAGCATGGAAATAAATTCAGCTCTAGAAATGATTGGCCCGGTTGAAAGGGAATATCTAAAACAATAAAGCAGAATAAAGTAACTTACACCAAGAAACTTCTTCAAATCTTTCCCAGATGCAATATCCCGCAGGACAGCCAAGGCTCGGTTGATTTCAAACCTCAGCGCAGAGGCAACTTCGAGGACACACTTCTCAGGAACTGTAACAACTGGAATCTCTGGTGGTGACCTAATTAAAGGACAAAGTAAAATCAATTCAGTAGAGAATTGCATTGGACATTTCATAATAGAAAGGGAATATAAAAAACCATACTTGTTGATAAACGTGGATGCATTGGACCACAGGAAAAGGACAGCCAGTGAGAGTATTGATATATGGCAGACCAGCGTGATTAAATGATATTCAAGCAATTCAAAAAGAACCCACATTGCAGTGGCACCACCAAGCACACCCGCAGAGATTTTCTTGTTCCTCCATAGGAAAACATCAGCAGCTGAGAAAAAGATTTAGGTAAGACTAAGGAAAAAGATTAATGAAATACAATGCATATGCTAGCGAATTTGTTTCTGTGCACACACATGAGAGAGAAGAGAGTGTGTTCTGTCTAACTCCTTTAAGCTACAGGTGTGAATAAATACAAGAAAATCAAATATACATAGGTCCTGAATAAAGGACTATGGAAGTCATTCAAAGGAATTCTTTTTTCAAAAAATTCTAGAAAATAAAATTTTCGTATATTTTTAGTGGCTAGAAGACGATATTCCAATATATGAGATATATGGTTGTAATTACTCATAAAAAGAAGTAACTATGGCTGCTCGATGGTGAGAAAATAAAAGAAAAAGAAAGTTTCATCCATAAATGGATGAAAACGCAGCAAGTTAAAATTATATTTTAGCCCTCCATTTTGCTCCAAGATATGAACTATGTATGTCCAAAGGTACTGCTACATGCAAGCAATATTAAAACAAAACTGAAAAGAAGCTCTTCAACTCCCGCAAAATAAGCTCTCATAGCACACCTATCAAATGTGCACCCCTAACTGGATCACTTCTATATTTCCCATTTAAAAATTAACAATGTCATGATCCTCAATACAAAACACATACTCATGGTCTTATTTAAGAGGATCATATTCCCCAAAATTATGGAGTCTACAATCCCTGCAATGATGAATCAGAACCATTCATTTTATGAAACAAAGGCTCGACTCACATATGCTACCTCAACTGTCCTATAATCCAAAACCAAATTGGAAACTTTTTTTAAACTAAAAAACTCATAAAATAAAACAGGAACATAAAACAACCAAATGCCAACAACCAGCATGCCTGAATATGAAATTAATTAGCAGTACACAGAGGTCACTGGAATACACACATCAAATGAATAGCATTGACAATTATGAGAAAAACTTCACTGGAAGTATGTACTCCAATCGTCATGCTTAGTCAGTAAGCGCATCTAATGAAACATTTCCCTGTATACTTTATTAGAAACGATTAATTATCAAGCATGATGGCCAAATTCCACAGTTGGGAGAGAAAATTTGGAAAAGGATTAGCAGTTTTTCAAAAATGGATGTGCACTTGACAAATATACCTCAAACCCTAAATGCAATAACACTAAAATCATGTACTAATCTCAGCTAAATTACACCCTAATTGCAGTAACACTGTAATCATGTACTAATCTCAGTTAAACTACACAATTTTTCACTCAGATCCTAAACGTCTACAGACAAAAATTAAAACACACACTTTTTCCCTCTTGTAATGTTTTAAATCTAGCCTCCCCATTTTATTTACAGAAAAACAATGGTACTGATAACTAACATTTGGCCCCAAAAAGAGAGGAAAAATGGTTGCCGTAAATCTCAGTTATCATAAGCAATGATAATAATAAATAAACTAAGTTGAGAAAATAACTCTAACAAACTCAACCACTTCCCTCAGATCCTCTGTTTTCTCATCAATCGAAAAAAATATTATGAGCATAATGTATGCATATATTCACAATAATTAAGCCAGAAAGAAAGAAAGAGTACGTTTTCCACCACCAAGGACTTTGTGAATAGGTTTCTCTCTACCGAAGAGCCTGAATATCTTGGACTTAACGTCATCAATAGGCGACGGTTTGTCGCCGTCGGAGTCAGAGGACGACGAATCGTGGCCGTGGATCTTCTCCGTGATCTTCTCCATCAGTGATTTTTCGGCTGATTCGTGTTCGGCTGCATGGTCCGCCATAGTCTCCGCCGCCGATATACCACCGATGAGAACGAAACAAACTAAATCCCAGAGAAAAAGCGGAAACGAAAAATGCCTCTGCTTCAAGCAGGACGCTTTTGAGCGGAATCAGTCGATAACACCTCGGCCGTATAAAAGCGTAATTTAGTCCGAACCTGAGGTTCGATAACGAGCCTCAGTCTTTGGGACGAAGACGGGAAACGAGGGGGCCAGTTGATTGAAAAAGTGGAAAAAAAAAACAAGAGCAATTCTACAGTTACTGTGTTGTGATGGCGGTGACAGTCACCTCAAAGTCAAATGTACCGTATGGTAGTCATTTTTATTTTTCTTTTTTAAGAAACAAAATATGATCTCTCACAAACGTATTTGATGATCGCTTATCATCGAGAGCTTCAAAACCAACGGTGATGAAGTTAGCGGTGATGAACAAAGCCGTTACTCTAGGACACTCTAAAGATGAACTCATTGCCCCGCTACTCGAGGCTGAATGGGTGTTAAACTCTAACGGCTTAATTTTGGTTAGTATCTAGGTAAGCAATTTATTCGGCTTACGCCGTGCATACTACGTGGACACTACATTTGCCGTCTAGTTGATCCGATGATATAGCTACGTGGCGGCACATGATTGTAGAGGTTCACATGAATCGTTATCTTTGATTGTACGTGGCCTTAAGTTTTGAGGGATGGTGGGCCGGGCCGGCCCTCCTGCCTAAAAATAAATAAATCGGGTACAGTTTATAAGTTGGGAATTTTTATTTCGGATCAGTCTGAAACTACGAAGAGTCCGTACCGAATCAAATTTCATTGTTCAAGGATGGAATTAGTGCTGACCCTTTGATACCTCTAACCAGGACTATTATCGAATATAATATTTAATTAAAAAAATATAACTTAATTTTTTATAATATTAAAAATAAAATTTTAAATTTTAAATTAAAATTGGAGAACTCGAACTAATTGACTGTACTTAGAGCTGCCATTGATCCAATCTCTTGCATGTTTTACCATTTGTCTGAATAACCATAACCTAACCTGACATAGAGACAAGAACTAGATGAAAAATGTAGAAGAAAAATGGAAGCCTATTAAGAAGAAATACACCATCAATTTGAACACTCAGAAATCACTGGAAAACCAACCAGAAATAAGGCAAATGGAAAAGGTGAAGTTGGATTACCTTATATATTGACTTGGAAGACGCATGGAGAGAGTGGGAGAGAGAGAGAGAGAGAGAGAGAGCTTAAAGCTGCTGCTAAAACAGAACCCCATTTACAAAGCTTCTTTCTTGGCTTTGAACAAACAAAGAAGAAAGGTTTTATGTCACTGAAGAAATAACTCAATTATTCTGGAGTATATTCCAGGAATAATAGAACCTCTTTGAGAATATACCTTTACTTGTTTCCAAACAGTCCACATCATCTTGACAAATTAATACTACGTGCAAAATTACATTGAATAAATTAATTTGTATTTGTGCTCACAGAGCAGTGCATAATAATAGTGAAAACAAAAGCAACCATCCAGAATTTGCACTAAGAAGCATAAGAAGCACTCAGGAGAGGGATTATAATCTATTTTAGTTTTTTTTTAATTTAAATTAACGTTGATATATGATATAATTAATAATAAATAATTTAAATTATATTTTAAAATTTTTAATTTATATCGTAAAATATAAAATTAATTTATAAATTTTATTAAAATATAATTTAAATTATTTATTATTAATTATACTATAATCATTATATTATTAAAAGTGAATGAATGGAAAGATACAAATTCCTGCCATAAAATGCGTGTTAGTGCAAATTCTGGATGAGAAAGGAAGTGTTACTGTAAAGTTTAAATAATACTAATTTACAAATGCCATTGGTATGACAACTGTTCACACAATTACAGGACATCAGAAGAAACAACCCAATATAAGTTCCTCAGATTCTGAAAACCCACAGGCATTTCCACATACCACACATTTTACTTAAACCGTAAACAATACAATCCTAAAAAGACTTGTTGGTGGCAAAGGGTTCTTGTTGAAATGCTCTTAACAAACACCGAGAACCCTCTCTTAAAAGTGATGTACAAATTCCAGAAAATAATTAGAAAGATACACTGCACTCCATCTGAAGCTCCGGCAATGTTTTTCTGCAAGCATTTCGTTGTACGAGGATGCCATGCCACAGCTTTCTGTTGAATGCAACATACCCGTTGAAGGGGTTCTTCGGCTTCTAAAATCGTTCACTGTTTTTTCGTGAGAGAAGAGGTTGACGAGGACAGAAGTTGCCTGCTGCTGCTTTCTACTATCTAAAGGAAGTAAGTTAATTGTTCCTTCTTCCTTGAACCACCTTCTCCATACAGTTCATTCCACTGTTTTAGCTCATTCATGACTGAACCCCCAGTTGCAAAACTTGCGGCAACCTGCATAAAATGGTAGTAGAGTATGAACATCAGCAGTCGAAACGTAGGCTTCCTTGGAAAAATAGAAAAAAAATAGTGTTTCTAGTGAACTCACCTGATTCTTTGCTTGTTTCATATCTTCCATGTTCAAAGGTCTCAAAGTAATCACTCGTTCCTCTTTAACTTCTTCTTTTGAATCCGAAGCATCTTCTGAGCTCTTACCTGCTTCCCCTCTTTTTTTCCTTTCCTGTAGAAAGTTAAGTTATTTATGTGAAGAAAGTTAGATAATTCCTCTAAAAGACTTGCTGGATATAGCATGGAGTGGAATAAGAATAGGAATGACTTTGAAGCAGAGGAAGATTTTTAAGTAGTTACCATATCCTTCTTTCTCTCCTGTTGTATCAACTCTCTAACAGGTCGATATGCCGCTGTCACACACAAATTCTGTTGCAAATAGTTCATTGCACGAGTTGATTAGACCCGATAATAAACTAATTCAACAGATGTTTATACAGGAAATAACAAACCTTGAGGTCACTTCCACTGTATCCTTCAGTCATGGCTGCAAGCTCCTTGAAGTCCAGATCTTGTACTTTCTCCTTTGCTAGAAGAGTTTTCAAGATCATTTCCCTGTTTTCGGCAGATGGCAGACCAACCATGATTCTGCTTGACATATAAAAGTATCAGAATCAACAATAATGCTTGCCATTGCTGAAGATAAAGCTATTCATATTTAAAGATCAAAGTGAACCGCATGACAGAAACAATGCAAATCAGTCAAACAAATAGAAAAGCAGAAGAGGCATTGCCCACCGACAATAAATTGATTCATACCTGCGCTCAAACCGCCTGATAATGGCTTCATCGAGGTCAAATGGCCTGTTGGTTGCAGCAAGAACAAGAATTCTATCACCTGTTTTGGTCAACAACCCGTCCCACTGCGTCATGAATTCATTCTTTATCTTCCGCATGGCCTCATGCTCTCCAACTCTTGTTCGCTGCCCAAGCATGCTATCAACCTCATCCACAAAAATTATAGTTGGGGACACCTTTGCTGCAAGTGTGAACAAAGCTCGAACATTCTTTTCATCTTCTCCAAACCATTTTGAAGTAATGGTGGACATTGAGACATTGATGAAACTTGCCCCAGCTTCATTTGCAATGGCCTTTGCCAGCATTGTTTTTCCAGTACCGGGAGGTCCAAAAAGTAATATGCCTCTGCATGGCTTAAGAAGCCCACCTTTGAACAGGTCTGGTCTTCGAAGAGGGAGCATAACCAACTCCTGTAGTGATTCTTTAATCTCATCCAAGGCACCGATATCTGCAAAAGTCACTCCAATCTCATTTGCGGGGATAACCTCCGGCCTAATACGTTTCTCAAACTCATTGTCTGGAGGAACTTCCTGCAGACCACACGAAAAGTTCAATGGTGAGACTGAACCCGAAGAAATGAAGAAAAGTGATGCCACAGAAAAGGTCAAGAGTAGCCATGTTAATAAGATCTTTGACTCACAGGTGCTTTGGGAAGAGGAGGATGCTCACTATCCTTCTTCAGCACAGGAACTGATTTTTCTGTCTCATTTTTGCCTTCTGACACTGGGTTATCAGACTTTGATTCCGTCTTTGCACTGACTGCCTCTTCCCCTCCCTGCAAAAGAAAAGAAGGGATGTATTATAAAACTGCTAGTTCACTTGGCTAAAATTGTTGAAAAAAAATAGAATTTGAGAATAAATCCAACCTTGGAACCATCAGCATTTGTCTCCAGTTTTACAGTTTCTTTCCCCACCCCTTTGCCTTCCTGGAATATACTCAATCCATGGGACAAGCTGTTCCAAAGCCAGAATTGATAATCGAATAAAACCCTGTACATTTTTTGATAAAAGAAGAAGAAAGAAAAAGCTAATTAAGAAAACACAACTGGCATATACCTCTTGGATGATATAACAAGCTTCCCATTTCGGTATTCTGGATCCTTGTTTCTCATTAAATGATAGGAAATTGCCGATACCACGATTTCTTCTATGTAATTACTGAGCCCCATTGTGTCTGCCTGGCAGATTGAACCCAAATCATCGCATTCAAGATCATTGGCAGCAAGTACCTCTGCAATGTGGTTTTTATTATCCTGAAACTGGAGAATCTTCATATCCTCTTCTAGTTGAGCTTTCCAGCTCACAAGATGAGTTTCATCTTCAGGTGGGTTGATATCAACATTGTATGGGAATAAAACTGTGAGCCTCTCATCCACATCTCTGCAATCATCTTCTGATTCCAGCATCCTAGAACCGAGTACCAGAACTGAACCCGAAATTTTCTTCAACAGTTTGTCAAACAAATTCCATGTCCTTGGTGATTGAAGTAGTAGCTTGTCAACATCCCTGAGGTATAAAATGACTGGACTGGTTTCCGATATTGAAGCCAATACCTGTAAGAAAAATAACGCGCATGCTCTCAGCACAAATTTAATGCAATGGGAAGCTTCATATCAAGTTATTATCTGTATACTTAGTATTCAAGTTCAGACAGAAAAGCTCATAAGCTAAGTGCACATACATAAAGAGAAAGTATCCTTCAATCAAGATCATACAGGGATTTACAAAAAAATCTAGCTTGCAAAACAAGCAATTTAGTACTTAAAATACCTTGTACAGTGACTGTAGAAAAAGTTTCTCATCAAAACACCAACTGCTTGCACGTGGAGCTGAAAATGAAAACAATGAACGAGTATGTATTAGCAGTAGTCGATTACAGAAGTATGTGGTCCTGAGAAGATACGGTTTGTATTTGTCAATATAATTATAAATTTATTTGTTAAAAATTCGCAGTGATCCAACGGATGTTCCTAGAAGTTCTGAAACAAACTTGAAACTATTTTGTAGATATAAGAATAGCTGGGATAAAAAATCAGTGTTAATAAATGGATTATAGAACCAAGCAGACATTCAAGGTTTCAGAATGCAAATGAAGTCTAACCTGGATTTGCAGGAGCACAAAACGAAGACATGCTACTCATATCAGATGCAGCAGAGGCATTTCTACGTAGTTGTGGAGGATTACTGGAACCTTCCATAACTCTAAAAAATGTGAAGCAATTAGAGCTCTAACTCAGCAAGCACAGCTGACTGGCTAAGCTAATGAAGCTTTTTATCTAACTACGGATACACGCAGATCATATATTCTACCTTGATTTTATATCCACACCACTGCTTTGCCGATACAATGTTCCTGTAAAACAATGCTTGCTCAGATCTATGACAAATATTAAGAAACAAAATCACAAGATATGAAAATACAAAGTAGAACCAATCGAGATTGAACTTGAGGCTGAAAGCTCACATCAATTCATCAACACCTCAAAAGCAATAAACAATAAATGAGTTTCTTTTTCCTTTATTTTTTCAACTGTGTAAACATAGGAAAGGGAAACAAAGAAGATTGATAAAAAGGCTGTACAACTTCATTCCAACAGACAAAAATGTTTAACATGTCCAACAAATGGACCTGTAGTTCTGGACTTTATTGTATACCTTTGGTGGTTTCTTCCCATGGAGGAAGTATTGAGAAGGATCCAAACAAACTGGACATTCGCTCCAGTGTCATCTCTGAGATGGACCTCTTATGAACCTACAAGACGAGCAACAAATCAGTAAAAAGAAACACCACTTCAGGCTAATCAGTTGACTTCTATTCCGACAAAAGTATGATACATTGTGAGGAAAGGATTGATAGCATTTAATCTAGTCAGCAAAGGTAAATTATGTCCGGAACACATGGCTTATCTTCATCCACTTTGCCTAAGAACAAATGATGTGACAATGCAACAATAGCCACATTTCATATACAGAAACCACTAAAACATACTAACTTTTCTCAGTTCAGGGAAAGCTTACAATTTCTCTTTTGGCACAACCGAATTTGTTTTGCATCTGTAGAAAGGTAACCAAGAGAAATATTGGTATGACTGACTGAGAATTCAAATGAAAATTGAGAGAGTCTACAAGCTGTGATAGTCACCTTTAAGGAAAAGTCATTGACATCTAACAACAGCAGCTTCGATTCAAAGAAATGCGCTAAAGCCTTGGCAAGCATTTGCTGGTAAAGCTCTACAGAAAATTAAAGTTGCAGCCAGATTAGATTACAATTAAATTCTGACTATAGCTTTTCAATTTAACACCCCAAGCAGGTTCAATAATGAATTTCGATCAAAGATGTTTTAATCCAGACTTGGATGGAATATGCCATTATCTTACCAGCAGGTCCTGAGAGCAGAATAGTCCTACTCGCTGGTGAAAGATTCCGGGTGTGCTTGGAAATTTCAGAGTGCTTTAGGTGAACATAAGCAGCACTTGTCAACAACATCCGTGTTCTTTCACTGTCATTGCCAATATCAGAGTGAGAGCATTAATATCAGATATAGCCATTAAAATTCTGTCTCTAACATGATGCGTTGAAGAATCAACAATGTCCAGCATCATGTAAACTAGTTTTATGTAAGAACTTAGAATTGTTACAAGTAGGGCACTCAGCCTAACACATGGCAAAGTTATGATTATCTCAAACAATTCCTGAAAAGAAAACCACTAGAAGCAGACACTGTTTGTGAAACTTTTGTATTTGTATTCAAAACGGGTTATGAATCAGAAAAGGTTGATATATCGAGTTGCTTAATCTGCAAATCCCCATTGACATGCAATTGCAACTAAGAGATCTATACTAATACCAGTATAAAAGACCACAAATGATTCCAATAAAAAAAAGGAAATTTTTGAAGCAACTTCCACAACCTTCATGGACCTAAAACTGTTGAAGTATTGTTTATCATAGAACCTGAGAACAGCAAGCAATTCTTAAACAGAAAAAGTCATACTCTATTTTCTTTCTATTTCAAATATTATTATTATTATTACTATTAATATGTGATCCGTTAATATATGATCCATAACATTCAAAAGATATCAATTTGGATAAATAAGAAACTACACACATCGTGCTTATTCCCTTGTCACACTTTTCCAAATGGAGAATTTTATCAGGAAAAATAAGAAGTCAGACTAAGTTTCTCGAATAGATCACTTGGATTTTGTTTTAGAAAAGACAGAGGAAAAGAAACCCATTTATTTAAAGTTAATGAACAAACCAATAGAAGAAATTAGGAAACAGCAGATTACAGAGATATCATAAAACATGTTTTGGAACTCTGTTAACAAAACATTCACAGGGATAAGAAAATTGTGGTAAAATTCATATCAATTTCCGCTGGGAAAAGCAAAAAATTTAACATTTATTCCTCATCTTTGTTTCTCAAGATCTTAAAATGCAAACAAAAATCATAAGACAACAAAACAGAATCATGCAACACAATGACAATAATTACAATATTCTCTTACCTAAGATAATAAGGAAACTCCTCAAAAGTGACTTTGCTTTCCTTCCCGTGAAACACTAGCCTCATCAACTCCTTCTCAATCTGCTCTCCAGAAATTCCCTCCATGGAAGAATTTGGGCCAGAACCAGAGCCTGCCCATTTACCACCACTCTGCCCTGAAGCCAATCCAAAACCCATCCCAACCCCAACTCCAACACTCAAAGCAGACAACAAAAAATGCTTCTGTTCCATCTCTACCAATTTCCTGCTCTCAAAACTTTCAAACTTGGTAAATTTATATCTTTTTTTTTTTCCAAAGCGATCTTGAGTTGCTGTGATCCCAAGTACTGAAAACCGAAGAAAGATTCAAAATATATTCATTGAAAACTATGAATCAATTAGTTGTCCGAATAGAACGTTGGTACTATGAAAGTTTTTTGACAGGTAATGGACTTGCTAATTTGCTGTGTGGCTTGGCTCTCTTCAACCATTTATAGCATGCCTATACTAATGGACGTTAAATACTTGCCGGGAAAGCAATCAATTATCTTTCCTTCGCCCTTTGCCCTCTGCCTTTACTTTTTAGACTTACCTGTGACCCTCTATTCAGGGCTGCTCTCTCTTAACTTTTCTCTTACTTTATGAATGTTAGCTTCCATTTTCTTAATTCTGATTGTAAAGTTAATAATATAACCTGCCCCACTCTGGGCTGTCTCCTCTTCATTTGGATGGCTTGACACAGTACGCCACCTCAATCATTAACTTTATTTAGTATAATATATACTATTAGACCTAACTGATTTAACAGAGAAATGAAAATCAAGTCGTTAGAAAATTGAAGGAAGAATGAAATATGCATGGAATGTATTGTAGCCAACCCCGTTATCGAATTATCAAGTAGGCTTTGCATTCATTTCTGGAAGTAATTTGCTTTAGTTTCTTTCGGTCATTGCTTTACAGAGAGAAGCAGCACAGCACATGGAGTGGAAAAGTTTGAAGTTAACACGCACGTCGCCACTTTCTTTGTGCAAAGTGTAATGCAATGTATTGGTATTATTTCATTTAATTCTCTTGTTTGAACTGCAGATAAGCCGGGGCGGCTGCACAAAAAAGTTTGACAGCTTATTAATAGTTAGTAAAGGTGCTTAGCTCTTAAGTTTTGATTCGTTAATTTTAAGGCTTCAAAGTTATAGCCAGCAAGTACTTTTTCAAAAGTGCTTTTCAATTTGGCCTGTGATAGTACGTATGGTGTGCATGGAGCATTAAAAGGTAACCAGCATGTTCAGTTTGCTTCCACGCGTGCATGCAGATCAAACAGACAACTACTGATAAGCATCGATCAACTGCATGCTTAAGCCAACAGAGAAAGAGTCATTGGATACTGATCTCTCTTTCTTTTTCTCTTAATTTCCTTTGATGTGTTTAGCAGCCGCAAGGCAGATATGAAGAAGTAATTAACAGTAATCAAGACAAGACCTAATTTATTACAGTAGGTAGCTAGAAATTGATGAAAAGGAAGGTCTGGTGGATCCGGGAGAGCTCTTACCAGGTTATCCAAAGGGTTGGGAAAGAAAGACAATCTTTTAGACATTGATGAGATGATCAATTCAAAGGAAAGGCAAACAAGATAAGAGATTGAAGAAAGGGACTTTAGTAATGACGAGAGGGAGAGGAAGATTCCTCTGGGTTTGGCCATCTACCAATTTCCATGAAGAATTTCTTTTCTTTTCCTTTCCAAATCAGCACTACATGGCTTTGGTTTTGGTTTAATATCTTTCTGCAAGTGTTTTGTGCGTTACACCCCATCCCCGCTTTATTTTTCCCTACTTTATTCGACTCCTTGAGACATTGCTCGACTTAAAAAATATATATATATATAATAATAATAAAAAACAACAAACACATTAATAGAACAATTCATTCGTTTTAATTATTTTAATTATTTTTTTTATATTTTAAATTATAAATTAAAAAAATCGTAATACATTAAAATTAAATATATATTTACAGTGCTTAATAATAAAATAAATTATTATTCTATGTGGGATTGACTTAAAGTTGACTTCATTGTATTATAACAATGTAAATTGCACTTTACTATTATTTTTTTTAATTTTTTATTGTTTTAAAATTGGTTGGCCACCATTATCTTTTTGCCCAACAAGAAGAAAAAGGCTTAAAGGGTAAAACTTTCTCAAAAGCATTCAATTAGACCTATGAGTTCTAATTGAATAATAAATTAATTAAAAAAAATTTGGTTAAGATATATTTTGTATAACTTACATATATTAATTTAAAATTTAAAATATAAAATAATAAAATTAAAATAATTAACATAAAATATATAATATATAATATAAAAAATTAAAATAATTAATATAAAAATTAAAAATTTGAATGTATTTTATATGTAAAGAAATTAATTTCATAGAGCCATGCAAGAGCATGGCTGTCTTTAATTTAAGGTGTTAAAAGTTAGATTTTGAAGTGGGTTTTTATTAAAATTTTTAATTAAAAAATAAATAGTAATATTTAATTAATTTTAAATTTAAAAATGTTATTTTTATATTAAATTTTGAGAATTTAAAATAATTGTTAATATGGATTGTTTCAAAATCACCAATCACTTGTTATGTAGTGGAGGGGAAAATACAGCTTTTGCATGATTCATGGAAAGGAGACAAGGAAAAGACAATGAAAGGATTTATATTTGGGTTGTTTAAAAGAATGGCAGATCGTGAAGGAATCCAGATCCATCAAGTCTTGCTCCCCCTTTTCCCAAAAATCATGCATCGGAAGAGAAAGAAAACTTAAACACGACTCAAGCTATGGTCTGCGAAAGTTTAATGAGAACTAAAGCAAAGCAAGGCACGACACGACTCACCACAAAAACCAACCTAACCAAAAAGCTAAACCAGGTTGGTCCAAGTCGGTCCAGCCAGCCAGCCAGGTATTTGGCGACTACATTCTTTTGGTTATTTGCGGAAATGGTGCCAATTAACACATCACTCACACTCGCACACTTTACTAAGATTTAGCAGGGTTCAGTGTCAAAAGCTAGAGAAGAAAGCAACTCATAACATGACAACACTTTTTTTTTTAAAAAAAAAAACAGCGGCCTAATAATGCTACATATCAAGTTGCAGCGCGGCCCCTACTATAGAAATCTGACAAGACATCTCTTCAATCATTCTTTTGTTTTCTGATTCCAGGCAATAATGGAATATGAAACCACCTTCTGGGCTTGATCATTTTTTTGGTTACTAGCTAGTGTCATGCATGTGTCTGCACTGTTGCCGTAAAACACTACATTCCATAGCTTACGTTTGACAATTGGTAAGAATATAAATTAGTTATCACGTTGTTGTCGTCATAACTAAGATGGTAGGGTAATGTACTCTCTGAAATGTCATTTTTGGGTATGACAGGTTGCATTCAATCAAAGTACAGCTATAAATGAGGCTTTCCCTGTAGTTTCTCATGCTGGTTAAAACAAAAGGGCATCATCGCATGATTGATAATGTAGAATCTGTGGGCTACAAATATGTGCCTGCCGGATTTACTTGTTCCAGTTTTACAGGTTCATGTTCACACCAATTTGCTTCTGAAATATCACACCGTTTGATGCATGTATGTTCAATTGGAAAGGCAATTTGCAAGCAGCCGGGAGCATTCTGTGCTTTTGGTGAGGCAGTTGATCAATTTGAAAAGTGTGTCATCTTTTTACATCTTTTGTATATGCTTCTATATATACAACTTTCAGATGCAAGAAATTCTGCCTACTTACAATAGGTCTCTGCAAGAACATTCATTCGGGCAATTCATGAATCGAGTGGAGGTTTTGAAGGTGGGGCATTGGCAGTAAGAGGCTCACGAATTGGGCATGCAATCACAATGAGAGGCTTCGCCTGTTGGTTGCGGTCTGGGCTTGTTGCCTTGGTCAGCTGATTCTGTCAAGCCTCTTTTACGAAGCCCAATGATTTAGACTGCTAGGCTGGACAGAGGCAGCGGCATAAAAATTGCCCCTCATAGAAGCAGATTTTGTCTTGGACCAGTAATTTTAGTGGCCCAGTTTCAGAGTCCAGCCTCTGCTAAAGGAACTCGGAAAGGAAAACAAAATTATTGGGCTTGGGAGGAATCTCTTGAGTAGACGCAGCTCACTTGCTCCAATTTCCTATTTCAGTCTGTAGCAAATCGAATTGAGCACGGTACTGTATCTAGCTGTCTAAAGCTAAATGTGCAGCAAAGCAAAAAGACTTTCACTTTCACATAGCCTTTTTCGATTGAAGTCAAGGTTGAAATTATGGACCATTCGAGAAGAATTATTACTGGACCATTCAAAAAGTAGAGCATGATACAATTTTCTCATGTTTTCTTCCATTTTCTTGTTGGGAAAACAATATTTTGGCTTTCAAATCTATCTTTCACATTCATGGTTTGAACACAAGGTGGCGTATCACTCACTTCAGTTATCAGAATTTGATGCCTGCCCTAGCTAGAGATTTCATCAATTTCAGATGTCTATGCATATATCCTTCTTGATTTGTTAAGGTTTATTGGTAGAATTCTTCGACACTGGATTTTTGTTCGAATAAAAAGTGTTGGACTATATATGTTTGTGGAGTCATCCCTTTGCTATTTAAGTAAAAGGAAATGGGATTTTCTTTCAAGTCAAAGCACAAGGTGATGTTATTATAGGAAGGACTATGGAATCAAAACACACTTCTATACTAAACTTCTGTTAGTCAATGCTCCAAACTGTGAAAATTCTTAATTTTGGGATCAAAATGTAGTGAAGAACTGAAATCAATGTATTCTTTATAATCATGTTATGTTCAATTATATACTACTGTACTTAAAATATATACTTAGATAAAAACTTAATTCAATGTTACTCTTTAAATAAATACAATAGAAGAGCACCCACTACAACGTCAACTTTCAAAAGACATAACGATAATTTCTCTTTACTTCATAGTCTAATATCTCATTTTTACCTAATTTTTAAAAATAATTTAATATTTTTAATACGTTACATCAATTAGTTACTTTAGATACATACGCGGGTGTGCGTGTGCATGTGTATATATATTCAAATTTATAAATAAAAATAATAAATTTACAAAAAAATGCATGAAAATTATGACCTAACTTATGGTTATCGATAAATGAATATCTTTTGAAACAAAGTAAAAGATTATAAATCATAGTAGCTCAAATCATTAAAAAATATAAATCATTTGAACACCCACCATAGATTGCATTTAGCAATTTCTTTATAGAACTTAGATAACCATGACATTATTAATGTATACTTATGATAGGGATTATGTTATTATTAATTATACGGTATAATTTTTTATCTTTTTATTATAATTTTTGAAATTTTTATTATATACTTTTAAATTTATTAATGAATTATATTTTAAAATAATTTTTTTCCACCATTCAACAAATATATTCATTAGATCTAGTACAGATTTGCCGATGAATGATTCCATCGAACCCCAAAAGCAAACCCTAACTGGCAAGAGTTAGGTCAATTTTAGGTTCTGTCGCTTGTTGATGGTTACTTTATGCATGGTCCCTATTGGATTCCAAGTCATATGCATTCATTACACACCATTCTTTAATTTCAAGACACGAATGAATTGATCCCAAGTTCTCCCTTTTTGTTGTTAGTGTCACCTTTCAGGTTCTTTCCTCAACTTTCCACTAACTTAATCCAACTTTTAACGTCACAATGCATGATTCCTATTGAAGCATTTGTTGTAATTCTAGCTAAGACAAAGCATGTAGTCGTAGACACGGGAGTCGTGTGCTTTCAAATACCTTATTGAAGCAGGGCGGATTTCAGAATTGTTCATTGGCTTCGTTGACCATCTTGTGTAATTTTGTATATTTCACGATCATATATTTGAAGAAAAGGAAGAATGTGTTAATTTTGTAGCTCATATTCAGTAACCAATATAGTATAATAGAAGCAATCGGGGTTAACCCAACCTAAGTTCATTAGAATTTTACTATATATTCTCGGATGTTTTGGATGAATATTTTAACTATTTTTAGTAAAATCGACGGCTCTCTCTTTTTTTTTTTTTTTTTTCTTTAAAATTTTTTCAAATTTTTTATTTAAAATCTGGTACTGTTATTTTGGTTTTTACTTGTGGTTTTTTTTGCTTGAATTTCAGGACATAATTAATACGGAAAGGGTATTAGAGACTTAATTTTTGGAGGGCCTAAAGGAAACTTTAGCATGCACTTTCTTTACGTTTGCAGTCAATGTTAAATGCAAGCTGTGAACATCCATTATAGATTCAATTTTCAAAGAGATAGTGGGGTGGGTCTTATCACTTATCAGAATGCCACAGCATTATAACATTTCAACGAGAGTGGTTGATATCAACTTGGTAAATTCAAGGAAACACAAAGCAAGACATAGGATTCTCATACTATTACAGCTTTGTTCTAGATAGATATTCATCAGAAACATGTAAACTTATGGCGTGCTGTTGTGTGTAAACTTGAAGACAGTAATCCATGATCGATCCTGGATTCCCATCAGTTTGATATTTTCTCTTCCGTACATAGAACCACAGACACCACCAGCCGCAACTTGCAATAATTCTTTGTACTTTTAAGGAACATTCCCAGAAAATCTTGCAATCTTAGAACCAGACAGACATATATGTACGAAAGCTTCGGGTAGAGCCGTGGTGGACTGAATCGCTCTGGCATATAACTGTACCTTACTTCGATCTAGCTGTAAGTGGGGACTAGCGGCTATATACTATGCATGTTTCTTGATCATGTTATGCATAACAGGTTTGACCTATCACTGGCACCCCAGAAATGGACGGTGGAATATGCACGCAATTGATGAGAAATGAAAACTGTTAAAAAATTTTCGAAATCGATGGGTGCTGATACGAGAAATTACAAATACAGACTTAATTGTACAAGAGTGCACTCTCTTGTATGTTTATCGAAGCCTCGGAGTTTATGGCTTCTAAGCCATGTTTGGTATGCTTGGCTTTTGAACATGACAGGCAGGCATTGGAGTTGTTGGTCCATTTGAGTATGAGTAGTGATGACAACTCTGCAATATCCTGCAAATATCTCAATTCTCAATTCACATTCAAATGAAACCTGCCCACGTGTTTCTTGTCAAGTTAATTTAATTTCTCGATACCGGCAGTTTGCCTACCTATAATGAACATTGTTTATCCATTTAATGACATATTTGTTGATTTTTAAAAACCATCAAATTAAGAAAGTCATCCAAAATATAATTTTATTACGATAATATTAGCTGTGAGTGGGTTTAATTAATAAAATAAAAAATATATTTATTAATGATAGATAAAAAAAATTAATATAAAATTTTTTATTATATTAATTAAATAATGAGACTTTCTATTAATTTTTTGAAAGATTTTAAGTAATATATTCTTATCACATCAGTATTATTGATATGGTGAGATTATTCAATCAATAAAATGAAAGAAATATATTCATTATCAGTAGGTAAAAAAAGTTAATAAAAACTTCTCATAAATTTTTTTACTATATTAATTTAATAGTAAAACTTTCTATCGACTTTTTTTAACATCTACAAAAAAATATATTTTTCTTACCTCATTAATTGGATAGTTTTACAATATTGATGTAATAGAAACGTTCTATCTAAAATTCTCTTTAATTTTTTTTACTTATAATAATAAATATATTTTTATTATTTTATTAATTATATAATTTTATCAGGTCGTGCGATATGACTCTATCACTTATAAATTTCTTAACCAAAATTTGTCAGTCTAATTTCTTGTCTTGTTAATTATAATATTTTTAGGTCAACCTTCGTGCCAGATAAAAAGGAAATTGGGTGTGACCCTTTCAGTCGTGGACCACAACACGTAATTGGTTGATATTGTTATTGCATAGGAAATATATATATATATATATATATATATATATATGCGAAGGGTATTTGTGAGAGTTACTAGTCAGAATTTCACTTTGTATTTATCCAAATACCTTTATACTTATCCAATAAACTATCCACTATGTATTAATATCTTACAAATAAAATAATAATAATAATAATAATAAACAAATTAAAATAATATTAAACTTAATATTAATCGTGTATATACGATCTATCTAATAATTTTCGACCTTTTCCTTACTAAGATAAAAAAATTTTATTTTATTTTTACAGACTTTAGATTCTTTCTTATATATAAACACTCATATAAAAAAAATTAAAAAATCTTTAATTTTATGTATTTTTTATCCTAATTGTCTATAAGATTAAAATTTTATCAACGATGAGAATTAAATAAAATAAATTCAGAGATTTTTTCATTTTTTTGATAATTAATTAAGAAAAATACCTTAATTAAATGTTAAAAAATGAAAAAAAAGAGATATAAGGTCATCTTAGTTAATCATTACAAAAAATATAAGTATTTGATATATTTAATTATACTCTTAAATGATTATTAATTTAAAATATAAAAGTTAATGTAAAAAAATTGTGTAATTTTTTTAAAAAAAAAATTACTAAAGCAATCAAAAATAAAATACCAAAATGTATTTTTTTTTAAATATCTAATTTAAAATAAAAATTTTTATTTTTTCAATTTATAATCTATTTTTTAAAATATAATAATCAGATTTTTGGCATCCCATTTCTGAGCATTGCATTACCTTCCTCGGTCGATCAAAATTACAATTTCCCTCGCGCCCATGCAAAAATTTAGGAGTCGTTTTCATTTGTGTTTACAGTCTGTATTTATAGTGTTATCCTCCGTTAGCTGACCCAACTTTTTCCGATTAGTTAATTTTCTGGGATTAATTTAATGGTCCCTTAATTTGGGCTGCTTTGTCTTTGCATGGAGTTGTCAATATTAATTAAAAGCAGTTATCGCCATTGATCAAGTGCATTTGACGTAATAGGCTGCACGAATGTGGCCCGCGTTAGAAAATATATTCTGCTTTTTTGTAGAGCTGGAAGACGTGTGTTAGTTGTGCTAACTTGTTTTCTTGGACCTGGTTTCTCGCCCTTATAAATGGTGGTCTTCTGAGTTTTCTTCAAACCCATCGGCTCTAGAAAAGAGAACAAAAAAAAAGAAGAAAAAAGGAAGAAGAAGTACCTGTTTCTGGAGCAGAACATTGATTTTTCACTCCTGTTGAAGCCCAGGAACTGTGTGTGTTGAGTGCCGTTTCCTTCTGGAAAATCCAGAGACTTGATTGAGAACTGGTAAGTTTTCATTTCCGCTGTAGTTTTTAACGATTGTTTCTGGAATGTCTGGGAATGAACATATTGCAAGCAGTGCGTGTTGGATTTCTAATTTTGGTTTCATTGTTGGGAATATGTGCGATCGTTTGAAGAGTTTGATTTCTTCATTTCATAGACTGATATTTGAATGTGTCTGCATAATCACTGTATGTGTCAAATATTAATCTTGGATATTGAAACTGATCAAAGCATATTGCTCTGCAGAGATGAATAGAAATTTTGTTTTTGACGTGGATCAGAAAAGCAAATAGTTGCAGTGATAACTTGGTTTTGCAAGATCTTGGATCTGGTGCAGTGAACTCCAGTCTTTTCTAATAATTTTATTTATCCGAATGATGTGTAATTATGATAGCTCATAATAAATATTTTAGGAGTTGGGACTATTTTGTGGACAGAAGAACAGAATACAAATGATTCTGTTCTCCCCCAGTGTTTCAGGAATGAGTCATAGCTATTTCAATTTCAATCCACCAACTTTTCTACACTTACTATTTCCCTGGATCAAAAAAATCAAGAGTTATTAAAAAGATGTTTCCTGTTTACCAACATGAGATATAATCGAATTCCCGTGGCCCTGCTTGCCTGTTTTTCTTGAAGCAAGTTTAGTGGCATCTTTATAGTAATTTGCCGGAGAAGTATATTTTTCCTTGTAATTAAAGGAAATTTCTCCGTTGATTTAATTAAGTTCATTGCAATCCTGTATCAGTTAATACTTAACAGTAGTTATGGAGTTTAATACATTGGCATGTTTGTAAAGCTTAGAATAAAGATATTAACAGATTATAAGGGTGGTTTCATTTATATAACCGAGCTGTTATTTCTTTCAGGTGCTTCTGTATGATAATGGAAACCAGCAAAAAGATAAATGCAGAAAAGCAGGATAACCCTGAAGAAATTCCGTCACTCATCAAGTTTATATCTTCAAATGAATTGCAGGGCTTTGATTGTGTTAAAGAAAAAAATCAGTGTCCACCAAGTGTTATGGTGAGTATGACTTTCATGCCATTCTTTCTGGAAGTTTTCGAATGACCACTGTAGGATTAGAATTCCTAGATTTTGTTACAGTTGCATTGCTGTATGTTCATTGTTATGGTAGCTAATTCAATTGTGCTATTTTTATCTTATTTGTTATGTTGGTTGTAGTTCTTGCTATTTTTGTTCATATTGATTATCACTGTTTTTAGTTTTTATTGTTATCAAGAACTCTGTTTGTCAAGAGTTTCTTTGGTGGATTCTTGGTAGAAAATCAATTCTTGGTTGAAACTGATTTTCTACTGGATCTGTGACAGATGATTGAATCTGCTGATGGTGAAGGCCAGAACGAAGAATCCCATCATCCCAATCATCAGAGGGTCCATTCTGTTTCTATAAGCATGCCATCTTCTCCCAGTGAAGTTGTTATGAAGAACCCTAAAAGAGTTCTTTTTGATGTCAATGGGATCCCAGATTCTTCTGCTGCTCCTCAGACTGCTGATGCACTTCCAAAACGCGCAAAATTTCATTCTCAGCCAATGCCTAAAGGGGTTGTATTTGAGGAGGCAGTTAATCATGCAAACGTTGCCCACCATCCAAGTATAGTCAGGTTGAAAGATAACAGATTTGATTCTTTCAAAACATGGTCTGGAAAGCTTGAGAGGCAGCTAACAAATCTTAGAGGAAGGCCAAGGGAAGCTGCACCAGAAAATAACACTCCCAGGAAAGCAGAAATGGAAACTAATTTACCTGTGGACCGGTATTTTGATGCTTTGCAGGGGCCTGAATTGGACACCCTTAGGGTATGTGTTTATACCATCGTATTTCAATTATCTCCTATTCATTCTAATGTGTTCAACAGTTTTTTATTAATCATATCGTAACAATTTCTCCCATTACAGCCTTTGGAGGAGATTTTGCTTCCTGATGACAAGATTTGGCCATTTCTTCTGCGATTTCCCATCTCTTCATTTGGTATCTGTCTTGGTGTTAGCAGCCAAGCAATTTTGTGGAAAACCTTGGCCTCCTCTGCCTCCACAAAGTTTCTCCACATAAGCCTACTAATAAATACTATCCTATGGTTTATCTCTGTTGCTCTTGTTGTCATTATCTCTTTGATCTACCTTATGAAAATTGTTCTTTACTTTGAAGCAGTTCGTCGTGAGTACTACCACCCAATTCGTGTCAACTTCTTCTTTGCCCCTTGGATTGCACTACTGTTTTTAGCTCTTGGAGTACCATCTTCAGCTTCTGAAAAGTTGCCTGAATGCCTTTGGTACATTCTCATGACTCCAATTTTCTGCTTTGAGCTTAAGCTCTATGGACAATGGATGTCTGGTGGGCAGCGGAGACTTTCCAAGGTGGCAAATCCTTCAAACCATCTTTCAGTTGTTGGGAATTTTGTAGGGGCATTATTAGGTGCATCCATGGGACTAAAAGAAGGGCCTATTTTCTTCTTTGCTATCGGTTTAGCTCATTACACAGTCCTTTTTGTAACTCTCTACCAGAGATTACCAACAAATGAAACACTCCCAAAGGAACTTCATCCTGTATTCTTTTTGTTTGTTGCTGCACCCAGTGTTGCTTCTATGGCTTGGGCAAAGATTCAAGGCTCTTTTGATTATGGATCGCGAATTGCCTACTTCATTGCTTTGTTCCTCTATTTCTCACTGGTTAGCTTCTTGTCACTCAGATTCATCAAAGCATTTATCTTGATTACCATCAAACAGGATTAGTTTCTAACCTTTTGCCATTTGTTTTATGTGATTTTGCAGGCAGTTCGGATTAATTTTTTCCGAGGATTCAAGTAAGTGACATGAAAATTGCCTTTGTTTTCTCTCCGCTTTTGTTACTTGCAGTTCAAGTTTTCTGATGTTTATTCTCTCTTGAATTTCCAGGTTCTCGTTGGCTTGGTGGGCATACACTTTTCCGATGACTGGTGCTGCCATTGCTACCATTAGGTATTCAAATGAAGTCACCAATTTGGTAACCCAAGCTCTTGCTACAATGCTCTCTATTATTGCCACGCTCACCGTAACTGCTCTGCTTGTAACAACCATACTGCACGCCTTTGTGCTCCGCGACCTCTTCCCTAACGACATTGCAATTGCCATTAGCGAGAGAAGGCCTAAACATCACCATCACTTGAAGTGGTTGCATCGTAGAATTGGAAGCTCAGAGCATAAAGAAATTGAAAATTTCTTGAAATTTGCCTGCCCAGATGAAAACGATATAGAAGCTGGTGCAAATTCCCACAGCACCAACACAAAAGAGTGCCCCGAGCCCAAGTATTAAGTAATGTCAAACAAAGTTTCAATCGCTGCCATTTTTCTGAATCTTCATCACTCCAACGTGTGAGGAACATGTAATCTAGGAGCCTTAAAAAGTTCCGGTGACCATGCTTAGAGATGATATGAAGGTTTATGTGGCAAGGATGTAGCAGTGTATGGAAAGTTTATGAGCTATAAAATGTATGTGATGAGTTGTGAATCAGATGATATCTGTGGTTTTGGTAATAAAATTTTGTATGTCACTTAGCATATAAGTATGAACTTTGTTCTTATTCATCTCTTTTGCTATTTAATAATGAGAGTTTCAAGGAATTGAGAGAACAACTTACCCCTTTCTCTGAAATTGGGTGACTAAGCTTATGCTGTAATGGGGAATTTGGTCACTGGACTGGAAAATAATTGATATAAACTCGTTGAATAGAGGCAATGTGTTTGAATTTTCTGCGTCTGAAGTAGGTTTTTCTACCTACCACATCATACGGGCCACTTGGGTAGATGTGCACAGTGCATTCATGCTTGTCTGGCCGTGTCTTAGATTTATCTATGATATGGGCTAAAACGGGTGTTATCTGAGAAGCCCTGCCAACCTGTTCTGTTGTTGTTCTGTACCGCAAGCAATGCTGCCTCGTATGTGTCTATAACCAAGCCCAAGAACAAAGCATACAAGTATTCTTTACCCATATACTTAATATACTTCAACCTCGCCGTCTTGACAATGCGGGATGGGACATATACGGCATTAAATGGCAACTTGAAAGGACAATGCAACAGAATCAGCCAACTTGTTCCTGCCGTTTTGCAGGTCCATTCGTCAGCAAAAATGGATCTTTTGGTGGAGCAACCCATAACATATTGGAGCGTTCCGTGACAGTTTATAGTTCCTGAAATGATAACTTTTTAATCACCACTTGTTATCAGAATATGAATTCTCCAGCAATTTTCACTTTCAACTTTTGATATTACAGATGCTATAATATCCTTACTTGTGATCTAAGGGAAAAAATGCCTAGTTGATTTACCAGCAACAGAAGTTGGGAGTTGTAATAGTGTGGGTAAAGGGAAACGATAACTCGAATCAGCCCTGTCCATGTCATTAACTTTTCTTTACAAGTTCTGTAAAATTCTGAATTCATGAACTAACTTCAAGCACTGGGGCCTCACACCAGCTGGGGCAAGTACATTCATGTATTTTCTCAATGTCCTGTTTTCTCTGCAAAAATGGTTGAAGGGATGACAGGGAAGGAGAATGTCTCGGTTCCCTCAGTTAACTTCCGTTTAGGATAATGTATGTGGTCTGTTCATAAAAGCAGCAGCATTGAAAACTAGTACTGCTTGAATGCAATCAATACGAGAGTGATGGCAAAAATCTGAAACACAGGGCGGCTCTGGCTACATGTCTTTCATGTCTTTAATATGTCCCATATTGTTTCATCTCCTTCAAAATAACAGTATCCAGACCAACTCATTGATGTAGACCTTGCCTCATTAGTTCAATGAATGCACTCAGCATTAAACTAATTCTAAAACATGAAGAAGTTACATGTATTAGTCATTGTCCTAAAGACCAGTATTAGTCATTGTCCTAAAGACCAGTACAACGACCGTATGCCAAATTCATCCGATAGACGGCACCCAGCAAGGTCTCAGTCCCTTGGTCTGTTTGTTTCAACATGTCTGCAAGTCATTCCCAGGAAATCCTTCTAATGAAGCATATACAACTTGCTACTTGGCAATGGTAGTTTCAATTCAATCTTCATTTTTTGTCCCCCCTTAAAATTTGCAAGAAACTGCAAATTGTCGCTGCAATTGTCATTAAAGAGTTAACAAATATCTCAAATATCTAGTTGAAACCCTGCTCTAATTTTTTCTCAGCCTGTGGTTCACATTTCTAGATTGATTATTCGTGATCTTCTGAGGACATTATCGCGAAAGCCCATATCTCTAATCTCAAAACAATTGTTTTGGTTGCAAGCACAACAATGACTTGGCTATTGTGTCTTGTTAGTAGCTACAGTGACTGAAGAATCAATAGCAGCGACAAGTAGCATGTCTGAGGTTTCGGTCCCCGCAAGCCTAGCTAGGCTTAAGTAGCGACAAGAGAAAAACAAACTTCATAAAGGGAATTTTCCTGTGAATAAAGAAGAAGTAAATCCAACAGGGAAGACAAAATGAATAGATAGAAAACACAAAATCAATGTCATTAAACTTTGTCATTTCTGCTAGCACAACTTGTCTATGTCTCCCTATCCTAATCGTTGACATGTGACAAACTTCTCACTCTCAGGCCTCGGCCAATTTCCTGATAACTCTCCATTGCCTACAATCTGGACCACACAGAATATAGCTAAACTTTTGTGTTACGGTACCTGCAAATGGGTGGAAATTTAGCTTCATGATTGGAAAAAAGTAGCCATGTTCAGAGGTGTATATATAAAACCCATCTCCCCTATTGGACCCCATGGCTTGGGGGACCAAAAACTTTTTCCACAGTTCTTTAGTTATGTTATTGTAATAGAATGACCATAATTGGTTTAACTAACCAAACATTTTCAGACGATAATGGCATATAATGGCTCAAAAGTGTGTGCTTGACGACATGTGTAGGTCGATATTATGAGCGTTTGTGGTCAGTGAATTGTGGCATAGAACAACAGTATATGTATTCTTGAATACTGCCGAAGATATGGGCACAGAAGGGATCCAAATGTATGATTATCCATTAGATTTATGTGCAAGGGATGCTTGAGGAGAAACAATACAACTAATAACTTACAAAAGGAAAGCCTAAATACAAGCATCATATCTCTCAATTGCAGCATGGAACCAACAGGATTGCCTAAGAACAAAGAATATGCAGCCTTTCCTTTAATTCCTTGCGAATTTCACCAGTTTTCTTTACTTCCAATTGGCAACATTCCAAGTTGGGAAAGAAAAGAATCCTGAAGTTGTGGGCGTAACTTAGCTTCTTAGATGTTTTCTTTTGATTTACATTTCGTCTGGTGCAATGCTTGCAGGAGAGATTTAATCCTCTGTAATGAATGTATGTTGTTAAAGGGTTGATTTCTTAATAATCTAAAATTTATTGGTTGGTTTTAAATTCTTCAATCAAATTACTGGGTGCTTTTGCTAGTGGGAATCAAAAGTTAATATGTAAATTCTGTTAGCTCCGCTGTATATTTAAACGTTATATTCGATAATAACAAGAGAACCAGAAGCACTGTGCGTGTAGCCATTACTGCTCGCATAGTAGGAATATTAATAAACGAAAAAAATGAAAAAAAAAAAAAAAACAGTGCAATATCAGCTATCTGAAAATGACGCAAATCCAGAAATGGATAAGAATAAGCACTACTTGTAATATTGGTTCCATTCATTCTGGATCAGTTGCTAAATATTCGGGTGCAGCCATGAGTTATTATTAGTGTTTAGGAATCGGAGAACTCTTGAAGTATGATTCTTATTCATTCTGATGTTAAATTGAAAAATGAACTAAATTTTGGACGGAGTCACTAGTCTATATAATCTGTTCCAGAACCACCTATAATATTGAAGATCTGCGTGCCCCAGCTTAAGGCTTGTTAGCACTTGGAGGAACACCTCCATGGAATTTCAGTTTCTGTGTTTAGCAAAGCATACGTAACCCGAGAATCTGAATTAATGTGCTTTCATTAATATAATTGGAACTATTAAACTGGGTTGGAGTCCTGCCAGCTCACAATGCAATGAAAAGCCAATGGTGCAATCGGATTCAATTGTGTATATATAGATTATAAAATAAAATTATGAAAAATTATTAATTAATATGAATTATTTAATTAATAAAATAAAAAATTTATTATATTAATATAATAAAATTTTTTATTTAATTTTTTTAAAATCATATATTAATAAAGAAATAGCAAAGTCAACAATTAATTGTCCTTACTGCAGTAGATATGGGGCCACTTGCATGAAAATTTAGTGTGCAAGTGGCACACTAGATTCCTGAATTTTAATTAAAAATATAATATTTTTAATTAAAAATTCCTGAATTTTATAACAATAATTAATGTTATTGACTAACTTCAATCAATCGGAAAACATGCTTGTTTTGATGTATGAAATCAGCCACTACCATGGGTCAATCCTGACAGGCTATTTTCCTTCAACACTAAGCCATAAAGTCGCCATACAATTCAATATTCTCTAGACAAAATGAGGACTGAATATATAGAGCATCTTAAGAAGGAGAAGAAGAAGAAGAAGAAGTCATTGAAGGAATCAATGACTCATTTGATTAATCATATATTATGGGAAATGAAAGAAATACCCATGAATAAAAGAAGGATCCCTGATTTCATTAATCAAAAAACCTTACAGAAAAAAAGGGTAGCTAGAGATTCTTCATAATTGATTTGGTAACTTTCCTTCTAGCAAATTGAAAAAGACAAAGCCAAAATTGTAATACATGCATTAACTGCTGTTTTTCTGTCCCTCGTCTTGACCAGTGTTTCCATGGCTGACCAACCATGATCCGCAAAGCTTCTGCTCCCATAAATTTACACCAACTTCTTTCATGAAAGGACAAGGATCACAAGTGGTTGCTTCTTATTTTTTCTCTTTACATGTCCATTTCGCCTGGCTTCTTTCCTTTTTCACTTTTTTTGTACAGTAGTTCCTATTCACTTTCCTGAAAAAACAAACGGTGATAAAGAACATCAATACCTGATAACTTTTTCTTTTTCCAAAATGATTAAAGGTTAGCCAAAATCAGCATGAATAACTTACCAATGGATCTTTTACAGTGGAGAACTGCCTCGTAAATGGAGCTTTCAGAATCACAAGACTTGCGCCAATCATCAGCAGAGTAAGCTACACTTTCTCTTGGAGATGTTTGTATTGAATATACCCAGGCATCCATAACATGAACTCTTGTATCACTAGTTTCGGCTCTGGAACTTGATCTCCTCCCTCCTATTCTTTGATACAATGGCCTAATAAGAAAATCCAAATACTTCTGAAATATTTGTTTCGATAACTTTCGACACCTTCTCAAGGAAGAAGAACGGGCTGTCTTGCTGCCTGGAACCACAAGTTTTGATACATGTGAAGAAGTAGTAGGCAAGGCAAGAGTTGAATCCGAGGCTTCAAATGCCTCCATCTTATCCTGGTTGAGAAATAGAGGCATCACATAACCATTAGAAAAGAGCTCATCTGCATGAACAAGAGCAAGAGGAGATTGTGAAATAGGGAAGTCAAATTTGCAATCCTGAGAACCTCTCAGGAATCTCTTTGAAGGTGGCAGTTTTGGGTCCATCTCAATGAAAGAAGCTTCATCACATGCATCAGGTGAAGCTCTGAAAGAATTATCCAAGCTTTCTAAAGAAGGTTTCAGGTTTACCAACCAACTGTATGAAAAACTCTCAATGGAAAGAGGCTGAGAAGTTTCCATGGAAACTACTAAGAGATGCAGAAAACAAGAACACTAGACATACACAAGAATGTTTGGTGGGTAACGAAAAAGGCCCCTCCTCTTATGGAACAAATCTATTGTATATTTATATACCTTAATATCCCCTCTTTCTAACAGTTGCGTATGTGGTTGTCTGGCAGCAGGCAATAAATTTCAACAATAAGGAAGAAAAGGAACAAAAATGAGAGCCCCCACAGGCACCCATAATGTACTGTTGCATCAGAAGTTTACCCCACCTTTTATTTTATTTAAACTTCACAAAAAAGAAGGAATTCTCTCCTACTACTTAATTTTACTTGGTTTATATTTGATCAAAAGGAATTAAAAGAAAAGAAGAAACAGGTTCATGTATATTCCTTTGTTCTACATAAAAGCAGCTTCTAGAAACAAAGAGAACAATCTGACTTAAAAGCCTTGTGTGCTTTAGAATGTTTGTTATAAACTCAGATGTTCTATAAATGTGAAGCACTAGAAAAGGCAAATAAAGGTTTATGTAGCATTAAGCTGCAGGTTCGTGCACAAACTACATTAATATATTCTAAGTTGTTCCTAAGCTAAGAATAAAGGGAATACCATGACTCTTTAAGCTTTATGGAACTTGATTATAGTATTTCAAACTTAAAAAATTCTACACAAAAGTTGACAACTTGGCTTGGCTTGGCTTGGCTTGCTTTTGCTTTATAATTGTTTATTACTTTCAATTTATCATTTTCTGGTTGAGCATGACTTCACCATTCTGATGCTCACATTCTAACCCTGGCCTTAATGGCACAACTTAGAGAATAAAATACCTAATCATACAACAATAGTATATGCAAGTTATGCTCTAGATTCAATTAAAGAACATATATATGCAATTTATTAAACCTGTACAGGCTCTGTAATCCATTCTAATAAGCCACTGATTTTAACCATACTCTAAATTATATTAAGTGACCATAAACTTCTCTCAGAGTAACATCAAACAAACATTATACAACACAATAACTCTACCTCAGAATAAAGATACAAGAGATAGAATATGTAGAATTAATTAATAATGGATAAGATTAGCAAAATGCAATTCAGTTCTCTATTCTGGGAAAAAAGGTAATCAGACAACATTATTTACAGTATTCTCATTCACTACAAGATCAGGACAAAGATACAAGAAGACATTGGATATAAATTCGAAGTAAGCATCGGAAACAGATAAAATAATACAATATAAATCTGCATACATCGCGATAATCTTGTCCTTGAATCAGTTAAATTTATACATCTAAAATGTCAAGGAAAAGAAAAAGAAGATGAAAATATCACTAAGTTCCCTTGGTAAGGAAATTCTAGGCTACTGCATCCACTAACGGTCTGAGTGGTGGTGAGTTGGAATCTTCCCAAAACTTAAATGCTAGAGAAAGTAATGTCATTTTCATGTAAAATAGTATTAAATTATTATTTACAAACAATCTACAAAGACAAAAGTAGCAGACAAGGGTCCCCAAAGCTGTTGGAGAATGAAATGGACATTGACCAAAGCTTCTGGGACAGAAGCCAAATAAAGATTGTGACCAGTAAAGAAATGGTCCCCCTATTGTATCACCCTTCAGGACAATAAGCAATTGCTAGAGAATCCATGAGTCACAAAGCAGTTAGCTTCCAAATAGAATGTCTTTTATGCAATAAAATATAAACATAACAAGAACACATAAGCATTTATAATATATCCAAATAATTACTTTACACAATAGAGTTACTCAGAATTTTCAACGGCACAGAAAACTTTTGAGTACATGATGGCAGAAATTGAATTTAAAATGAGTTGTCTAAATCTTGTTTATATATAATGAAAGTATACCATACCACACTCTGTAAACAAAAGTCTCAGGGTACATGCTAGGTTAGAGAAGTGGTCCTGATGATAAACTATTTAACTGACCTGTGGACTTGGACTTGTCTTCCAGAATTATTAGTTGCAAATCTCTTTCTACAGGTAGTCAGGGTGAATCTGCATGCGTAACTGCAGAGCTGTTGAGAAAAGACAGTTGATTCTAAAAAGTACCAACTAGAGGAGAAGCTTTAACACTTTCCCCATTGAATAGAAGTGCCCTACAGTTGTGGTCTCTAAATTGTTTGTCAACAGTCAAGGGGCAAAATGCACCACATCAGCACATGGAGGTGCACTGGGCTAGAAAAAGGAGAGTTATTTAGCTAACTCTAATTTTCTCATAACTGGACTAACTTATCCTCCATGGCGAGATGCTTTACATTGTTATCGAGCCAGGATGAAACCTTACACTCCCAAGAAAAGATATGTATCATGAGGCAGCTCTTGGTAGAACACCTTTCAAGCTAAATCTTGGCAAAACCTAGTTCCTAAAGACCAATACCATTATTCTAGTTACACAAAGGCACATAAACTTGATATGAAACATACAAAGCAAAATAGAAGATTATTTAATAAAATCTAATAAAACAAAGGGTTTCTAAAGTAGAGGCCCTTCTAGAGAATTGATGTCAACAGGTTTCTCGATTGCACAAAGAAGACAGCCATTACCAAGCCAAGGAACAAAAGTGGTAGAATCCTCTGCATTGAAATGTGAGTAGGAAAAAGCCATTGAACTCACCAAAATTGATCACCACATGGGCATGTGATTTGTCAATGACGGAAGAAGAGGCCCACATAATACAATCTCCTCCCAATTTGGGGCTAAAATTGAAGCTACCACCACAAAGAGAGTCATTGCCACAGCATCTCGTTCAACAATTGATTGCTCTACACTTGAGGCACTGGCAGGATCAGAGGGAATGGCTAACAAAGTAAGGTTGACCCGTGTAAGAGATAGTTGCAAAGGATTGTAGTCCCAGTGAGACCTACAGCCACATCTGTCAAGAGGCCAACAAGGCTTGCCGGCTGTACATCAAGGATCTTTCTGAACCCTATTGTGTGACCTGTGGAATGGAATTATCCAAGATCCTACCGACAATAATGTGGCAATCCACAGAAGGGTAACCTGCAACATCAGAAAATCTCACTTTGATTTTCTTTTTACCTTCTATTAATATGTACGATGAACTTCGAGAGGAAAACAGAGATTAGTCGTCTATGTTTCCAATAAATTTAAGTTTGAATATCTATTGCATGCTTAAACCTGGTACGGTTTAAATATAAACGGCACAATTGATTAGATGCAGTATGTACATTTAACACTAAGTAATAAGAGTTGGGAACTGTTCTCTGAAGAAAATCTCCTTCGATCTAGGTAATCTGGGAAATGCTTCGCCTGCAGAATAATCTTCCCTGTCCATAGCACTTTCCAAGGCTCTGCACTAAATAGTGCAGCTGTAACCTGAGATAATATACCATATATCAATTATTATGCAATCAACTAACAATTTGGTACAATGCCCAAACTTACAACTGCCATCGATTGATTTGAGTCCTTTTACACTAACTATGGTCACAAATTCTTGTGCTTTAAGTCTATAACAGTTTTGTATGTATCAAGAAACCTGCATTTTCCAACAATATCTTATGAACTTATTTAAAACAAATTCCTAGGAAACAAATAACTATAAATTTGTGCAATCAATATGAATATAGTATGGAAAGAATGAACAATAGCTCACCCTTTGGAGACATGAAAGCTGAACAATCAAAATCAGGCTTCACATATTCTTCCGAATCTCTGTCTTCAACATACTGAGACTCTGAAATCTGGGACAAGGAGTTTCCATGATTAAAGCAAGCAAATTTCCATTTTTACATGAAAATCCTAATTCAACTTCAATAACTTTATTGATTTATTTAATAGTTTTATTCATTTATTCATGATTAAAAATTTAGCAGCAGAATAAATATAATTGAAAGTAAAAGGTCGAATTAATGAGAGTTCTAAATTTTTCCCTCTTAATTCAGCTACAAATCGACAATTTCATTCCAAACATTATAATTCCGTGCCTACAAACTGCAATTCTCCTTTTTTACATGAAATTCAGAATTCAATTTCACCTAGCTTAGTCCAATGAATCTGCGAATAGTCTTGAGCTTAAGAAAAAAAAAATTTTATTGAGCGATACTATTTAATCAATTAAATAATATTATTTATTTATTTTTATAAATTTATAATTTATTTATTTTATCTTATGTTAAATATAATATTATTTAATTCATCTATTAACTAATATTTACTCTTGTAAGCTTTAAATTTCTATGCGTTGTAATGCGTGACACGTGGCCCTTCTGCATAAAAGACACCGTGTTGTGCGATGTTATATGCGCAGGCTAAATTAAAATTTACCGTGCATGAAACTTATAGGTCCATTACATTCGTATGTGATCGACTGCCAATGCAATGTCTAGTCCAGACTTCAGCAGGTGGTTTCTTGGGCTGCCCTGACGTGCATGGACCATGAATTATGCAATATGCATTACAGAAACAGTCCCAGGTTCAATTTTTTTTGCTTAAACGCTCTCTCGCTCTCTCTCTCTCTCTCCATATGATTTGCGTTTTTTGTCAATTTTCATGTGGCTGTTTGTCTGTTGTTTGACTACTTTGTAATGTCTGATGGTTTTGCTTTGATACTGAAAGGCAGTGAATATTTAATGTTAAGAGTCACGCCGTCAATTTAAAAGATTAATCTGATAAAGTAATACTGCTTATTTACTTTCATAAATTTAAGACAAAGGTATATTCTATCACGAGACGTGAGATTAGGTACAAATTTCCAAACCCAATTATTGTTGCTGCTACGTTTTAATTTAGTGTGAAAATCTGAATAATTTTCATGCTGATGAGTATGTTGAGCTGCGTGTCAATACGCTCCATGGCCTTTCGGTTGGTCACAGCCTCTTTCAGATCATAAAACCACAAATACGTGCCTCAATATCCAGTTATTCTTCTCAGCCGACTATTTGATGCAAAGCTTTTTCAAAGTTTAGCTCACCCACCACTGTACACCTGTTATGGTCTTTCATTTTCCTTTCCCGCATTGGACTTCTTTGTTACTTTGCCCTTGCCAATTTAAGTAAGCTCTTCAGCAATATTTCACTGCTTGCATCACTTGGCTTGCCAATGCTGGCTAGCTCTTCATGGCCACTGATAATTGTTTCTGGTTTTCTACGTGGGTTTTGGTTTTCTTGGTCATGGCCGGCCTCGGTTACTGCATGGCTGGCCAGATTGGCTTGGGCTCGAGACTGTTGGCTAGCCAAGACCAAACTTGGGTTTCTGACAATGGAACCTTTGCTTTTGGGTTCACCCCATTAGAGAAAACTCGGGATCGTTTTCAGTTGGCAATCTGGTTCAATCAGCTTCCAGGAGACCAAACTGTAGTTTGGTCAGCTAACAGGTATGTCCATTAAACTTCATCTATGGTGGCTCTTTCATTTTCTGTTGCATATTGGTTTAATTCCGTTGCATATTCACCTATTCAAAAGCACGCATGATTGTGTTTTCCAAAGGATTTAATTAGTAAAATATTTTGGATTAGTATAATAAATTGAGGATTCGAACTGTAGTAGTTTAAATTAATTTGTTCTTAGGATGTATCAAGAACTTGACGGTATGACATGATGACATTAAGCCAACACTTAATTTCTTTCAATGATTATCTAAATAGAGACTCTCCCGTCACCAAAGACGCATTCCTGGAGCTGGACACAACAGGAAACCTGCTCCTCATCGACGGAGACACTACTGTCTGGGCGTCAAAGTCCTCCAGCATAGACGTTGAATTCGGAGTCATGTTAGAATCAGGAAACTTCATTCTCTACGCCCTGAATAATCGCCCTGTATGGCAAAGTTTTTTGCAACCATCTGATACACTTCTCCCAAACCAGCCTTTGTCTGTCTCTCTTGAACTAACTTCTTCGAAATCTCCTTCACATGGTGGCTACTACTACTCGCTCAAAATGCTGCAACAGCCAACTTCAGTTAGCCTTGCCTTGACATACAATTTGCCGGAATCACATGATCCTTCACCTAAAGCTTATGCAAACAGATCCTACAGGTCTGGACCCGATATATCGAATGTTACCGAGGATGTTGTCGCAGTTTTAGATGAAGCTGGAAGCTTTGGAATTCTCTATGGAGATTCATCAAATGGAGAAGTTTATGTTTACAAGAATGATGGTGATGATGGTGGATTATCTTCTGCTGCAAATCAATCAATTCGTTTAATAGTTGGTCGCAGATTGATACTTGAACAAATGGGAATTTAGGTTTGTATAGATGGGATAATGATGTTAATGGGTCACGTCAATGGGTTCCAGAATGGGCTGCAGTTTCAAACCCTTGCGATGTCGCTGGAATTTGTGGCAAAGGGATATGTAACTTGGATAGAAGCAAAACTAATGCTTCTTGTACATGCTTGCCTGGTGATTCTAAGATAGGAAGCGATGGCCAGTGTTCAGACAATTCATCAGCAGTTGGAAAATGTGATCCAAGACATAAAAATAAAACATCTCATGAGTACAGAATTGCATCAGTGCAACAAACAAATTACTATTTCTCTGAATATTCAGTGATAGCAAATTACAGCGACATTGCCACAGTATCAAAATGTAGTGATACTTGTTTATCAAATTGTGAATGTCTTGCTTCTGTCTATGGGCTTGACGAGGAGAAACCTTACTGTTGGGTTCTGAGGAGTTTAGACTTTGGTGTATTTGAAGACCCTAGCTCGACTCTGTTCGTGAAGATTACGCCTAGTGGATCAATGACTCCAGGAAGCAATACCGGAGGATCTGGTGATTCTTCAGACGAGTCTAAGAGCCACCGCACTAAAGTTGTGGTACTTCCTATTTTTCTCACCATGACTGTCCTTATTGGACTCCTCTGTTTGTTACTATACTACAATGTTCATAGAAGGAGATCTTTAAAGAAAGCTATGGATAATTCTTTGATTGTATTGGGTGCTCCAATCAAATTTACTTACCGCGATTTACAAATTCGTACCAGCAATTTTTCACTGCTTCTTGGAACAGGTTAGTGTAGACTACTGTAGATTTCATTCACAACAGAGGCGGTAGGTACAGGGGAAATTTCCAGGAATTAGAATGATTTAATTTTCATTTATATTTTTGCTGTTTTACAGGAGGATTTGGGAGTGTATACAAGGCAAGCCTGGGAGATGGGACTCTGGTTGCAGCGAAGCAACTTGACAGGGTTTTTCCTCACGGGGAGAAGGAATTTACAACAGAAGTTAACTCATTTGGTTCTATGCATCACGTGAATTTGGTTCATCTCTGCGGGTACTGCGCTGAAGGCTCACACCGGTAAGCAATATTGGTAATTGAAACAAGTGGGACATGCGAATGAGCATAAATTATAAGTTTCATATTTTGTTTTCGAATGTTGTTATTTGGCAGGCTTTTAGTCTACGAATTTATGATAAATGGGTCATTGGACAAATGGATATTTCCATCACATCATTACACCGACAGGCTGCTGGATTGGCCAACTCGATTCAATATAGCAATTGCCACAGCTCAAGGGATTGCATTTTTTAACTAGTAGTGCAGAAATCGGATCATACACTGTGGCATCAAGCCGGAAAACATTTTGTTAGACAAGAACCTCTGCCCCAAGATATCAGATTTCGGACTGGCCAAGTTAATGGGAAGAGAACATTCTCATGTTGTCACAATGGTCAGAGGAACTAGAGGTTATTTGGCCCCGGAATGGGTTAGCAACCGGCCTATAACTGTAAAAGCTGACGTTTACAGCTATGGAATGCTTCTTTTAGAGATTGTTGGTGGAAGAAGAAACCTCGACATGTCCTGCGATGCAGAGGATTTCTTCTATCCTGGCTGGGCTTTTAAGGTACTTCAAAATGTTTTCCTATTAATTTTTCATCTGTTTGATTCTTCCGTACTTGATCATATGAATGTTGAAATATCCAGGAAATGACAAATGAGGCGCCGATGAAAGTTGCTGACAGGCGATTAGAAGGGGCGGTGGAAGAAGAAGAACTGCTGAGAACACTGAAAGTTGCATTTTGGTGCATTCAAGATGAAGTTTTCATGAGGCCTTCAATGGGGAGAGCAGTGAAGATGTTAGAAGGATCAGTTGAAATCAACACGCTGCCAATGCCTCAAACAGTTCTGCAATTAATTGAAGAAGGATTAGATCAAGTGTACAGAGCTATGAAGAGAGATTTTAATCACTTTAGCTCATTCACCATTAATACTAGTACTTATCCATCTTCTCATGCTACTTGCAGTTATTCAACAATGTCACCCAGATAACCTAGATACATGCAAACAATTTTTTTGGTAGCCTACAATTGGTCTACATTTAATTTTTTCATATGGGTAATGAAGAACTATTCTAATATCTGTTATGGTTGTCACCCAAATGGAGGAATTACTGTAACCAGTTGACCAAACATAATGATCAGTCTAAAGAATGAAACATTTTATTTCAGAGATGAGGTCAGATGCAGGAATGAATACTCTCTTCTTAGGATCTGCTTTCTCTTCATACGTTCAGAAAAATCTTAATTTCTAATATACTACTCGGGTAAGATAACGAAATTACTAGTATAAAATATACTCATATGATATATTTCTGTCTCTCTTCCTTGACAGAATTCAAAGTCCTGTAAAACATGGTATGAATATTCAAGGAAACTCCCTGGAAGATCCTGACCGTTTTCCCTGGTTAATTAGTCCTCATTTTGAATTGCTTTATCTCTACCTACACGAAACAACACCAATATTATATATAAATATTCACGTTAGAAAAGCCAGGACTATGATTGCATCTCTTTGAACTTGAAGGGTTTAAGAAGAAATCTCTTTGGTTCTAACCAGAGACCGGGATTTTTTTTCCTATAATGGGGCTAAATATAAATGATCCTTAATTAAGAATAACAATACTCAGCCATAACAAGAAGATAACAGAAGCTCTGCCAGAAAAACTAAGGGGTTTTCTTTTACAAGAATCACATATTGATTGGGATTATGGCCAAGTTTGCTTTTCAGTGTAAAGGATGTGGCCATTTTCATGCTGATCGAGACAGAGAAGACTTCATCGTGGTTTTAGCTTTGTCACAACTGATTAAAGCATGAAAATGTTCTGTAACTTGCTTAATTATGAATTAAACATGACATCATTTCACTTCTAAGAAAAAGTGAAGGAAAATGCAAGCATGAAGTTTCGACAACGGCACCCTGAATTCCCCTCGCACCTTCATCAGTGATTTAATTATATTTTATAACACGTTAGTCAACTTAAAATTATAATAGCAAATTGAGGAAGGAACTTCTGATTAGGTAACGCGTTTTCCTGTTAACTAGGAATTTGCTTAATTACACTATAAATATTTGGGCAGCAATCTCATAGCAAAGATAAGCAGCGGAGGTTTTGCAGTTAAACATCGTTATTACAGCTGCATCAATTTCTGTAATGGAACTAGACGAGCTTACCAGTGCTTACAAGGAATTAGGCCGCATAAATGAGAAACAGGAAAAACGAGTTCGCTTCTCTGCAACATGGGCACACATCCTAGCCATCGTCTACATTCTTTTCCAGGGAATTGTTCTTGTTTCAATCTCACTTCAATCTGCTTCCAATCAATGCAAACGCTGGTGGGTAACTTTCACCATGTCTCTATTAGCTTCTTTAATTTTCTTCATGGCATTCATAGACGCCGTGAAAAAGTTCTATTACACTCAATATCATCTAGATATGAACTACTTAGAGCTGAACATCATAAACAAGCAGATACAGGAAATCAAACACGCTCACTCGCTGAATATTGGAGAATCATCATCGTCTCCCGGTCCACAGAAGCCTTTCCCGCAAAGATTAAAGCCTGATGGGATCCAGCTGTTTAAGCGCAAAGTTTATATTATCGCAGTACTATTAGCTTTGATCGCTTTTACTGTTGTTATGCTGTTTGCATGTCGTTCGTTTCTGTGCAATGACGACTCGGAGGTGTTGGTTTCCCAATATCTGTCGCCTTGAAGATGAAGAAGATATAGGGTTTGGCTCCATTTCTGTTGGAGCTTAATCCTGTAAGTACTAGTTCTTACTCATATGATGGAGATGAAACCCTTTATGATTGTCTCTATATAAATGCTACTAGTAACATCATTAAAACATGCATAACAACAAAACCTGCAATAGAAATTCTATGCACGTCCTCGTTGTATGCATTTCATTGGTACTTGCTAACATTCAAGCTGCAGGTTGAACTCAACCCTAATTTTAAATGAGTTGATACTACGAGTAAATACAATGGACGAGCCACACCTTTTACCTTCTCCCTCTCAGGTTCAGAGATGAAGAGAAGTCTTCTGAATCGCCTATGTGCATCATAGTTTTCTAATTTCTTCTGTAAATTGTATTGCCAATTTGCTTTCTTGACTTTGTTGTATGATATTGTAATTTATTCTGCAAGATGCCCGATCGGGCTCTGTATCAAATAATAAAATGGATCGGTGTTTGATTTTAAGGTTAATTTTCAGTGCAATTGTCGACCTGTCGCTGTGAGATTGTGTCAACGATTTTACATACTTTTCGTGCAAGTCATGCCACACAAGGGCTGACTATTTCAACATTCCATTTGCCGTCAAGCAAATATAGACTTCTTTAAAAGACAGACGGGATCAAATGAATTTAAGTTTACATGGGCTTGGAGGACGGGCTGGCTCAAGGCCCATTAACTCATTGTTTTATTTTTATTTTGATAGTTTAAAGAGCAAATTTTTGTCGCCTTGAGACCCATTCGTAATTTTAATTTCAGTCCAGTTTTTTTTTTTTTTTTGTAATTTTAGTTAAATATATTCAGTTTAAATAAAATTATTCTTAAATATACATTTTGTCTATTCTAACTGCAGATTTTTTCGATAATTTTTAAATTTTGGTAAGAAATTTAGTATAATTTTATCTTTTTTCAACGATTTAAAAATTATAAAAAAATAAATAATTTATTATTTTTGTTTAATAATTTTAAAATTATTAAAAAAATTTCGTATAATTTTAAATTTTTTTAATAATTTAAAAAAATGTATATAAAGAATGGACTTCGTAATAAAACAAGAGCAATCATTGGGTAAAGTTTTCTATTCTTAATTTAACTCTCGTCTTTAGTTCACATTTCTGAACCGATAGATCTTGAATCTAACGAAACTACCATCCAGATTAACAGCATTATTTCTGGTTAATTACAATATTAATCAATGTCAACAACAATTCTGCTTTAAACTACTCTTTTCTCGTCTTCTCTTTCTCGTTCCCGCTAACCTACCTCAGAACTACTCTCAGTCACAAATGGTGGGATACACCTTTGTGACTGTATGCAAGACTTTTACGAGAAAGGCTCATCTTTCAAGCAGATGCTAGACAGTGATATTGGTTCTTAGGCGTGTGCGTGAGAGAGGGGGAGAAAATGGAGTTTTACCATTTAGTTTGTAAACCTGGTCACTTTTTTGAATTCACTGATTCTGAAATGCGTTCATGAAATGAAAGCATTGAGGGACCCAAATCAATAAGTTTGTAATCTCTGTGAAGAAATGGAAGTTAGTTCAGATTGCGGATTAACCGGACGTGTACAAATCAATGAAACATAATAGAAATGCCTTCTATATACAAAATCAAAAACATCTATCAGACATTTAACTGTGAGATTATACATCAGAATTTCTGGTCAGCATGCTAGAGCCCGGAAGCCCATAAAGTCTACCAAATATATCCATTCCAGCTGAGCACGCATGCCCCATATGACCTTTTTCAAGATGATATGCAAAATTAAGATTCCCAACATGCTGATAACCAGAGGAAGGCATTACTAACGCTGATATGCAGCATCACCTGCTGGAATCACAAGGAAGAGAACTCATTAGTCTTTGGTCATAGATGTGAAAACTATGAGAGAGAAACCAATATGAATCAGAGAAAGCAATATGAGAGAAACCTGATGCTGCTTGCATCTTAATCATCACCCTCTGGATCAATTATCATCCTCAGCTTCCTTCTATTTACAGAACTCATTATTTCACCAGCCACATCATCCCCTGAATCCGCCAAATCGTCATCCAGGAGATGGTGCGGCAAATCATCCTCATTGTTGACAGGTGGAGCACCAAATAGTTGAGTGTCAATCACTTCAGTTTCTGAAGTGCCTTCCAAGCTGACATGGTCAGTGGGAATATCCTCGCTACTTCTTGCAACATCCAATCCACTGGACTGGTTGCAGCCATCCCTAACAGAGAAAGAAGCCACGTCAACCTCGTAATAATGATTGATTCCAGAATTGTACAGACTGTTGAAGAAAATAGAGTAGTGTTAAGCAAGGGATCTTTGGATGGATTATGCACCTTTCCATAATATTGTTCGTAATGCCTTTTCCCGAGTCTTCATTTGTCTTCTCAGCAAATATTGTTTCGAGCCTGTCATCCTTCGGCTTTGCAAGGGGCTTCCTAGACTTCCTACATCCAAATGACAAATCAACTTTAAAAAAGCAGGGGAAAGAGAGAATAAGAGATGAAAACTGCCACTCATGATTTCAACAGGAGTATGACCTTATCTTGCAAGCAAAAAAATCATAAAGACAACAGTTAATATATGATCAAGTTCATAAAATTAATAGCAAGCAAGATTTTTTTGAAAAAAGGGATTAAGATATTTAAAAGATATGGATTCTTGCCTAAGGCTGACATTATATAGGTAAGTTTTGTTAGGTAGGCATTTATTAAGGTGGCCATGCTTTTAATTATCTTCATCAAAAAAATAAAAATAAAAACCTACCTCCAAACCAAAAGGGAGCATCTTCCCAATTGTTCAAAAGAGAAGAAAAAAATGCATGCTGGGATGCTATAACCAATGAGAACTTATGCAAATATGAACATGGTAAGCATAATACAGAAAGCAAGTACTCAAAACCTCTTCGATATCAGAAATTTGCATGTATAACTACCTAGTCCTGAATGATAACGGCGTTTCTTTGTCAGAATCATGTGCTTCATCTTTAGAAGAGTCATTAAACTCTTCATCTCTTAAGTGCATGTGGGCTTTAGACCTCTTCACTCGAGGAGCACATAGGCCAAGTTGCTTGAGTTTACGGGAGACTTGTGCAGCTGTGAATTTGTTACCAGCGTCTAGTGCATTTGCAATCATGTGGCTACACCTCTTATGATCTTTATATCTGCAGAGTGTAAACAAGTGGACAGACAACATTCATACTGAGAATGTACCAATAAACAAGTTAGTTTATGTAGGTATAAGCTAGTTTAGCTGGTAAGCTCTCTTGCACTTGTACAAGAGGTCTCCAGATCTAATTTAACTCACACCATGGGGGTTTAGGTATATATAGGTAGTTGAAGTAAATGATAAAGTAAAACTTAGTTTACACTCACTGCTCAAATAGGACTTTAATCATAGCCTCCTGATCACTGTCAAAAGCATGAACTCTTTTTCTTGTGTTCCTGTAAAAACAAGAAAACATTAGCTATTTTTTCAAAAAACAAAAGAGAAAATCAATTATCAAGGGTTTCCTCCCAGTTCATAACTTCAGTTTCAACTGGATGTCTCATTCTTGGATATCTCCTTCTTGGGATAACAGAGCAGTCTCTTGACAACTCAGTCCCAAGAGTATGTAAACTCTAACATTCAATTAGTAAGCACTTACAAAGGATGCCTCAAGGAACTTCCTTCTAATTCATTAGAGTTGTGAAGGGCAATATTTGCTTCCATTACAGGTTGATCTTCTCCATGTTGATCAAGAGCAACAGTAGAAGGTTCACCGGAATAGCGCACCCTTTTCTTTGGTGCAACTTGGAATCCTAGCTGCTTAAGCTTGTTGGAAACTTCAGCAGCTGAAACTTTACCATCAGGATCTAGAGCTTCTGCTATTAGGCAACCCCAATTCTGGTCATCTTTGAATCTAGAACAGCCATATTTATCAATACAAATGAACAGACAATTGCCAAACTACTAAATGACTATTGAAGAAAGAATAGAGCACCATATAAGCAAAAATTAGCCTTAGGAGAGAAACCTAAAAAAAAAAAAAAAATCATATAATCAACTTATTACAATAGAAAATTGTGACCAATAATCATCTAGTACTGCATTCTTATGATACTACTGCATACTGTATTCTTATGATAGTATGGCATATATATTTTGAGGGTTTTGAGGAAAAAATGCTTGCTAGCAAAACAGTTGCTTCCAACCAAACTTACTTCTCATAAAGTTCCTTGATTTTTATGTCCCACTCATCACTGAGAACCAGTCTTCTCTTTCTTTTAAAAACCTTTTCAGATTTCCCTTGCATGGAAGTTATCCCACTGCAACAACAAAATACTCGAGGAGTTTTTAGATTGAAATATATTAGACAAAAAAGAAACATGGCAATATTCAAGGGTTGTCCAAGATATCATACCGGTCAGTATTTTCTTTCCCATCAATCTCATTGTTTGAAACAGATGTGATGCCTTCCTGCACTACACCAAAATTTGCTTCGTTTCTGGACAGAAGTATGGTAAATTTAGGTATTGTGCTGAGAACAATTAAGATATTGCCATCTATAAATTCAGCCAATAGAAAAAGAAATCATCAAATTCAAGAAGAACAGTTATTCAACTTGAACAGAAAGCCTACAGGACATAGATGATCTGTCATCTATCCTCTTAATATTTGAAAAACATCCATTGTTGAACCAGATAGAAAATTAGCATCATTAACACGGTCTTACTCCTGATATCCAAGTTTGTGAGAAATCACAACGTCAGCTTCATCCTCACCCAATGCATCAGCTATGCTTCTGCGAGCCCATCCTTTGACCTGTGAGGACCCAATGTCTCCAATATCTGAAACGTTTTCCCAAGTTCCACTAACTTTCTTCACATGGCCAAGCTCATGCAACAAATATTCAGCATTGATGTAATGGCATTCTCTTCTAGTCTTCCAGAAGAGAATTTCCACAAAAAGAAGGGGCTGTTGCTTCATTCTTTTAAGCATTTTTCGGACCAATCTAGTGAGAAAATCAACAATATTAGCATAACTTTTGCTTGGGCGTGACTTCTGCTCAGCCAGGATGTCATAGAATGTAGAGAGGAGTGATAACTGCAAAATTTTATCCAAAATAAAGATATGTAAGATTTACATTCATGTGACTTTTCAATATTATTAAGCATAGTGTTTCAAAAATATGACCTGATATAGCATCGGTGAGAGTTCCAGTTCATCAGTGATTCGCCGCAATATGCAAATTATGTAGTGATTCGTACGATCGGAATTGCTCTTGTAAAACTTCAACAACCAGCACAATTTTTGAATAATGCTGTTATTTGCGAAGGATGAAAGGAACATAGAAACCTTAAAATCAACTTCATTAGTTGCAGCCGGCTGCTCATCCCCGGAAGAATCACCAGTGCTGCAATGAAGATAATCGTCAGCATGATCAGATTTTCTGTCATCCTTCTGCAACAGATTGACTTCACGATTTTCCATCTCTTGCACTGCCATTTCAGGCTCGTCAATCTTAACAGGGATATCCATGTCTTCTTTTCCATTGGAAGTTACATCTGTTAGGCTTTCCTTCTGTGGCGTGCAAGAATTTGCTATATGTTCACTGTTTGAGATGCAATTCTCATTCTGAATGGTAGCATGATTTTCAGACAGTTCATTTTCAGTTTCCTTGTTGCCCTTCACAGTTCCCTTTTTTCTCCCTTTCCTTGATTTTCTAGAAACCTAAGTCATAAAACAAAGGTTTCAATGTACATCATCACAGCTTAAAGAAAAGCATGGTGCAATGCACACCAATACAAAAGTAAAAGTAATCTAAATTACTCACAAACAAACAGATGTTTCTCATGCTAAAAATATAAAACTTTCATCTAGCAACAAAATTGCAAAAAACAAATTGAATGATCAGATAAAATGAAATTCCTTTTCTTTCTAATTATTTTAGCTGTACAGAACATATGCCTGCTATTCCACAAACATTAAACCCACCAACTTAATGTTAACATAGCTTACAAAATTTAAAACTGCAATTTTACAATTGTAACTTGAAAAATTTTACTCACAATCCCTTGACAGAAGGGAAGGTCATACAAGAAGATTAGACGTTTTATACCAAGAAAATAGGGTTAAATATATAGACTTTTACACATATGGCGTATCTTATTCCAATTTTGCAAGGGGCAAACAATTTCCATCTGATAACAAAATTATAAACTGCCACTTGTTAGTATATGTACTACACCAACACCACTCAGTTAAAATATACCTTAAAAAATCAAAAGTTTGCTGGAGAATGCAAACACATGTATTAGAAATAACAGGACTCCAGCTAGAATTACTTAGATCAACATATAGTCAAAAATAAAGTTCAGTTTTAATATAACAATCCTTTATATGAGAACTTCAGATGATTGTAGTCAATCTTCAAGCAACTTTTGAAGAAATATTAGAATATCGTAATTTGAGATATTCTAAATTATGCTGAAAGCCCGTAATTGGAGAAGTCTCATATGATAAATTACTAACTTGAGATAACCACGATTCCAACAGTTTTCCAATCTAAAACTACTCTCAAATAAGAAAAAAATACCCTTAATGCACCACGTGCTTGAAGATTCTCCATGAGCCTTAGAAGTACATATATCATTTCTACTAAATCTGCAAGATCACTGACAAGATAAATAACAAAATAGCACCGTTAGTCAATTTAATTTGGTCCAAACAAGAGAATTTTTAACACATACATCACCAGTTACATGTTTCGCATAACAGAAACGTGTATTTAAAATGCATAGATCTAACTGCAGTGTGTAAAATAAATTTTAAAAAAATAAAAAGAATGAGCTGGAACATTATTCTAAAATGATTGTATTGCATTATGTCAGGTTACTGCTTGACCTAAAAGGCTTAAGCTATCAAGTAAGCGGCCAAAAAGTATTAACCTGTTTGTCACCAACAACAATGGCAAATATAAGCAAAGACAAATGAAAATGACAAGTATAAATACAAATTCCATCATGTTGGGAGATTCAAACAATAACCACTGGATCAAAAATGCCTCTCCTATAATGAAAGTTACCGTTTGACTTCAAAACCTAAGCTGCAGACAAGAACCCAAACAATATTATTAAGCTCTAACACATTATAGTTCTGCAATATAGAGTCCACAACTAACTGATAAATTCATGTTATATGACTCAAAAGGTCAAAATGAAAAGAATTAAAAGGAAAATTCAAGACTTGAAGATTAGAAGTGAAGAACCTTTTTGGTTGTTTGCGAGTGTCAAACACTTTGACCAGGTTCAGGAGAAATTGAGTCATCCCTTGGTCAGTTTGGTCATAAAATAACTTGTAAAGAAGGATGCGTGCTGTTTGCGGCTCCGTAGAATCTTCTGGAAATGACCTAAGCACTAAATCTAACATACGAACCTGCAGGAAAGAAAATCCAGTGCCAAAAGACATTAGAAGTTGGCAAAGTTTGCAGTCTGACTTCAAGAAACAATCCACTCAAGAATCATGCAGAACTTTTTACATACTTTGACGCACATATTTACACTGTTGAAGTAGAGGCATATACAGAGGCTAAGAAACGTCAAGAATATCTTGTAAAATAATGAACAAATATCTTAGCCGCTCAGGCATTTAAAGCATAAAATAATAAGGAAGTATATATCACCATATTCTTCATAAGACAACCAGCTGCTGACAGAAACTTATAATTATTTGTTTCCTTCAAGCCATCAAATGCATTTTGCCATCTGGAAATGACCAGTCGAAACATTGATTCATCCATTGACGATGCAATTGGACCACATATGTTGCCTTTAAACAAAGTGCTATCAGCAAATTTATCAGTGGAAGCTTCAAATGTTTCTGTTTCCTGGGCCAGCTGTTTAAACACAAACATGTGCACAAACAGTTAAAAAAGTAAAGGCTAACAACAATTAAAAAGGCAAGTAAACATTAGAATCACGAGTATCGATCAATCTAATAACCTAAAAAAGGAGGGGGGTGGAAGGGAGAGGGTTGGGAACTTAGTGCATATCTTAGGATCAAGGTCAAAGATCTAGTTTTAACTTTTACTCAACTTCTAATGAAGCAGAGATCACATCAACTATGTAAACAAGACTTTCTTGTTAGGAAACTTCATAAACTATGTCATGCACTTGCAGCTACTAAAGCACTCACAGATGCTAGAGCTATGGTGCATCCATCTTAAGATGAAACTTTAAAAAATTGAGGCATGAGTACCGCCAACTCTCACCTTTGAAGATACAATTTTGTGATACTGAAATGAAGTTACAAACTGGGCAACTTGAAAGAATATAATAATATCACTGCTCTGAATTGCTGGATGCTCCTTTTCTATATCATCTCTGATTGACTCCATCAACTCTAACACACATTTGGTTTAAATATGAATATTAGCAACGAGAGACAAAGCAAGGAGAAAATAAGGGACAGCAAGAATATTATTGAAGACTTCCAAATGCTATACCATTGTAACTTCCTGACAGAAACTGATTCAAAAAATCACGGAGTAACTCCAAAAGGTTATCCTTCATTGAAGGTAAGCTTCCTTGGTCCCACACAATCTTTTTACTTGCACCTTTTGAACCTTTACGGGGTTTAAGGATGGAAGCGTGAGAAGCAGAAGCAGGGTTCCCCACAAACAAGGCTTTAGAACCATCCTTTCAGAAGAAAAACTGAAGTTAATAAATTTCTAAACCAAACCTGTATTAACACCAGTAATAGGTAAAACTCATACCATGGTAAGTCTTGCAAATGTTCCACTAAACTGCGAATGACGAACCAGATTTTGTAGTCTTGAAAGCCTTTTTTTCTCTTCCTCCTCTGCCATTATGGATTTGAGACTATCAAGGGGATCTTTGGTGTCTCCTCCCATCTAGCACGTAAAAGATCATTAGAACCAACAGATTCACACCATCAAACAGCTTAGTGACTACGTTAATAATGGCACCCAAAACCAGAAGTTGCCTATAAACAATTTAAAACATTGAAAAAGATTATTTACTTTTTGGATTTGTAGATACCATTTTGAAACCTACACTATGAACCAAACAACTCTTAATCTTTTTTCGTAATATATCTTCCAGACTGGGTCTTAATTTTTAAATTTTCTACTGTAATCCAGTTTGAACTCCTCAAAAGAAAACAATGGAAATAAAATATGAGGATGAATGTATCCACCTTGGAACGCTTGTGATGTGCTTTGGCAATTAACTCTGGATCCTGACCCATAAAAATGTAGTGAAACGTTTCCAATAAAAGCAAGTTATCCTGCCGAAAATAATGGCAAGAACCACCAACATGCTGAGTTATAACAATAATTATGTCCATTATATTCTCATTGAACAAAAGTTCCAGGAATCTATCTCTCAGGGATATAAACTGACTAGCGGAGCCCCCAGCCTTCTGCTGCAATGGTATATCTTGGACGGCAAGAATGTTTCTGAACAAAGTCATAACTAACTGGACCAACTTCCAGTCATCCTCCGTGAATACTTCACTGTAATATTCCACTATCCATTACCAATAGCAATGCCAATAATAACATTTCAAGTATAAAGCATGCAAAACCAATGACACTGGAAGGCACAAACCATGAGCAATTAATATTACGCTAACAAAAGTTGCAAAAAAGAAAAACGCCTGACTATGGTTAACATTTTTTGCTATTTAATAATTGCAATTTACATGCTTAAGCAATTCAATGGCCTCAAATTTGTCCTTACCGTTCTAAATTTTCTAGTGGACCTTCGAGAAGTGATACAATCACAGCTACTGTATCACTGCATGTAATGGCAGACTTCAAACCCCAAAGGTACTCAATCTGCTGAGGGATATCATTGGATGAAGGCTCAATAGGCATTGTTAAAAACACCAAAACCTTCACTGCAGAATTAGAAACAAAAAAATTAGGTTAACACTGTCATCCCAACGAATCGAATAAATAAATAAAGGAATTGCAATTACCTGCATTTAAGACCAAATTTCGATCATCTTGACAGTGCACAATAATTGGTACCAAATCTTTGGACACAATGTACCATTTACATACTTGCTTAAACACTACTCGCTTCTGTGGATCATCACGCCTCAGGAACCTCAGCAAATCCTTTAAATTTTCTGCCAATCAAATTATGGAAAAATCAGATTGCTCGTAGTATCGTTAATTAGATCAAATTTCTTTATTTTAATATTTTCGTCGACGAAACCTACCTAAACACTGCTCGCCCTTGGAGTAGCCGATGCGATTGCCTCTTTGGTCCTCTTCGGCGATACCAAGACCGGCACAAATCACCGATAAGCCTTCCATTTCCATCTTTACTTTTGAGCGAACTGCGCCGTCTTATTTGAATAGAAGATTTTGTGAAAACTGAGAACTAATTGGCCAAGAGTCTAGAGACTGAGAGAAGGAAAACAGATCTGAGGCGAGACGAACGAAAAAATAATAATAAATTTAGGACTGTGGTGGCGCCAATTTCATTGAGATATGAATTTTCCCGCGCTATATATTAATCTTATAAGGCGGACTAATGAACTGTACTTGCAACCGGTGATATGGCAGAATGTTATTTGTTAGACTTTCGTAGATTACGAGACGCCTTATTCAACAAACGATTAATCCTACATGTAGATTGCGGAGTAAAAGACATGTCGACTTTGTCTTGTTGAAACCAACGACAACTCATCTCAATTTCTTTTCTTATCTTTTTAATAATCGACATTTTATGAATTTTCCCGGGTCAAAGACCACGTCATTTAATTTTTTTTAGCCTAAAATGATACTTAAAATATTTTAATCACACCCCGTCTTAATCAAACAATTGAGATCTAAACTTAAAAAATAATTTCCACTCCTTCGAGCAAAATCTTTTCTACACATGATAGTATTATTTTTCGTCTATTTTATCACGTATTATTAATAATTTTTATTTTATAATTATATTTATATTTAGTGATTTTGATACAATTCATGTTTAATAAAAACATAAAATAATTTTTATATTATTTTGTCAAAGTAAATGTTTTAAAAATTGTAGTACACGTGGTATTCAAATTAATATACAGGTGGGCTAAAAATTAAGTAATCAAACCAACCCGAGATAATCAAATTGATTTGATTGTTCCGTGATTTTGGTTCAATTTTTTGCTTCATAAATTATAAATAAATTTTTTAATTTAATTTTTTATTGTTTACATAAAAATCAAACTAAATTAAAAATAATATTTCTATTCTAATTTTATATACACGTATTAATTATTAAAAATAATTTATATTATATTAAAAATTTATTATTTATAATTATTCAAACATTGAAAAAAATATTTTTTTTCATTTGAACCATAATTAAAAAAATAGCATCAAAATTAAATTAAACCAATTAATTTAATTTTATAAATTTTTAAATATTAAATTCCATTTTTAGTTTATTCTGAATCCAACGTAATTTTGTTTGCCCTACGATTTAACCTATACCTTACAATATGCACGTTGAAATTTGAAAATTGCTGATCTCACGAGCGTTAGTGGTAGTCTTCAAAGCCATACATAAGTATTGTAGATTGGTTGGTGTTAGTTGTCAAGAAGGATACGTTACTTGAGTTGCAGTGTATAATATTGGCCGTTCCTTTCAGAAATAATAAGAAAACAATGCCTTTTTCCAGAATTATTAATTAATTAATTAATTATTTTTAAAATAAATGTTGGTGGAACGAGATGAAACGGTGACGAATTGGTTCACCTACATCACCGACTTTACCCTCAAATTTTTAATAACAACATTACTTATAAGTTTTAAGCGTCCTTGCATTAAAGTACTTTTGAAAATTAAAAAAAAATGTAAAAAATACACGAGTGAGACGCAACGACGTCGCATTGTCGCTCGCCTGGCCAGCCTTGTACGAATAAACATTTCCTTGACAGCATCACTTTTCCATTAAAGGCAAACCTTTCCAACTGTTTTATATATACACAAGAAGTTTCTTCGATACGAACTAAGCGCCCGCCTCTCGCTCTCTTTCTCGCATTGTGTCAGCGCCTCCTTGGTCCCTCCTCTTCACTTCCGCCAAATTTAGCGGCGATTTCTCCAAACACTCGGACGATATCAAAACGACGCAGTCTCTCTCATTTGAAATCCTCGAAACACTTGCATTTCATCGGCTCTGCATTCTCTCTACATATTCGTTTTGATTTTGTTTTTCTTCAGAAATGGCTCAGGTAGTCGCTACGCGGTCGATTCAGAGCTTGTTTTTGTGCCATGGCTCGGGATCTGCGCAGGAGCGAGCTATCGAGAAGTTGAAGCCTGCTAGTTTTGCTTCCAAGGTGCTAGCACGCGAGGAGAAGAAGAGAATTACACTTGTTCGTAGGAGTACTCAAATCACGGCTAAGAGATCCACACGTGTCAACTCTGAAGTCGTTCCTGTTTCGTCTGAGGATGTACCTAAGGTTTGTGCTGTTTTGTTGTTGAGAAAATGCGGGAAAATTAAGATTAGCACACTGAACAAGATTTTTTGCATTTTGAATTTTTTTTTTCTAAATGTACCAATGGAAAAAGCGGCAAGTTTTCTTGAGGTAAGATGAATGCTAATATCTAACTTAGCGCTGTTAGTAAGGCTATGTTTGTTTGCTCAGAAAATGTTAGAAGAGAATTTGAATGGTTCGTAAATTTTGTTTTTGTATGTCTAGTTTGTTTTGCTTTCCATGATGGAAGGAAACGGTAGTTAAATGTGATTTTGAAGCTGTAATTTGATGCTGATTTATTCATTGGAAAGATTAAAAAGTTCCTAGATCAAGCTTGAAAAGTAAAAAAGGTATAACATTTCGAGAATGACAATCATCTTTTTCAATCAATGAAAAACTTGTTATTGTGGTTATGAGCAGACAGAGGAGGAATTTCCGCATTTGGGGGGAATTCAGCAATTTGGCGATACATCAGTGGCCATGTGGACCAAGCCAATTGTCAGACGTAAAACCAAGATTGTTTGCACTATTGGTCCTTCAACCAACACAAGGGAAATGATTTGGAAGCTGGCTGAGGCTGGAATGAATGTTGCTCGTCTGAATATGTCCCATGGAGACCATGCTTCTCATAAAAAAGTTATTGATTTGGTCAAAGAATATAATGCGCAGTCCAAAGACAATGTTATTGCAATCATGCTTGACACCAAGGCAGGTTTCCATTCATTTGTTTGTTTTGTTACTTCTACATATGGTTATTATGTCTGGTTCCTTTAGTAAATTAATTATAATGAACACTGGTTCTGCTTGTGATTTAGCTGTTTAGTTGTTTACATAAAATTTTCAGTAGCATTTGCTGTTGGTAAAATATTGCTATCAGCTTTCATCTGTTAAGGTGATACTTTATTTTTAATTTGATACTTTCTTAATTATACGTTTCTCCGTTATCAGGGCCCTGAGGTTAGGAGTGGAGACTTGCCCCAGCCAATCAATTTAACACCTGGGCAGGAATTCACTTTTACTATACGGAGAGGTGTTGGCACAGCTGACTGTGTCAGTGTTAACTATGATGATTTTGTTAATGATGTGGCAGAGGGTGACATGCTTCTTGTTGATGGTACATTAGCTGATCTTTTGTTTGTTCTTCTATATTATTAAACAAAACTAAAAGTGTTTTAGAAGTATTTTTGGTGAGAAATTACCTGCCAAATCATGAGGAACACCAGCTTATTTCTTGCTATGTCTGTATTCTCCACTGACACTTTACTTATGATCTAGGTGGTATGATGTCCTTGATGGTGAAATCAAAAACAGAAGATTCAGTGAAATGTGAAGTTATTGATGGAGGAGAGCTTAAGTCTAGGCGGCATCTGAATGTTCGAGGAAAAAGCGCAACACTGCCTTCCATAACTGGTTGGACCTTGAATTATCTTTATGTCTTTTACAGTTGAAGACAATTTTGCCTTCTCCAGTCCCACTCAACTTTCCTCCCTCTAAACTGGTAAATAGGTATTTTGTTTTGCAAATGGATGTAATTGTTTGTGTTGGTTTCTGCAGAGAAGGATTGGGATGATATCAAATTTGGAGTGGACAACAAAGTTGACTTCTATGCTGTTTCCTTTGTTAAAGATGCTCAAGTTGTTCATGAATTGAAGAATTATCTGAAAAGTAAACTTTCGTATATAGATCTTAATTTTTAGAAAATAAACATTATTATGTGCTTTATTCTATATTTTAGATTTACCTTATATAACTTTGTTCCATATGAAACTGCAGGCTGTGATGCAGATATTCATGTAATTGTAAAGATTGAAAGTGCAGACTCTATCCCAAATTTGCATTCAATTATCACAGCATCTGATGGGGTGATCACCTGAATCCACGCATTGCATCTTTGATATTAAGCAGTATTTGGTGGTTTGTATGCACATAACACAGAATTCCTTCATCCTGATTGATTAGAATTTTACTTCAGCTTGTGGTGAATGTTTTTTAGGAAATTTGTTCAGTTATGAACTCTTTTTCTTTATATCTTACTAAAAGAAGATTTGCATTCTCTTATTGCTTTTTAGCACAACAAAGCTCAGATGTAGTCCTCAGCAGCAGTGTACTGTATCTAGTATAATGTGCTTATCATAGATATCTAGAATAATCTAGTTGGTTCCATTTTTGATTGGAAAATATTTGAAGAAAAAAGTGGGTCTCCAATCCACTGTATCTTCAGTGACTTGCACTAAATGCTGAAAGTTATACGTTTTCTTCTTATTTTAGGCAATGGTTGCAAGAGGTGATCTTGGTGCGGAACTTCCTATTGAGGAGGTTCCACTTCTGCAGGTACTGTTCCTTTCTAATTTAAGATCCCAAGAGTGTCATCCAATGTCAAGGTGTTTTATTTCTGATATTGAAATCTATGACAATATGCAGGAAGAGATAATAAGGACATGTCGTAGTATGGGGAAAGCTGTTATTGTGGCCACCAACATGTTGGAAAGCATGATTGTTCATCCGACTCCAACCAGAGCAGAGGTCTCAGACATTGCCATCGCCGTCCGAGAGGGTGCTGATGCTGTCATGCTTTCTGGAGAAACTGCTCATGGGAAGTATGTTACTTTTTCATTTTTCTTCTTTTGACTAACTGAGTGGTAAATTAGACTGATTGGAGGAAACTTTTGGGAGTATTATCTACCTTGAGAAGCATTGAAGGAGTGGGACCCACTAAAAACAGAGACAACCAAATTCTTGAGCTAATTTTTCTGCAAGAAATTGTTCTGTTGTGGGGTTCCCATACCGTTTGTCACTTTTCATTTCTACAGGAGCGTCCCATCTTCCTATTTTAGAACAAATTGTTATATCAGAAATTAGTCTCACCGTAAGCTAAGCAGTAGATTGGCATATGGTAGTTACTGGACTTAAAGTGGTATCTGGCTAGCCTTAAAGCTATGTTTTCCCTTTAATTGACGTGCTGCTGTAGATCTAAACAATTCAGTCTTACACGGGTTAATCAATTGATTTTGCTTCTGTACAGGTTCCCATTGAAAGCCGTGAAAGTTATGCACACTGTCTCACTACGAACTGAAGCAGCCATAACAGGTGGTGCGATGCCACCTAATCTTGGTCAAGCCTTCAAGGTTACCTAACAGACAAGATCTTCTGTTTTCTATGCTGCATGGAGTTTTACACTTGTGTTTTGCATTTTGACCTCTTTAATTTTGATCATCAACCTGAATACTTACCAGAAGCTTCTTGTTTGCTGTAGAACCACATGAGCGAGATGTTTGCATACCATGCAACCATGATGTCCAACACGCTTGGAACCTCAATTGTTGTCTTCACTAGAACAGGTTTTATGGCTATATTACTCAGCCATTATCGACCTTCTGGCACTATATTTGCCTTCACAAATGAGTGAGTTCTACATGTTCCTGAATGCCAATTTTGTTATTATGCTATGTGCCTATGTTGCTTGCCTGAGGTAATAGTTTTCAGAGTAGTGCGCCTCATCACGCCGTAGACATGAATTGTGTACTTGTGATACATTTTTCTGCTTTATTTGTACTGGAAATAAGATATTGTGATCTTCTCATTCTGTATCATCGCTGAATGGCGGAGTAGCTTTAAATTAACTGCTAGCTTAAAAAAAGGGTTGGCATCTCTAAACCCAAAAAGACTAATGATCTAATAGTCGCCAACTTTTCCGAACGTAGTGCTTTTTACAAGGTTTTTCAAATTAGATCACTTTGATAATCATGCAGGAAGAGGATACAACAGAGGCTGTCTTTGTATCAAGGAGTGTGCCCCATATACATGGAGTTCTTGGATGATGCTGAAGAAACCTTTGCAAATGCATTGGGTTTATTGCAGGTGAGTTTTCATGTCCCACTTATCAGATTCCTTTTAATTAACTAACGACTGAGATGCATTTATTGGTTCATAGCTTGACCTCAATCATGCCCAGGGTAATTCTTTAGAGGTATCAAGTTGGGAACTTTCCTCACAGAAAAAAATCATAAGAAATTTTAGTTGGTGTTCAAACGTTTTAACTCTGCACTTTTTTCCGTTTGACCTTGGAGAGTCATGATTATATGCTGCACACAGGGTATGTCATGGCAATAGATGCTATAATTTGGAAATATAGTGATGCCAACTATTCATAAGCAACATTTCTCTGAAAAAAATGATAATTGCTTTCAATAGGCCACTACCTTCTCAAGTAGCAGCTTACATGGGTTTTCACTGCTTTGTATCTCACAAAAATTTTATGTACAACCATTTTGCATCACAAATATGTTCTTCATATGCAGAAACAAGGAATGGTGAAGGAAGGAGAAGAGGTAGCACTTGTTCAGAGTGGCAGACAACCCATCTGGCGGTTCCAGTCCACTCACAATATTCAGGTCCGCAAAGTATAGACAGGAAAAACACCTGCCCTTAATCTCAAACTGGTAAAGAGTAACCTTATTAGTTCTTGGAGCACTGTCCTTGTTAGACATTATTTTAGATTGCTATGTTTTTATCCACGCATACTTTCAGGTTTCCATCTGGTTTTATTCCTTTCTTATTGTTTTTCTTCAAAGAGATATATTAGTTTTGGTGTTTATTGTTATCTGCATTGTTTACAGAAGATTCATAGAATCTTAGACTTATGATGCTTCACGGTACAAATTTTGCAGTTGAATTAAAAAAGCTTATGCCGATATTAATCTTGCATTGTTTATAAACAATTAGACAATTGCATTGTTTTTCAAAATGGAACAGAATTCGCTTATCAGAAGAAACTTTGACTGCTTGGTATTGGCTACAAGCTCAAAGATGTACGTGGATTTTCTGGGTAATGTTTACTCAGACCAATTCACTGATAACTCCAAGTTGTACATTCCCTTGTTCAGTTTTCGCCCCATCGCCCGTTCCCCCTTTTTTCTTTTTCTTGTCAACAAGTAGATCTCTTTATTTGTATGATTTAGATGTCTGAATTTCTCAAAAAAGTAATTCGACTGATGGGATTTGGATGGGGCGGTACTTGTGATATTTCGGCTTGGAACTGATTTTACATACTGATTGAAGCTGTACTCCAGGGCTTCTATTTTTGCTTTCCCGTCATGATTTTTAGCCCAGCAGAAACTTAAACTAGTTCATTCGTGACTTCAAGCTCTGTCCCATTAAATAGGTTCCATCTAACCCAGAATTGAGCATACTGGAAAACACACATTGATTAACAGCGAGCCAGATACCTATACCAAAGATACCTCGAGTCTTAACTCGATGCCAAGACTCGAGTATCAAGTGTACAACACTCCACCTTTCTTTTAAAATTACTTGACCACAAGCAACGAATCATGAAGTAACAGGCTTATCATGATAGCTAGATACATTGACTTGGTACGAAGAATTGAATTGAAGTCAACAGCCCATATATATCTTTCGAAGAAACCCAACCATACACACAATCCATGAAATGATAAAAACTAACGAGCAACATAAATTAAGAAATGATATGGTTACTTGTATAATTATCCAAGCACTTTCATTGAATCCTACCGGTTGCTTCAGACGCTTGCTATAATGGAGGGACTGTACCCATTCTGATCATCAAAATACTTTGACCAAAGCGTAACACCTCCGTACTTTGCAGACTTCTTTACTTCAGGAATTACCCGAGAAGTTAAGAAATTTGGTGGAACATACCCACTTCCAGCTGCAGCAGGAGCCGCGGGCAGCCCCAAAAACAGTTTCCCTGAAGTTAATGATGATTCCCACCTGTTCCATGAACTTATAAGATTCTCGGCATTACCTGAACTGTATTGGCATGGTGGATTGTTGTAAAACTGAACCGAAACATAGTCAAAAAGTCCTGTATTCAACGCACTACCTAAAAATCTATCGGGAAATGGACATTGAGGAGCTGCTGACAAGAAAACTTTCTTTCCTGGCTTGCTATATGCTGATAGAAAACGAGCAAGATCATCCCAATGTTGTGTTGAACCATGCTCAATATCAAAATCTATACCATCCAAGACAGCATCACCTAAAGGCCGTGAACTTGAACTTCCACCCAAGAAATTTTTCCACAAATAATCTGCTACAGTTTTTGCATCATCTACAGAAGCCAGAGAATAAGTGCCAATCCCGCCACCAAGAGAGAGCATTACCTTAATTCCTTGCTTCTGGCAACTTTTTATGGCATCGCTGACAATTTTGCAGCTACCGGTTGCTGGGTTGCAGTGACCTGCCAGGTTGAGTTCTGGGATTTGGCCATTGCCAAAATTGTTGAGGAATGCTATGTTGACATAGGAATATCTTCCTGTTGCACAAGTTGAAGTTAGGGTTCCCTCGTTGCCGTTTTGACCCCAGTAGACTGCGATGCCGCCACCGTCAGAGGTTTTAATCCGTGATAGGATGAATAAGAAGGATAGGAAAATTGGTGTTGCCTGATGGTTTCTCGCCATTTCTGCAATATGCAAGCACCTTCGTCACTGGAATTAATATAGTCTTCATTGTAAGGGACAAAAATTATAAAAAAAAATTAAAAAAAAGGAACGAAGACCGTGATTGGTGCGATGTTATTACCTGCATGATATAGAAATTCACTTCTAAAATGAGAATACGTGAATTTCAAATGACATAAATGATTAAAAATCATCCGAGTCTCCTCAATTTCAAACGAAGCCTTAATTGGGTCAGAATTTATGGGCCAATTCTTCTACAAAAATGTTACATCCTTTTCCTGTTGGGAAAGAACTGAAGTCCAACTTCCATTTTAGACGACAATCATTCTCGTAGAGCTGATGGGACTTCAATTTACCCGTCTTTGGCTTCATACTTTCCGTAAGTCACCAATAATCTCCACATGAGCACACGCCATTTTGGAAATGATGAAACCGGTTAGCATCTCTGATACTGATATCACGTTTAGCAATCTTGGATATGAGTTTGGCTGCAACATGGCAATCGCAGCAGATACGGAGGTTCTTGGTAACCCTGATCGGTGTTCCGGGCTTGGTATTCAAAATGGCAAAGACAATGGCTAACTTCTCGCTGTGCACAGCCAGATGGATTTCTTTATCTTCTTCCTCCACATCATGAAGTGCAGAATCAGTCTCGGGAATATAACCCATCTCTTTCATCTTCCCTAGTAATACATCCAACTCCTCATAGATTTTCTTGGACTGAGCATAAGATTGGTCACCAGCAAGAAAGGTGTAAACTTGATCATCGATCTCAACATTGCTAGCGCCAGGTGTTTTCTTGATTCCCTTGCCCTTCATGATTGATCTGACAATTATTACATCTTGCCATCTACCAGCTTTTGCATAAATATTGGACAACAAGACATAATAACCTGAGTGCTTAGGAGCCAAATGAAAAAGATTATCAGCAGCAAGAAGACCAATATCCATGTTAGAGTATACATGACAAGCGCCCAACAGAGAACCCCAAACTCTTTCATTAGGCTCCATTGGCATCTGTCTGATTAAACTACATGCCTCTTCTACTCTCCCTGATCGTCCTAAGAGATCCACAAAACAAGCAAAGTGTTCTATCCTGGGAATTATCTTATACTGCTCTGTCATTAGCTTAAAGTAATAGCGACCCTCCTCTAACAACCCGGCATGGCTGCAAGCTGAGAGAACTGAAACAAAGGCAATGGAATCTGGACATAGACCTGAAATTAGCATTTGTGAAAAAAGTGCAACAGCATCAGAACCTTGCCCATTTGTTCCATAAGCAGAGATCATAGAAGTCCATGACACAACATCACGAAATTTCATTTGCTCAAAAACTGTTCTAGCCTTGGTTAAACTTCCGCACTTCGCGTACATGTCAATTAATGCATTCTCCAACAGCAAATTTGGCTGAAGTTTCTTTCTCTCCACATATTGATGAATCTGGCTTCCTAGCTGCAAAGCTGAAAGATCCCCACAAGAGGGAAGAACAGTAGCAACAGAGATTGCATCAGGTTCAATCCCATTCACATCCATCTGTGTGTATAAATCAACTGCTTCAGCAGGCAGTGAATTATTCGCATACACTGCAATCATCACATTCCAAGAAACTAAATTCTTTTTAGACAATTTTAAGAACATATCCTTGACATACAAAACATTTTCAGAGGATGTATTAGTCACAGCCGGCAATAGACTAGCCATAGTATTAGCATCCGGTTTTAGTCTTAACGACTCCATTTCTCTACAAACCTCCAATGCATCGTCAAACCTCCCCTTTTGCGCATACCCTGTAACCATTGAATTCCAAGAAACCACATCTTTACGTGGCATCTCATCGAGAACTCGCCGAGCCTCCATCAAACAACCACATTTTCCATACATGGCAACCAACCCATTTCCAATAAATAGATTAAAATCTAGCCCAACTTTCACAACAGCACAATGAATTTGGAAACCTAACCGCAAATTATTTGACCCGGAACATGCTTTTAAGACACATGGGTACGTATAATGGTCAGGATCAAATCCATGTCTAGACATGGTTTTGTAAACGAGAAGAGCATCATAATACAAATGGCTATTCAAAAAGCTTCTAATCAAAACGTTGAAGAAAACAACATTCTTTTCGGTAATTTCATCGAATATGTGGCGTGTAACACCTGTTTGTCCGTGAGCAGCGTAAGCTCTCATCAGTTTAAGGCCAAGTGATGGGTTTGAGTGAAGATTCCGGTGAATGATTATCTTGGCATGGAGTTTTCTTAATGTTTTGATATCTGGGTATCGGTCCAGTACATTATCACACAAGTGTTCAGTGAGAATTGTGTTTTGGATTGATGAAGCTAGGACTTGTAGTTGTTTAGTAGTTGAGAAGTGGCGGGAAAGAGAAGTGATGGCTTTCATAACTGAGAACATTATAATCTGGAGATGAGGATTATGGCTCTGTAAACAACAAAAGGTGCAGTGCCCTCCCCTTGGTTTGATTGGCTAACATTTGTTTAGAAGATGTTACTTATAATTCGTTATTCATATAACAATCAAATTAAAGCCCCTGCCTAAACCCATAAGCTAACACAATCGCTTGTTAAAAAATTGGATGAATGGCTAATATTGTTGGAGAGAATGAAGCCTATACAAAATTACTGACAAGTAATGGAAAAGAAACATATTATCAAGAATTAAAAAAAAAAAAACTATCCAGAATGAATAATACAAGTTGCTCTATGTATAGATTATAATGTTGAGAATTCTGAAATAAACAAGGAATTGAGCAGAAGATAAGTAGAGTTGGAAGGAAGTAGTATCAACTCTAATGATGGAGTTAAGGCCAATCTCAGTTAAGGCTTTACACTTGAGCTCGCAATGTACACTTGCACTTACACATGAATGGCAGTTCTTATTATGTCTTTATTCTTTTCACAAATGGTTTCTGTACGAATGTCACTCATCAGGGCAATTTTGCACTACTGGTCATCTTGAAACAATGCCTTAGAAACAGAGCCGGACAAGCCAGACCCAGAATCTTGGACTTCGTCATCAGTACTATATCCTTGTGAGCAAGAACGTTTTTTTCCTGTCATTGGCGTTTCACATACCTTGTCATAGGTTGCTCTCTTACGGTCCTTCCTTCTTGAAAGCTTCTGATTTGACTTTGGTTTCATCGTCTTCAGCTGCTTTGGGGCCCAAACTCTCTGTAAATCTGGACCCCAACTTGTGAAAGATGCAAATCTTCTAGCCCTTTCTCTTCTCTCTCGAGCTTCCATTACTTTGCGGGCCTGCTCCTCCCTTTTAATCCCTCGAGGGCTCTCGTTATCATGTTCCGGTGGCCAGTTGGACTCGTCTTCTATTGAGACTGATTCATTTACTCTATATTCACCAATCTCATCTCTCTGTTGCTTATCCCTCCAGGATTGGTTACTATCCTCACTATTGAGTAAGTGATTAGAAGATTTGTTCTCATCTTCAAAAAGTAACAAGTCCATTTTGGAATAGATTCTATGTACCACATCTCCAAGAGTTTCACCATACCTGAAATTATGCACATTCAAACATTTGTCAGTTTGTTTGCATGGCCTGCCTTCTCTTGGCAATAATGGGACCATCACACATTTGTTTTTAAAAACAAAACGATGTAACTAATAGTCATTTTGAAATTACTGCATATAAAATGCGGCCAATGTTTACTCTCCACACATTTCTAGGATGGTGTTGAAGATTGAAGTAACGTATGACGTCATTCAAAAAAGATGCTAAAAATATTGATAACCAGTCTACATATGCAAAGCAAAACGTTTATAGTGATGAATGAAGGATGGTTGGCCTCAATGTCTGTGGCCATTTTTAAGAGTGCAAACATAATTAGTCTCAGAAGAAAAAGACTCTTTTAGCTTTGATGTATGTAAATACACGTACCTAGTTTTAATGATCTTCCGTACATAATTATCAAGGCTCCAATCACCAAAGAAGCCACCTTCCAGATGGCACTGAATGGCCTCTAAAAGCGGGCAAATTTGCTTCAGGAATTTCTGCTTCGTAGGCTCCAAAATACTTGCTCCAACCTCTGATTGTAACATCTCCATGCGAAACAAAATTTGCAATTCATATCTTGTACTTGTTAAGGAAAAAGCTGCAGCGGTTGGATCCTTATAAGATCAAACTATGGATAAATAAAAGAGCAACCACAGTAATCAGATAAACACATAGCCTAGCATACTATCCATATAAAAAGATGCATAACAAGGATACTCTTTAACTATATTTTCTGACGTAGATCCGGTAGGAGACAGTTTTGATGCCTCAATGGATGGATCATTGCTTTTGTGCATAGCAATTAAGTCCTTAGGATCCTTGAGTAAAAGCTTTGTTAGCTCCACAGCAACTCTACTGGCACAAGCATCATCAGATTTTACCTCTGGCATTTGATTCTCTGAAGTGTTTTCAGTTTTACACTTTTGATACAACCAATAAATAGATGAGTTCACAAGGCGCTCTGCCAAAGTCCCCAAGTCCACTCCTTCAGATTCAAGTCCTTGTTGTATTTTCTTCGGAAGATTGCAGAAGAAACTTTCAGAAGTTTCTGAGCAGACATCAAGGGCAGCATCATCCTGTATTCTAGAATCACCAGTCAAAAATTCATCTCCCACTGAAGCAGATGAAAGAATTGGCCTTTGACTTTCTTGTGGCAACTCAGCTAGTCTATTCTCTACTTCTTGTGGCATGTTCTCAAGTGGCTTGGATTTCTCCTTTATCAACAAGCTGCAACTGCTAGATCTTTCAATCTGTTTCATCCAACACTTCAAAAATTTCAACTTCTTTGAGTTATTACATTCCCTGGCAAAGTAAACTTCTTCCAAATCTATCACAGTGTTCTTGGAGGCTGCCTTACAGTAAGCGTTCCATGTAAGATCTTGAAGCAAATGTAAATCCCTTTTACTCTTTTTTCTTTTAACTTCCATAGCTGCATCAAACGGACTGGATTTGCAATTATTGATGTCCATTTTCTTACCTAATGGAGCCAAACTCCCTCCACCAAATTCATGGACCATGCTATTTGCATAGAACTCGTCATCAATAATAGATAAGAGAGCTGAAAACACTGTGAAAGGCTTGAGGATTCCAATGTGTGAATTGCCATTGCTATCTAAGAAAGATACCAAAGCCCAGTAACCTTTCCTGCAAAGCAAACTCAAGAAAACTTGCCAAATGGGAATTCCTTTCCTCCTCACAAACTCTCCCATATCCCTAGCTAGAATTTTGAGAACCCTAAATGCAAAAAAGTCACTGTACTTCTCCTTTTCATCTCTCACGGATTCTACGAAATTCTCACATACAAGAATTGGATCAGATAAATGCCCCTTAAATTTTAGACCTTTCTCTTCTCTATACACTGCCTTAACATGCAGTTTAATGATTCCATCACCAAATTGTCCCCAAAGTCTATCATTCCGTCGATGACCACCTATTAGTGAATTCATAAACTCCAAGGGAATCAAATCATCATTGCGTTTAGTCCTTGGAAACGTACCCACATTGACCAATTTAATATCAGAACACTTGCATTCTAAAGGTTTCCCACTAACATCCGATATCTCAAGACTTAATTGAGCATGAATTGCTTTACAATGGTCATTACTGCTACTAAACAAAAATGATGAAACCCCAATTCTTGGATAAATCAATCCGAAATGAATAAGGGCAGAACCCAAAACAACTGAATCACTAGAGCAAAACCCCCAACCAAAATCCCTGATCCCTCTCTGAAAGAACTCATATTTGGCTTCAAATTCATTAGCATCGCTAGACTCCAACTCACACTTAACATCAACCCAACTAAAATGAATATCCCTACAACAGAAGGCATCGTTTACACTCTCAAACAACGCTCGAAACTTATTACTAAACAATCTCGCGTCTTTCAAACACTTATCATTTACATCGACATCCAAGAACTCACTCAAAAATTTTAGAGACTCAATAATTGCCGAGAACAAAATTACCAAATTCGACCTTATACAAGCAGACCCCTTAGCATCACTACAATTATTAAAAATCTTATAATCTGTAACCGAATCACAACAAATCACCGGGTCCCATGCGTAGTCATGAACGAGCTGACGCATCGACGCGGCAACATTTGAACCCCGGGGCAAAAATGACGATATTTTGGAACAATGATCTCCGAGAGAAGGATTGAGAAGGAAAGATTGAAGGGATTGGAGGGTGTGCTCGGGGCGGTCAAAGGAGAGAGAAAGGGAAGGAAAGGAGAGCTTTGACGAGGAAAGAAGTGGGGACAATGAGGAAAAGAAAGGCTTGAAAGAGAAGAGAGAGGACAGAAGTGGAGGGAAAGAAAGAAGGGTTTTTGCTGAGGCTAAGAGAGTGGTTAGGTATGGTTCTGGGTCTTGGAGATGAAGGAGGGGATTCAGGTCGAGTAACAGGACTATACGCTGCGTTTTGGAGTAGTCCGTGATTGAGTCGTCTATGGTGGCCATTGAGAAGATAAATAGGGAGCCGCCGGGGCGGGGGGGGGGTGGTGGGCGCGGTGGTGTGGTTTTTTGCAGTGGGTTTTTGTTTAGATCTGAGTTCTATGAAGAAAAGTGGAGTTTGCAGAGAAGGAGACCCGGGAGAAGGGATATGGAACAGAACGGGGGCGTTTAGGCCGAAAGAAGCAAGAAGATGAGAGACTGGGTGCGACTGCCTTTGGCGGGAAGGAAATGGCGGCATATGCAGTCCTGAACCTTTTTCGATTAAAATAAGCCTGTCAAGCGTCGTCGTTTCACTCATCATATTGTTCCCATCTAAACATTTCACCCCTTGCACATTGGAAATTCATGTTTCTATAGTTATATACATCTGTCTAAAATACACCCACACCAACAATGATAGCCCTCAGAGAAAGTCGACACAAACTAACTGAAACTTCTAAAATCTTAAGTTTAAAAGTAATCGATACATTTCTGTTTATTTTTTAGTCTAATATTAGATTCGACCCAAAACTCATTACAAACTGAGTATTGCACATTTGGATCATGCTACAAGAGGGTTGGAGAAATTTTTCTTTTTCCTAAAATGAAGATAAATGAATGCATAGAATACCAAAAATGTATAACAAGAAGACATCATAAAACAAATACCCTATTCATATATTATCAGAAATACAGAGCCCTTGTGATAAAATTTCATTCTGGTTTAGGAAGAAGATAAAACAATTGACATATAGAATAAAAACTATGCTTCTTCCCCTAGATAACAAGATATCCTCATAATTGTAGCTAACTAGTCTACACAAAGGCTCGAACATAAGAGTTATTGATTATGGTCCTCCAAGAATGGCATTCTCAATATCTTCTCTACTCAATGCATAGCTGAATCTCCTCTCCACATCTTTTTCAAGATTCCCAGGTCCATTCTTCAGGTACCTGCATCGCAAGATACGATCATCTTACCATAATGTTTGTTGTTACAGACAATAGAGATTGCATGAAGATTGTTGGAACCTCGTGTAATGAGCAAGCTGCTGAAAAACTAACATTGTGTTTAACCAAATTTATAGATCTTTAGCGTGCTTGAGTACTAATAGGCTCAATCCAAGTATGGATGACTTTGTTTAGAGATGACACTTGACATGGATTGAGTTATCAAATGAAAACCATGGATTAGCATTCTTGAGTACAATGATTATAGACAGGCGGCAGAGAACCTCTGAAAAATGCTAAAATTAAGAAAAGGCTACTGACAAAGATTAGGGAAAAAGGGTTGAGACAAAATAAAACCACCAACAAAATCAAAATTTATGGACTGTTCGAATTGAGAAATCATCCCTTCCAAGAAACAGGCATGACTTTGACTATATATTTGAAGCAATCAAAGAATAAATTCAATAAGTTGTAACTCAGGAGCTAGGCTGCATTGTTGCACTATAGTACACCAGGAAGAGAATAATCATTGGCACTTGATGGGCACCACCAAACTTCCTTAATTAACTCTTTGATGTCCTCGATCAATGCTACCTCAGACTTTCACGATTGCTACTCATTGCTAATCAGTAGTTTTTCTTTACTCAACACTCATCCATTTTGACATGTTTACTGAAATTAAGATTCCTTTGGGACTGCCTTTTATGATCACTCAATTTTTCATTGGTATGAAGCAATGGTAGAATACTAGAATTTGTCTCAACTAAATCATGAATATCCTCAAAATGAACTTTATCCATTGAACATCCATTTTCTAGACAATATCCGCTTCAATCTGCACACTCACAAAATTAATGATCCAACGAATGAAATTGGCCATTATTCGGGTATCATTTCACTAATTCTCATTGCCAGCCTTATTTCAAATACCCTTTTGATATTGAATCTTTCAAGCATAGTTGCAGCAGTTCTGATCTTGTCATGAATAATATATCAAGTCACAAAGATTTAACTAACTCTCACCACTGCACAAGAGCAAAACCCAGATATAAAATCACTAAACCAATCCTCTAAACCTCAAAATAATCATGTCTAGACCAAAAATAATAAGAACAGAAACATATTTTTAAAATCAATGGACACAATAACAAAATCCCAGATGCAAAAACACAATAAATAACCAGAAGCCCCAAAAATTTACCTTATACAAAGATCAGTGACATCAAGCGACAGCTGAGCGTGCCAATCAGGTTTTTCAACCAGCCAAACAGCTCGGTCATCTTCGCTCTGATAAAACCCTAAATTTCTCAGCCAAGCCTCAATGCAAGGCAAGCTGTGAGAATACAAAGGCTTGTTCTTATCCGGGAGTCTCTTGAGCCACTCATCTTCCGTGGACGACAGCTCTTCTTCTGCTTCAAATGGTTTCGAGAAAACCAAAGTTAGGATTTTTCTAGGCGGGTTAGAGATGGGGTGAGTACATGGAAGAGATTTGGAGAAAAAAGAAGCGGATAGTGCGGAAAAGTGAGAGAATTTTGGAGCAATGGAGGGTGTTGACGATAAGAAGATATCTGGGTTCATAAATTTAGAAACAGAATTTGCAGACATGTTTAATGTTTTCAAATTTACGATGTTTTGAATCTTCTACACATGGAAGAACAAATTGAAGACGAGATTACTTAGAGATTGACAACCAAACTGGTTTGAACTTCGAAGAGCCAAAACTCTGAAACCTATTATCCTCTTTCACTTTATAAGTTGACGTGGGAGCGTAGGACCAATCACAGTTTTAAAAAAAAAACAAATTATATTAAATTTTATAATGAATTGGAATCCCACCGTCACTTTTTTTATCCTCAACTTTTAAGTAAATTAAATATTAATAAATAATAAAATAAATAATAAATAATAAATAATTAAATTATATTTTAATAAAATTTATAAATCAATGTTATATTTTAAAAAATTTAGAAAGTAATTCTAATCTCTTTATAATTTTTATTTAAAATTTTACCAAAAAATTTATTTTAAAAATTAATAAAAAATATTTTCATAATTTTTAAATTTATTAATAATATTTATTTATTTATGAATTGATCTTTAAATTATTATTTAGATTATATTTTATTAAAATTTATAAATTAATTTTGTATTATTAATTAAAAATTTAAAATAACTATTCTTTATTAATTATGTCACGTATTGAAAATGTTAAAAATAATTATAATTTATTTATAATTTTTTTAAAAATTTACTAAAAAAAATTGATTCTAAATACTAATAAAAAATATTTATTTATTTATTTAACTATGAACCGAACTTTAGATTATTGTTTGGTATTAAATTTAAAGTTTTTTTTAAAAGTAATATTAATTTGTATTATCAAACTTAATACAAATAATTAGTTATTAATACGAGAATTTTTTGCAAGTTAATTACTTCTCGACAATTTTGCAAGCTTGCCATCTCTTCAATTAGTTGCAAGAAACATAATACTTCAAGATGATCTTATAGAAGAAAACGATTAGGGAATTTTTTATAAATTTTTTATTCTTGATTTTTAATACGGCGTCGAACGTAATAAAATTAATAATAAAAAATTAAGATAATTATAAAAAATTTAACATTTAACGAGGATGACAGGGTGTTTGATGGAGAAATTTTGGCTGGCTCTTTGGATCAGCCAGGATGAAGGAAAGAGATGTGGGAATCCTCCTGAAAAATTTGCTCTACAAAACCCATTTGCTTCTGCAAATAGTAAGCAAGCATGAGAGTTCAGATACAGATAACAATACCTAGTGAAGGAGCAAACAGTTGTTCCTCTTCTTCTTAAGCTCTCTAGACCAGCAATGTTGCTGTGACACTAATACAGGTTACATGCATCCTAGTTGCATTTCTATTTTTTCTTGATTTCTGTCAAAAAAGGCAGGAAGAAATTTCTGGGTACTACCAAAGAAATAATTTGTTAGCTTGTTCAGTGTGATCCTGCAGAGTGGCCGGGAGACCAGAATTCATTAACCAGTAGAACAAACAGCGAACCTTCCCTCTTCGTTAACTTCATTGGTTTATCATACTCCACAGGTTTACCTGAAAGACAGGAAAAGGTCAAAGAAATCGTAATGGTAAAAGGCAAACGCAAGAACGAAGAATTTGCAGGGCACATAGAAATCTGTCTGAGAGCTACTGAGTCATCTTTAGATGAAGCTGAAAGAAAGGAAAACGGCACTCACCATCGCCGAGGGCAATTACGGTCGGAATCCTGTGATCCACTGTGATCACAGTGCTATAAGAAAACTCTGTGCGAATAATTTTCTGGAGAATCAATGTTCAGTTGCAATGTCAATTGATGCAGCCGCTTCATCAAGAACCAATATTCGGCTTCTCCTTAAAAGAGCACGTCCCAAACAGAACGGCTGTCTTTGTCCGATTTTCCAGTTTCATACATCTTCCACGACTGTGAAATCAGTTTTCGGTAAATGTCAATATTGAAAATAGATAACAGCTAACACGATCAAATATATAAATATCGAATTACTTACCTAAAGAGTTTAGGCCCTGTTCTTTCCCCTGAACAACCTGACATTTTCAAGAACCTTCCAAAATGCAGAGGAGATAATAAGCATGCAGAATCAAACAGCAAAACTGCTGCTAGATCCTAAAGAGCAATCACATCCTAAAAAGTAATAACTTTACCTCCCATATTTCCTGGTTTGTATGTTGAGACAAGGGATCCAAATTATATCCGACAGTTCCACCAAAAAGAGTAGGATCTTACTGTATTATTGCAAAACGCGACCTCAGATCACGAAGACCAACCTTAGAGATGTCAATACCGTCTACTATAATCCTCCCACCGGCTGGTTCCACCAAATAGAATACAGCACCAATTGGAGTGGTTTTTCCACTGCCAATTCGACCAACAGTACCAATTTCATGCCCTCCATCAAACGTGCAACTGATACCCTGAAGAACGAGTGGTGCGTCTATTGGTTTAGTCTTTCCACAGAAACTATATAATTTGCTGGAGTACACTGGTTTTGAATTGACATAACTAGGGACATATTTAGTGAAAGACATAAGAAAGTGCCATTCCAATAAATCCTGCCAAACACCAGAAGTAATAATAATCAAGTAACTTGATATTATTTGATGAATTTATCAAAATCATTTCATGATTCTAATGCATATCAGTAAGAGATATATGAAGCAGGAATGACTCTCCATTGAAATTAATTTTACTCGCCAGGGGTGAAAGTTCCAGGAGGAAAACCATGCAGAGTGCTGCAAAGGCAATAGCAGCTGGCCGAGTGTTTCAAACCATTGAATCAGCCCTTCATTTGCTGCAAAGCCCTTATTGTCATGGCTCCCGCTATAGACTCGGCTAGATGATTTGCTACGAAGGAGTTGGTTGTCCCGTTTATCCGCATAAATTCTTTTGCAGAAGCAAAATAGCATATCTGTTAAAAAGGAATCTTGACATTACCACCCTCACTTCAAATTCCAAAACATGCAAAAGGCAAAGTTGGCATTTCGAGTGCAACCATATTTGAAGCATATCTGCCAAAAATAGTGGTTATTTACACAGAAGATGGAAAGAAAAAAAAAAAAAAAAACTGCCCCTTCTCATTCATGGAAAAAGCAACCTTGCGTTATATTACCTGCAAGTGAATTACAATGTAAACTGACTGGGATGGAAACAAATAGGGCTTGCCAGGTGACCACAGCAACTTCTCCAATATTAGTATAAGCATTTGTGGTAGCCCCAACAGCAAAGATTAAACTGAATGGAACATCAAGATCGAGGATATTCAGATCAGAAGCAACCTACATAAGGATTATGGACCCAAAAAAAATAAATAAGAGACTGAAATATTAGTTTTCATCGATCCTTTTTAAAGACACAAACAGTTTATGAGCAAGATTTTTACGCGACTAAGGATCCTTCCCAGAGGTATGGAGTTATAAAGCCACATGGGTGCACTGAAAAGGGAATTTAGAAGCTGTGAGAACAAAGATTTTGATGATCTAAGACCTTAAACAACGGTACAGATAGATTGGCAGTCATCAAGTAAACCACTACCAACCGCAATGTGCTAACATTAGGATTTTCTACATTGCTAGCCATCCAAGAGTTCTGCGATATCTGACCAAACACAAGTACTTTGTGAGAGAGGCCAGCCAACGAGAAGAACAAAAAGCCTTTTCTCTGACACAGATACTGCATGTATGGCTTAACCCCGTGTCTCCTGTTTCTCCTCCTTCTTGTTTGATCAGCTGATCACCTTTCGATACTTTAAATTGTTTCTCCACGTGCACTCCACTTTTCTAGGAAGTAGTAACCTCAGCAAGACTCTCAGAACCAGCAGTTTCTTTGTATCATGCATTGACAAGGTCCATAAATTCTTTACTTGATACCAATAATTGCAGCTGTACGAGCATCCACAACACTAAATGCATCATCAACCAAGAGATACATATCTCCTCACGACGTTTGATTCACTATTTAACTCGACATGAATACAACATGACAAAACAACATGAATTGTACCTCTCCTTGTAAAGAGCAGTAGCAAGCTGAATTGGATGCTTCTGACGACAACTCAAATTAACCCCTTTCATTTATTTCAGCATGATCACCAATTCACGCAAGGAACCGCCTCAAGGTCCATTACAAGTGAAACGTCTCTCGGTTGTTTCTTGTCATCGATGCCCATCCACTGGAGACCCCAACAGAAATTCAACTGTATACTTCCAGTCTGGATCCAAGCTGCTCGAGAAACATATGCAAACACAAGGATAATATAATTGGGCCTGCATGAAGCCCGTCCTGATGGGATTAATTAATTTGGAATCTGATAGGTAGCCTTTCTTACTAAATTTGTAGGTTAATCGTTTCCAATGACAGCAGACAATGCTTTAGTTTCCACAACAATCCAATAGCATTAATACTTGCTAAATTTTTGGTAAAAGAGAAAATCCACGAGTGATACCATATCAGTACATCAATATAAGTAACAGTAATAAAATTATTTAATTAATAAAAAATTTATTTATTATTAAATAAATCTTATTTTTAATTAATATAAAAAAATTTTAAATGAAATAATTATCCTGTATCAATAAAAATAATACAGTAAAATTATTTAATTAATAGAGTGAGAAAAATTTATTTATTAATAATAAATTTAAAAAATTAAAAATAAATTTTATAAATTTTTTATTATATTAATTAAAAATAAAATTTATTTTTAATTTTTTATTTTATTAATAAAATAATTCTATTTTATCTTTTTTATACCAACATTTCAAAGAATTTTTTTTATATAATAAAAAATTTTAAAAAATTTATTTTTAATATTTTTTATTTATAATAATTAAATAAAATTTTTTATTAATTAAATGAAGCCGCTGTGTCGCCTTTCCATCCTGACAGAAGCTTTCGCTTTTTTTTTTTTTTAAGCAAACAAGTTTATGATCGTTGTAGGGGGAAGTGGCACTGAATCCTGAACTCCCACCAACTGAAACGAACTCCCCTATACACGAAGCTTTTACTCTTCATCAATCAAATCGAACAAACGATCTCATTTACACATTCTGAACAACAAACCCGCGTAGAAGATCTGCCAAAAACATCATAAATCTACTTTTCTTGGATCCGTAAACCAAAAAAAAAAGTGAAAAAAAAGGGAGAAGATTCAGTTTTCAGAGGAGAAACGAAAATATAGAGCAGGGGATCCAGCAACAGGCTATCGAGCATGGTGGTTAGAACCCGGATATCTTCTCTGTTACTTTCCATGTTTGCTGCTTTTGCTTCCATTTACGTCGCTGGCCGGTTAGTTTTATCCGATTTTGTACAGGTTGTTGCGTTTGATTCACTGTACAGAGAATTTTTCTTGGTAAAATAGGAAATTTTTAATGTTTAACTTGCTAAAAATGTTTTTTTTTATGAGGTGGCAACAGGTTGTGGCAGGATTCACAGAACAGAGTTCATTTGATTGAAGAGCTTGATAGAATCACTGGTCAGGTGAGTGAGTTTTCTATTTTTCTTATCTTTTTCTGTGTGATTTTCTACAGAATGTTGTCACTTTCTTTAATAAATTTGAATTTCATTGGTTATTTATGTATATCATATGAATATTAACTGGTTAACTGAATGGATAGGGGCAATCTGCTATATCGGTGGATGATACTTTGAAAATCATAGCTTGCAGGTAAGTATAATATTTGTCTTTTTATTTCGTCCTAATTAAAAAATCCTATAATGTAATTTAAAATGATTATTGTAGTTGTCAATATGGTTTTTACTGTAACAGTGGGAAGTTTCTTTCATTGCCACAATTCTGATGGTATCTATCATTGTGGTAATTAATATGTTGTTAGGGAGCAGCGAAAGAGGTTATCAGAACTTGAGATGCAGTTAGATGCAGCTGGACAAGAGGGTTTCCATTCAAAGAGCTCGATAGAGACCAATGATAAGAATTCAATGAAAAGACAACTAGTTGTAGTAGGAATACTAACGACGTTTGGCCGCAGAAACAATAGAGATGCAATTCGTAAAGCATGGATGGGAAATGGTAAACTTCTGGTTCTTTTTGTTTCCTTGCTTTATTTCTCTGATTGATGAGATTTCTACTGCTAGGATTCATCCACCTTTACATATTGTATTGTCTGTGTTTAATTTTTTGCATTTGGACTTTTTTTTTTCCCCCAAAATTCTTTTTCATGAGTCTACTTTCCGATGGGAAAAATTCCTCTAAACTGAGCCTTGTTGTGATTGCCTTTTGAACCCATTTCTTTTCCTTTGCAGGTGCAGCCACGAAGAAAATGGAGAATGAGAAGGGCATAATTGCACAATTTGTAATCGGAAGAAGGTTTTAGTACCTTTAAATTTCTAACTGTTATTGTAGTTTTTTGTTCTATGGTGTAGGTGAAATCAGGATAATGGTTAGCTAGAAGTCTTTGTACTGATGACATTTTCTTGAGCAGTGCTAATCGTGGGGACAGTTTGGACAAGGATATTGACAGCGAAAATAAGCAGACAAATGACTTCTTAATTCTTGTATGTCTCAATGGGTCACCAATTTACCATTTTTCCTGGATTTTAAAAATATAACATGTATTTAACAAACTTCTGGATCAAGTAGTCTAGGTAAATGCAATGCTTATAACTGTGAAATCCCTTTGCAGGGTGTTTTTCTTTTCCAATATTCAATCATCATAAGGCCTAAAAAGTATAAGCTTGAATTATCTGATGGTTTTAACTCCTCCTTTGACAGGATAACCACATAGAGGCACCTGAGGAATTCCCGAAGAAGTCTAAATTGTTCTTTGCTTATGCTGCAGATAAGTGGGATGCTGAGTTTTATGCTAAAGCCAATGATGATATTTATGTTAATATTGGTTAGTATCTTCCTGATTGAAGTAGTAGATAACCTACCTACTGCCTTCCAGTGATGCTTTATGTCAATTCGAACAATCTAATTTAAAATCTGGGGATGACTTCATATTGAATTTTCCATGCTTAGCCAACGTGGCTACTGTCAGTGGACCCTTGTGTTTGTAAAAACAGAGTATAATTCTGACACACTGTCCGGAAGTTCCTCTTGCCCAGTGCGCTGGAAAAAAAAGGATTAATAACATTACTGTTCTTTCTATGTTAATCCTACTTGCATTCTACTTTTTGGCAAGATGCTAGGAAGATGTTTTCTTTATTCCTAGCAATCTTGTTTATAATTAACTCTTTGTTCAATGATGTATGCCTACCTGCTTGTCCTTATTTTTTCTCCACAGATGCCTTGGGAGCTACCCTTGCAACTCATTTGGACAAGCCTCGTGTTTACATTGGGTGTATGAAATCTGGCCGAGTTTTCTCTGAACCGTGAGTTTGGCTTAAAATTCTAGTTGAAAGACAAATTTTTTAGAAGATAAAGAGTCGCAAATGAATTTGAATATTATTTATTCCCATGTTTTTACTTTGGCAGAGGTCATAAATGGTATGAGCCAGATTGGTGGAAGTTCGGGGATAAGAAAATGTAAGTGAAATTGCAGACAGTTCATATTTTAGTTAAATTGCTTTGGCATGTTTGGTGCATGTTTTCTTTATGCATTGAATATAAGTTTCTTGCATCCAACAGATACTTTCGCCATGCATCAGGTGACATGTTTGTCATATCACGAGCTTTGGCTAAATTTGTGTCTATAAATAGGTCAGTTCTTTATTCTTCTGGTTCATGAGCTTTGTCACCTATGATTATACGAAGCAAGGATTGATTTCTGACTTATTGTGTATGCAGATCCATACTTTGCACTTACTCCCACAACGATATTAGTGTTGGGTCCTGGTTTCTTGGGCTTGAGGTCAAATATCTCAACGAAGCAAAGTTTTGCTGCTCGTCTTGGTCATCAGGTATCTCATTCCCTCACATACACACCCCAGGTTGTCAGTATGTAGTCAATTGTGAATGTACTAGCTTGAAGGTTTCCTCCATTCTTCTTGTCTGCTTTACTTATTCTTTTCATTGATGCTGGATGAATGAACTTGAAAATGATCGATGTTGGATTTACTTCAAAAGTTACCCACCTGAAGACAGTGTGTCTGCTATAGTTTGTAATGGCCAAGTTTTAGAATAATATACACTTCAGAATGAAAATCTTTCTTTGCTCTATTTCAGAAGGGTATTGAATGTGTACGCTTGTATTTCAGGAGCTATTTGTGCAGGAGTTTAATTCCGTTTGGCTTCAGCAACCTTATGCAAATATAGACCTATTATCGATGCAGTTTTGAGAGAAGAGGTGATTTTTAACTCCTTTACATGATTGCAGTCTGCTTGATACATAAAATACTCGATCTTCTAAAGTTGATTTTAGTCATCTCGCCTATTTGATTGATTGATGTCGAGTTATTCATCATCTTAAGACACTTGATGTGGTAGACAAGAAAAGGAACCATACTGTCACAGGGTAACTAAACACAGACAGATAATTTAGTAGAATTATAGGCATTGTTTTCAGTAACAGTGTACCATATGATGTCGGATTACTATTCTTTTATGAGTGAAATAATACAGTTTATTTAATAGCCGGCTATTATTAGCTTCGTAATTGTATCGTACTCGTACTTACATTGAACAAAAATGGTACCTCTAGTCAAGCCTACATTCACCCATTTAAATGGAGAGAATGAATATACCTATTTTGTTTTGAGATGCAGTTATTATAACTCTACACTCTTCATAATACAAACCAAACTAACTTATTAACATTATTGACCATCTAGTAGTCATCTATGTTTTGAACAGTATAACAGGGGTCGAATGCTTATTAAGTTAAATAGACCAACCTGATAAATGATACTCTTGCCTTGCGCTTTTTCTCTACGTGAGATTCTGGCACCAGGCAACCCGATTGATGCTAGCCACCGAGTAAAAGCAGGCATTATAGACAAATTGGTGTGTTGACATAAAAAATATTTCACGTCTATACATTATGAAGGAGACATAAAATGATGGATCCTAATACAGGGAACTGAAAAGTGCTGGTTACTTTGTACAATCCGAATAAAACTTGTTTTGATAAGCAAAACACACAATCATTTGTATACTGACATCACTCTGGTACTCGGTACATATTAAATACAACCATAGTTTTTTGTGTTCTTAGGCTGAACTACTAAGAAGATGTGCCAATGCCTTGTCTGTGTCGTTGTCATGCATGAGTAACACTTCAGCAACATTGCTTGATGTAAATCCCATTTCTCGAAGGGTGTTGTAACCACTGGCGAATTCACGAACCTGAAGGAAAAAAAAATAAAGGCAATGTTTAGTTGAACAACTTAAGACATCAAAATAAGATGACAACTAGATTATGCCAACTGGTATACATGTAGGAAACAACAGAGTTTGCACAAAATAGGTTTGCAAGTACAAAGAGAAAATTTCTTTCCCCAGACATTCTGAGCACCCATAACATGAATCCTAGCACGACTTAAACACTTCCTATGAACAGAATACCCAACATGGAAATGAACTTAATGAATAACTTTTCTTTCTTTCATATTTAATATCAGACAGACCTCCTAGCCATCAGTCGCAAACTTACATAATGAAGTTGGAAAACCATGCAAAAGATAGAACCCACAAATCTCTAGAGGATGAGAGAGTTGGATCATATACAAGTTCTCATTATGTACTAAAGGTATCGATGAGATTGGTGACTATACAAATATAATCATAATATTGATCTCTCTAAAGTGCAGAAAAAGACTAATATTCATGTAGGACTACCAATTCAAGTCTGAATGTCCTTTAATCAGTCAGGACAAATTTTAAGTCACTAATATTGTGATGAAAAACCTCAAGCCCCCAGCACACACCAATTACAAGGATGGCTAGCATGCCCGCCATAAGAACAAGAAAATACCTTGGTTGGATTGTCTCCATAGTTTGCAACTGCAATGTGAACAGCTTCTCGGTTAAGTCCTGATGCAATGTATCTGTTCACCACTGGATCTGAAACTGAACCCTGCATTGATATCGATATCAACCCCTAACATTTTAAATGTGATTTTCAGGGGAAGAAAATGCTAAAGAATATTATGTTTCCAAAAGAAACAAACCGATCAAACTCTATACTATATCAATAGCCTGCCAGCACATATTACTGCAAATATTCTATACATACTAATGAAAATATGTATGTCCAAATCTCCTCCCAAATCCTAGCACTCACTGCATTATAGAAAAATGAATGTCACAAGCTTCTACAGCTATTAAACTCTTAACAAAAGGTAACATACCAATGAAGAAGTTGATTCACTTTTTGATGGAACATTTTCCATCCCAAGCCTGCTCCAGTTTTGGCTACCTTTCTCTGCTTCAGCCAAAACCCTTTTCTCAAAATCAAAATCAAAATGAAAATTGCTCTGGGGAATATCTCCTACTTGTGGTAACAACGGAGGCTACAAAATCGGCATGTCAAAGAAGAACCAATCAAATTAATCACCACAATATATAACTCCATCAAACTAAAAACTAAACGATTGCGTGTTTATAGCTCATAAGCACGCAATGATATGAAAAAACACAGGAACTATTGAGAATCCATTTACCCACTGTAAGGTAACTGATCTATATATGCTTTCCTCTATAACACAGTCAGCATAAACTGTGTCCCTCCAAGAGAGACAGAAATGGATTAGACGTTTTTTGAGATTCACATTTTTTTCGGGGAAAAAAAAAGGAAGAAGAAGAAGAAGAAGAATTCATCCCTGACCCTTATCCAATGCCCCAATGCCAAAATAGAACGCTCTAGGTGAGCCCGGACAAATGAGGAGTAGGGATTTTCAAACAATCATGACGATGAATTTCTGTAAGAACTTTCAATCACTTTTCTACCATCTAATCAAAGGACTAAAAGCTCATCTTCTCGTTAATCTAAACCCCTCTAATTTAATTTGACACATAGTATAGATCATACAAATTCATTGCAAGTCAACGATCAGACAAACACAAAAGGCTTCATTATTGATTACTAATCAAATTTACATATTAAGATACAAGGGCCATACCGGAGGAGTGATTCGATATTCTGGCTTCAAAGCAACCCTAATCCCCACTCCTGCTGCAATTTATCATACAATACAATAAATTAAATTAATATTAATATCTAAGGCCAACAATCGCGATCATTATACAAAACAAAATTAGAAAACTTTATCATAATTTTTGTCACTTTCTATAGAAAATAACGGAAGTGGTAACGGAACTTACAAGAAGAAGAAGAAGGCGAAGAGCTTTGGTTATAAGAGGAAGTGCGGCTTACGGGAGGAACCATGGTGTGGCCCTGCTGACCGATCCTCGGATAAAGAGGAGATCCGTACATCGGATGGTGTCCTGATCCTGCCGCCGATGAGGAGGTCGGGAGAGGACCGTATGTCGGGTACGATGAACCGGCTCTGTTCCTGAAATCGTAGTCCATTGATTTCGCGTTACTTCTGCGCGAGGACGTAAGAAAGAAGATAAGAGTCTTCCAGAAACAGAAGACTGTATGAAGAGCGCGTTGCGAAGCAAGGGTAGCGTTTGTTTGCAGGTTTTGTAGCATCCCGCGCTGGGTGTGGGATATAATTGTGTGTGTTTGGGGTTTTTGTAGTATCCCGTGCTGGGTTTTGGATACACATGGCAACAAAATGTCGGAATCCAAGCATTCTGCATTCGGCAACCAACTAAGAGTGAAAAGCTAACACTAGAGATGGTAAAAGGGTTGGATCAGTCTAAGTTCCTTTAAATAATAAAGGCCGACTTAATTAAGACCGCAAATTCACATGGACTCGATTTTTATGAGCCAAGCCGAGCCGATTTGCCACGCCTGCTAACAATTATTAGAGAACAAGCTATGAGGCATTGTGAAGATACAAAACAAAGATACATTGATGTTTATCCAATCATAAACCAAAATATAGGGCCGTTCGCGCCAAATATGGCAGCGTTGAACTGTCTCGTATTCAAGTCGCTACCGTCCAATGCAGAACCAAACCGATCAAGCCATTGAGTGGGGCTGGAGTTTTCACTTTCCTCTGCCCATTCTGAAGTCATATGGATAGGGTCAGTTTCTACCGCCTTTGATCTTGCTAACTTGAGATTGTAATTTATGTAGACAAGGTCATTCAATGTTTCTTTGTCAATCTTATTGCGTTTCTCTGTGTGAATCTGATGAAATGTGCACCAATGTCTCTCGAAAGAAAAACTGCTGCAGACTTGGCTTAGTATTCTGATTGCAACTCCTTGTAGCACAGGTGCAGAGTCGCCGTACTGTTCCCACCATAGCCCTGCAAATATTAGTGGTGAGTTTCAGAATCCAAAAAGCAAATTGTTTAGACAATTGAAGTATACTACTTTTGAGTGAAAAAATAATTGATAATTGGCAAGTAAACACACCCCAAAACCCGACATGTCAACCGACATTTCACTTCAAAAACAAGGACTACGGATTACTCAGTAGTTTCAATCTTCACAAAAATGATGACCATCAAGAAAGCTCAAAGCTGAAGAAGCAAGAATGGGGTTCGTACATGTGCATGAGTACACGGAAACTTCACGGTATAAACGCATATGCTACTGATCTAATTCATGCCAGACTTGGGAAATTGAAGCACTGATAGTGAAGTGGGATATTCACTCTGCAACCAAGGGGATAAATGTATTGTCTAGTGATAATTCACTTTTATATGTAATTAACTGAAACTATCCCTCACTAAAGCAGACACAGAGGTACAACCAAACATCCCACTTGCCCTTGAAAAAGTTAAAATTTGATTGGTAATATCACGTCTTGTATCGGGAGTAGGGAGTAGTTTCTCTAGTACATTGAAGAAGTCTTCTTTTATTGGTCCAAGAAATTTTATTTCTGGATTATACTGAATACTGGGGTTCAAAAATGCTGCTGCTGAATGTAGAGGTGAACGAAGTTGGTCCCGCCACTTTCTATCGACTATATCTAAAAATATCCTACACTTATTCTCGTCCATTATATAGTATGTCCTAATCGATTCCTTTGCCCAGGTCATATGCTCATATATAGATCCAATCGCAGGTTTCCCTCCAGACACTTCCCTCAATACTTTCAGAAACGGCTCAGATACGGCAACACTCTCTTCCACTGCCCTCCAGAAATCGTTATCCTCAACAATGGTGATACACCGTATGCCTTGTGGCTTATTTGCATATGAGGAATTTGTAGAGTACTGAGGGCTGTTGAACATATGCTTCAATCTTGATCTTTGCTTCAATATCGATTGCAATGACAGGAAGTTGGACATGGACTTTGTTATACCAGTCCTAATGAGTTCCTGTCCCCCGGTAAACTTTTTCATATAATCAAGCATTAACGCATTGTTGTATATAAACTTTGATATGTTTCGTGCTTGTAAGATACATCTATTCACCCAATCCACCTTCGAAAATTCCTCCAAGATTAAATTTAAACACTGAGAAGCACATGGAGACACAAAATGGTTCCATAGTTCTGCAAAGTATGATTCGCAATTCCTGTAGAGTTGAAACTACTATCCATGATTACCTGCGCAACATTCTCCAGGCCAATATCTTGAATGAGAGAGTCAAATATATCAGCAAGGTATTTTGAGTTTTTAAAATTTGAGGAAGCATCTACAAACCTGAGGAAGAAGGTTCTGGAGGGTGAGGAAACCAAAAAATTAATCAAAGCCCTGGATTTGTTGTCAGTCCATGTATCTGCAATTATAGTACAACCTGTCATGATCCACTCTTTCTCAATATCCTTCCATTGTAGGCTTACTTCTGACTTGATCCTATCCAACCACATAGTCCTCAAAGATTCTGCGGATGGGCCTGGAAATCCAGGACCACACTTTCCTATTGCATCAATCATTTGTTGATAGGATCAAGAACGGGCTACAGAAAAATCCAGCTTATTCTCAACAAAGAACAGGGCAATACTTTTCTCTGCATTTTCTTGTTTGTTTAAAGGGGAATTTCCCATTGGAGATATGGAAGGGAAGACTTTTGTCACTGGAGATGGTATGTCCAGAGTCATGAGAGATTTACTTGCAGATACAATTCCAGGAGATTTAGCTTCTGCTACCATGCGTTGCTTTTTAGCACTTGATGTTTCTTTAACATCCTCCTTTGATGCTATTATTGCCCTCACCCTATCAGCAACATTATCTCTTTCTTTGCTACATGGATTTACACCTTTACTTGGAAGACGAGATAGATGATGCTTCAATCTACTAATGCCACCATTCAAAACTCTCATGCAGAATTTGCATCTCACCTTATTTCCATCTAGTTTATCGGCATATTCCCAACAGACATCTTTTTCCCTAACCATTGTCCAAAGATATACACATAGCAAGTTCATAAAACTTGCGTACTTCTTTCTTTCAATTTCTTACTAATTACCATCTAAACAAGCAGATCACACAGTAGAGGCAATTGATATTATATAATAATATTTGAGTTCAGAAGAAGAACAAAAGTCTTAGCAACATGAGAGAGAGAGTGAGAGAGAGAGAGAAACAGAGAACAACAGCTGAAGAAATCTAAGTAATTAAGCGACTATAAGTCATCATTGGGTGAAACTACTTTGAATGAGGGGAATAGTGCTTTACAGATGCCTCGTAACAAACTTAAATGAGATTCTAACTCTCCCCAATATTTCTTTAAACAGTAATCACAACAGAGTAAGCTCGAACTTACTGATGATGTAGAAAATGCTTTGCAGTCCTGTGTAACAACCTGTACATACACCCCAATAGAAAGTAAAGCAAAACAATTGTAAGAAACAAACTATGTAGTTAGATGGTATGTCAAACATTGTCAAGATATCATGCATTTCCCAGGAAATTAATATAAAATTGGAAGCCATTACAAACACTAGAACGAACAGTTATCAGACCAAGCATTTACGCATAACAGAAGAACACTAGTGAATTTCGATTGACCAAGAAGGAAGAAGACACGTGAGACATAACATGTTGAATGGTTAAAATCAAACTTCCCTATGAAGCATATAATCGAACTCCACGTTTGAGCTCCAGAGACGTGATTCACAAATGAAATTTGAGACCATCATTAAATAAAATCACACGTTAAGTTACAAACAGAATGTACAGTAAGTCATTATCTCAGGTTAATGTTCACTATCAATGCATCAATTCACAGAATTAGCTTCAAAATTTTCTTAAAATTAGGGATCTAAACCCTAAATTCTGCGTCAACATATAAGTTCTTTTTTTCGAATTTTATGAATCCAAACACGTCATAAGCAAATCACTCCAGTCAAGCTCAAGCTCTGTTTGGCAGTTGAGAAAATCAGAATTCATAGACAGAAACATCTCTTCGTCATAAAGTCAATCCCGAAGCTCAGCTACATTTGTTTCCAAGGTAAACCTTCACTAAATGTACCCTCAAATAATTTTCCAGAAAACTACTTATATTTTCCCGGAAAACTTTTCCGCGGAAACAAACAAAGTCTTTGAAACACCTATTTGCATTCGCAAAATTTTCAAACTTTCCCCCGCCTACCTCCATTTTCCACGTTTAACTCAAATAAATTTATTAATTTATTTATATATTTCGAAATATGAAAGACTGAGAATAACAGAACAAAGAGAAATAGCGAGAGATTGAAGAAGCGTACAGGGTGAGAGAAATTGTCTTGTTGGTCTTCTCGACGGAGAGATAAACGGAGGTTGAAGATTTGATAAGCTTTTCTTCTCTTTTTCGATTTATCGCGATATTTTGTTGTTAGGGTTTTGTGTTGTTTACCATTGGGCTTCTTTATTTACTCTTCGCGATTATCTTTTCTTTCTCGTTGCCATTTTCGATTTTTCTTTTTATTTATTTTTTATGTCTTTTGGCGATATATCGCGGACTTCACATGTACGCCTTAATTTTTTAATTTTACGAAACAAAACCAAACGTTGGCTATCTAATTGAGGGATATTTTCTTTTCGGTCCTTAATATTTGCGTTTATTCATTTTTAGATGAAATATTTGTAAAATTGGGCACAATGGTTATTGAATGTTTTAAATTTCGTCGTTTTGATCCTTTCACCAAACTTTTTTGCGTGCATTATTTCAACCTAATGGAGGCCCAAAGACCTTATTTTGTTTTTGTTTTAAAAGCCCAACTCGGCCCACTGAAAAATTCAAGTTTCCGATACCGCAAGAATTCCTAACTGATAATGAGGGAAAAAATTCATCAAAAATTTTAATTTACATGAAAGCGAAAAATTCAAGCTATATTATGATAAATCAAGAAATTCAAGTTTACAGTAGAATTACAATTTGTAACTTATGATAAGGGAGAAATTTGTAAAAATAGAGAAAATTTTAAATGAGACGGTTCTATAACGTTGATATAACTGATGTACTAATATAATCTTATCGATAGAGTGAAAAAAAATTATTAATTAATAATAAATAAAAAATTTTAAAAAAAATTATATATTATTTTTTTCATACTAATTAAATGGTAAAACTTTTATCTTATATTTTTAATTTATCACTAATAAAAATTAATTTTGATGTTTTATTGATTGGATAGCCCTACTCTATTAATTATACTAATATGATAAAGTCGTTCAACTTAAAATTTTATATAATAAAATTGTCTAACTTAATATTTTATCTAAATAATATTGCATTTAGGATAATGATAATTTAACGGGGTAAAAATTTAAATTCCAAACTTATAATATAAAAAAAATCAAAATACATGAGTAAAAATCTTAAATTATATAATATTAACATACAAAATAATGCTCAAAGGAGATGATAACTAAAGTTTATTATTTATCCAATTATTTAGTTTGCCCATCATCATGATGTATGCATTAACATTTGCCATTATCATAATCAAATAATAGTTTATCATATCTTAAAATAAGGTGAGTTTGAAGCATGGTGCATTGATGCATTTGTTTAGTATCACCGTCCATGCATTACACACTTGATTGAATTATTAAATGACAAATCTCTTTCATGTTTGGTTAAAGAAACACTATCTCTTCATGATTATCAATTTCTAAAGGGCCAAGGGACATCATTTATTGAAGTGGAATGCATGTGATTTGAAGTTTTTCTTATATTTGACTCTATTTTTTTTAATTTAATTTTATTATTTTATTTTATTTATATAAATATCTTATTTAATTGTCTAATGGATCGGATAAAGTATTTAATATTTACGAGCCGAGTTTGAATAAATTCAAAACTTTTACCATCTATGCAATAAATTATATTTCAAGTTTATATTTTTAAGTTATCTTATTATAAATTTTTTAAAATTAGAGGTGGTCTTAAAAATAAGTGACATAAACGATCAATTAAATTTATTTATTTTTAATTTAATATTAAATTCGATAAATATTATATTCTCTTGTAACTCTTAAAATAATTTTAAGATCAGCCCTGATTCTCATTAATACAGCATAAGATTTATACATATAAATTATAGATTAATTATCTTTTTTATTTTTTATTTTTATTGTCTTTATGTAAGAATAAAAAAATGACAATTCAATTCGTATTTTATCTATGCAATTTACTTTGAATGTACGTTTATGGAAACCAAAGATCAACGGTTCTGATTTACACAATCGAACCCCACGTGTCATCACAAAAAAGGGACCCACTACGCATGATGCATGTTTTGTCATTAATTATGTATCGTATGGGTGAGTAGTAAATGGCACGCACCCATGTAACCGTCACCATTGATTGGTACTCCGAGCGGTGATGCAATCATTTTTCACGCGCGGTTTTGGGAATTTCATGGCAGTAGCCAGCGTCAACGGTTAACTTGATGGAGCGTGGAGAGCACGTCCCAATCTGATTGGCCATTTAAGGTGACTCAATGCGGTAGTTGAACCTTCGCAGTAAAGCTGGGAGGGGACAAACTTTATACTGTATGCAAAGGCGTGGCCTTACATTTCTGACATCATACTCGCCACCCGTCTACGTTGTGATTCTAAATCCGTAGTCAAACTCAAGAGTCCGAAGAAACAACTGTTAGAACATCCAAAGCAGAATCCTTCTTCAAGCTCGGAAGAAGCTTCAATGGCGGAAACAGACAGAAAATACAAAATTACGTACACTTAAACATACGGCTATTATATAGCTATGCCCCACAGTAGGTAGAACCGGGAGCTTTGTATTATTTTAAAAGTTCGTAGCTTCTAAGCCCCCAACCTTTATTTTTTTCCCCTTAATCTCCGTTCTCTCTCTTTGTAAGCACATGCAGTTTCCTGTTCATGCTCTATAAAAAAATACATATCTAATCATGAAATGAGGTTTCTTCAATGATTACCAGAATCGCTTCCTGCGTGTGATGCTGCTTTCTCAAGCAAAAACAGCTCACATCTTTATCATCATCATCACTTCATCATTCTTATCATGAACAGCGAGAAGGGTAAGTACTTTATTACCTGATTCTGTCTTTTCTTCTCCTTCTTCTTCTTCTTTGTTTCTGTGTTTCATATTCATGCAACGTTTTTGTGCTCTTCTTGCAGGGGGCCGAATCTGGGTTTGGAAAAGTTTTGATGCGATCTGGGTTCAAGAAGTAAGCTTATGTTTTTCCATTTTTGAACATTTATTTGGTGATTTATTTATATATTATATGTTGTTTCTAGAGAAATAACAGATGGAAGTAAGATGAGGAGTGTTTTCTCAGGTTTTAATCATGATTTAATGCATGAAAGTCATATTTTAAATTGTTTTCTCTGAGTTGTTCCTACATTTTTCTTAGCAGCCAAACAGAGAAGGTAGCAGAAAGTCAATGCATTACGAGCATTGAATTCTTAAAAGTCAATATATTTGTAGAAAAGAAACGTCTGTGATTTAAATAGCAATAGTTTATATTCAGAATATATGCGTTTGTGTTTGTGTTTTCTATTCTGATTCCTCTTATATCCAAATTATTGTAGGTGTGAACGAGATTTGGGGAAGCATTTCACTCTTGCACTGCTAATAGCTTAACTAGTTTAGGTATTCGACCATGGATGAGAAAATGAGTAGAAAAATGAACCTCTTGTTCATTGTCTCCGCAATTTTCTTGCTGGGAACAATCTTCTTTCCCATCAATGCCGACCCAGTTGAAGATAAACAAGCATTACTAGATTTCATTCACAGTATTCATCACTCACGTTCTCTCAATTGGAAAGGTAACAGCTCTGTCTGCAATTCATGGACCGGTGTAACGTGCAACAAAGACCAGTCTAGAGTTATATCCCTCAGGTTGCCTGGAATGGCATTGCGCGGCGAAATTCCTCCAAACACCATCGGCCGATTATCTGCACTACAGAATCTGAGTCTGAGGTCCAATAGCATCTCTGGTTCATTGCCTTCCGATTTTTCAAAACTCCAAGACTTGACAACCCTTTACCTCCAATTGAACAATTTCTCTGGTTCATTGCCTTCAAATTTCTCCGTTTGGAGGAATCTTACCATTATTGATCTTTCAGACAATAATTTCGGTGGGAGTATTCCTTCCTCAATCTCAAATTTGACACACCTCACAGCTTTGCTTCTGGCAAACAACTCACTTTCGGGTGGTATTCCTGATCTCAACATTCGGACTTTACAACGGATAAATTTAGCAAACAATAACCTCACCGGAATTGTGCCTCGGTCTCTTCAAAGATTTCCAAGTTGGGCATTTGTTGGTAACAATCTTTCATCAGAAACAGCCCTTCCCCCAGCTCTTCCTGTTCAACCACCTAATGGTCAAGCTCAACCGGCGAGGAGAAAAGCCTCAAAATTAAGTCAGTCTGCCTTACTGGGGATAATCTTAGGGGGTTGTGTGTTGGGATTTGTTGTAATGGCTCTTTTGATTATCTGTCGCTACTCTGAGAAAGGAGATAAATATATGATAACAGTGAAATCACAAAAGAAAGAGAAGTCATTGGAGCAAGGGGTCTCTGAGAGCCATGATAAGAATAGCAAGCTTGTGTTCTTTGAAGGCTGCAATCTTGCCTTTAACTTGGAGGACTTGCTGAGAGCTTCAGCTGAGGTGCTCGGCAAAGGAACATTTGGGACAACATATAAGGCTGCTTTAGAGGATGCAGCCACTGTCGTGGTGAAGAGGGTGAAGGAAGTGAACGTGGGAAAACGGGAGTTCGAGCAGCAGATGGAGATGGTAGGAAGTATAAGGCATGAGAATGTGGCAGCATTAAGAGCTTATTACTATTCCAAGGATGAGAAGCTCATGGTTTATGATTATTATGAACAGGGTAGTGTCTCTGCAATGTTACACGGTAAGTTCAATTCTGTCCAATCTGTAAAACTACCTTAACTTTGATTACTCACTTGTATCAATTCCTTCAGAGATTAATCTAATAATGCATCTCTAATTTGCAGGGAGACGAGGCGAGGGTTGGATTCCCTTAGATTGGGACACCAGAGTAGGAATTGCAATTGGTGCAGCAAGAGGCATAGCTCACATCCACAGACAAAATGATGGGAAATTTGTGCATGGAGACATCAAAGCTTCTAATATTTTCCTCAATTCCCAGGGGCATGTTTTTGTGTCCGATATTGGTTTGGCAACACTAATGAGCCCAATGCTGCCACCGGTAATGCGGGCTGCAGGATACCGTGCCCCAGAAGTAACGGATACCTGGAAAGCAACTCAAGCATCCGATGTCTATGGTTATGGGGTCTTGATCCTTGAGCTTCTCACCGGAAAATCCCCAACACATGCCGCTGGTGGTGATGAAGTTGTTCACTTGGTGAGATGGGTACATTCTGTGGTCAGAGAGGAGTGGACTGCAGAAGTGTTTGATATAGAGCTTTTGAGGTATCCCAACATAGAAGAACAAATGGTAGAGATGTTACAAATAGGAATGTCTTGTGTGGTGAGAATGCCTGAGCAGAGACCCAAAATGGTGGATGTAGTAAAAATGGTGGAGGACATCCTTCGAGTGAGTACAGAAAACCCAGCATCAGTAGAAAATAAGTCAGAAATCTCAAGCTCAACTACAACACCAAAGGCAACTGAAATTGGATCTTCCTCTACTGCTCATTGAGAATCCCAGCAAACCAGTAGCTATTAGTAGTCATATTATAAATTTTTTTAACCTCTATGCCAATTGGAAAAGGGAGTTTCGATGGATTAGTTTGTGTATTTTATATTTCTGTGACAATTTGGGTGCTAAAGTATTTAGTTTAGTAACCTAATTCCAGCTAAGGTCATAGCCAGGTTAGGTTATTGTCCAATGTATTATTTACTCGGGACTTTGTTGTTATGCATGTGGAATTAAATGGTCTAGCTCAATAATTAAGGCAAAACAATTCTCTTGATTATGTGTATGCTTGGATGGTGGGTGGATTCATGACCTGTTGATTTGTCTTTGTACATTGGATCCTGAACATTCCATATCTTTCCTAATCCACAATGCATTTAAACCATCTCACCTGTTTCAATTAAATGATATCTACTTCCAGTTGAGAGGGGGCTACTCCCACACAGTGGGGAAACCTTGAGCTCCTCTCAAAATAGGTGGCAACCCAACCACCCTTCTAAAGGGTGATTGGCCATTACACCATATTCATTTGAGTCTTCTAATATGGCACTTCCCATTCAGAAAAAGGAGTAACATATACTTACTGAGGATGTCTTGTCAGATGACCTTGCCTGAGTGTCCTTTTGGGTCTCCTTTGCTTCTAAAGTGAGAAAGCAACAACGGCTATGGCATCATGAAATAAATCAAGAATGGTGTCATCAAGCTTGCCAAGCTTTAGTTGGGCGTAGATTGCCAAGCACACAAGGCAAAGATGAAGAATCTCCAAGTGGGCAAATCTTCTAAATGAGATATAAGATTTGATTCTCATATAAAGCTTCGGCCCAAGACTGATTGCTTTTTGGCTGTTGGCATGTGATGACTCCAGTTTCCAGATAATACCGAAAGAGCTTGGCATAAACATCAAGTTCCACAACTCATGAACCCCTTCTGTTGTTCTGGGTTACTCTGCACTTAAAATCATATGCAGCTGAATCTGACGAATGTCTGAATATGAGCATTTTCAATCAGGGACTTCAAACCCTAATCCATAATGGATGCCAATATTTCAAGATGCTAGGTCTAATTCTAAATAACCAGATTTGTTTCCTTCAAGATTTTGAGTTCCAAAAGGCACTTCTTTGCTTCGGGACAACTATCCATTTCTAGGGTAATCTAAATTCTCCTTTGTAAAATATTTGTGTCTTCCTGAAAATCTCATGCAATTAGTCAAGTGCACACCATATCTTACTTTGGATTTTTCAATGGATTTATAAGCACTCTACTTCATAATGTCAAGCAATGGTCTCAACAGCACAACAATTCATGTGGCCCTCCCCAAATTTTCTCTTGCAAGCTGTACTCAACATCTTCCTTTATCTAGGCCAAATTTGAGAAGTTCCTCCTCACTTTCTACTCAGAAGGAAAATACAAGCACCATGCAATCACATATCTACTCCAAACAGATCACATATAGATGCAGTAACTGAAATTTAAACAGAGAGGCAATGCAGATCACAGCCATGTCTTCAGTAGCAAAAAATTTAACATTGATTTTTCAAGTGATTGCATTTCGTACATCCATCTGAAACTGGCTTGAAGATGAAAAAAAATTACACTTATTTCTTTGTGAAAATAAAAATTAAAAAAGAATCAAACTTTATTTCAAATATCAAAATAATAAGCTACATATTTTCAGGTTGGGGGGGGGGGGGGCGGTGGTTTACCTTAATGCTGAGTACAACAACATATGCTCATATTTTACCTTTACATGAAGATTTCCAGTCCCCCCACAAAAGTTTACAAACATATTAAAGCAGGTATAAGTGCAACTCATTTCATCATAATTCTTGCTTTAACGCCTCCTGAAATACACAAAAATAAAATAAAATAAAATCAGGAGCACATAATATCAGCACAACTCATAACTGAATGTGTTAATGTGTGATTACTGGAGATTTTATCATTCTAAAAGTATAAAACCACAAACCTTCCACTTCCTCAAATTGAACTTCCTTCACCATTTCAGCGGCTGCATGATATTCAAACCTAGCAAGATATGGTACATAACAAATTAATCACGAAGACAAATCTTTGTGACAAATATCACCAACAATCCAACAAATAGAAAAAGATTGATTGACACAACTGCTAATTTAACAATTTCCATGATCACAACTATAGTGATTTTATGTTAGATGTTATCTTCCAGTAAGAAAATACAAAGACTCTAAAGTTTCATTTTCCTGCCACAGATTTTAGCATTAAGAATCAATTTAACCATTGCTAGCTTTCCAGAAAAGTACCTATTAAGTGATCCTACAGGTTGATGAAAGTCTCCTCTCTTTTCTGTCACTTTTTTTTTTCTCTTTACTTTTTAGTAGCTGGAGTTATTGTTGTATCATTGTAATACACTAATAACTCAAAACATTCAGATCCCAAACATTTGTCCAGCATTCACAAATCCTATTAGGTAAGGCCTGAGTATGAGCAACAACAAGCCTTGACCAAATGATCAAAGCAATTTTACAGATTGCTCAAACCTCAGAGGTCAAGAAGAACTATCCAATCTCCAAGTCTTCTGGGAAATCTGGAATTGAAACATTCAACTCAAATGTACAAAGGTGATACCAAACAAACAGTAACAAAGTACAGAATAAGTACCAAAATTGCAAACACAAATAGCAATAACATAAATTTGTGCTTACCTATTGGAGAAAGCCACCTCAAGTTCCTCAGATGCTCCCTTTGTAGCTTCAACCAACACCGTAACAATTTCTGTTTTCCGAGTACTAGCCATGAGTAGGTCATACTCTGATGGGATGATAATTGCAAAGAAGTTATCACTCAGTTCACTCAAACACATCTTCTCTACAGCTGCCAAGGCTATGCGGCGTTTAAGGGCATCAGTCTCCGGGTCCACAAGGTAAATGGCAAAGTCAGTGATTAAAAGAATGCGACGCTTCATCTTTCCAGAACCAGTGAACTTTAAAACTTTATCAGCAAAGAGAACTTGCTTGTCACCTGCAGAAATTAAAATTATGTCGTTTTAGAAATAAAAGAGATACTAAACATTTCAATGGACAGCAGTGTCAAACTGAAGGATTGGAATTTCCAAAATAACACGCCCCCTCAACAAAGAGAAAACCAACCAACAAATTCAAATCCAAGAGTTAAGTTACACTAACACCCAAAGAAAACAATATATAAGCTCACGGGAAACTCTCAACCTTTCAACATTTGAAAAACCTAACATTCTTCCCAGTTCAATCATTCCCACTACTTGACGAATTTAGCTCTATTTTGATACCTTAGTGCTCTTCCGTGATTTGTCAAACACCAATGCTGATGCAGAAACCAAAGTTATATGATCGAGCAGAATAAACAGAAGTGCTTTTTGGGATTAAAATCACAAATTTGAAATTGCTTTTTATAAAAGCATCCTAAAAACATATTTTTAATAGCATATACAGAGCATTGATTTACAACTTCTACCAGATTTGTGCTACGAAGGCGCTTAATTGATGTAAGAAAAAATATCAAAGAGGTAAGAAAAGTTCAATCTAATCTGCAAATTGTAAATATAAAAAAAGAAATAGAACAACATGTTGAACTAATTAATCATTGAATCATCAAAATTAACAAAAAGACGCAGCTTTTTAACTGAGCTAACCTTGTTTTTGCAGAATCTTCATTAAATACGGACGCGACAGAACGTCGAGGTAGTCACCTTTGTAGTCTCGGTGAAGCGATGCCTTTCGGCGTACTTTCATTCCCATGAAGGGCTCTTGATCTTCGGTGACACTACTCTCTGATGGTCTCACTCTCATTGAATTATCATCATCCCGATCGTCGTCTTCAACGTCGTCGAATTTCGGAGGCTCCGATTCCTCAATTTGGACTCGCCGGTTCGGTCTGTACCGGTTCATTTCGGATGCGGAAAGGGGAAGACGAGTCTGGATCCGCGGACGAGCTGAGTTTTTTACCCTAGTTTTTGGCAAGCGAGATATGACAGCGGAGCACCTTAGCCACGCCCGTTATTTAAAATAATAAAAATAATTTAATTGAATTATAAAATTAAATTAATTAAAATTAAAAATATTTAAATTATTTTAAATATAAATAAATAAAATATTTATATAAATTATTTAATATTTATTTATAAAATATAAATTAAAAATATTTATATATCAAATAAATTTTTATAAATTTAAATTTACCACAAAATTTTTATTCTTTCTATTCTATTTGCATTCGTCCGTAAATTTATATACAATCAAATTTTACTGTTTTTAAATTTGTTTATGGTTGATCTATTTGATATCTCAAAATTCCCGTGACGAAAGACTAATCAACTAATTTTTGATTAATTTATACATTTTTAATGTATTTTAAGAAGGAAAAAATTTCACAAAAGAAAAATAGATTAATAAATAAAAATTTTTATAATTGATTAATATTTAATTAACAAGGATCTTACACAATTAATAAACTAAAAGTCAATAATTGCATGAAATTAAAAGATTAAGTAAGTTTGAATTAAAAAAAATTTCATGAGTTCATATAATTATTTTATATTTATATCATATTCAAAATAAAGGTAGAATCTAAGTCGACTAGTCTCTCTGTTTGTACACCTTTGAATCTTGTAAATGACGACATTAGGTCGACACAAATGGACCATGTATTAGTATTCCCGAGGCGGTTTACGGAATTTCAATAACAGGCTGGGCTATTATCACAAGTTCAATTCAGCCACAAAATCAGGTGTAAAATAATAAAATTGATATAATAAAATTATTTAATTAATAAAATAAAAAATTATTATTATTAATAAATAAAATTTTTTATTTAATTAATATAATAAAAAATTATAAAATTTTTTAAATATATTTTATTTATTATTATTAAATAATTTTTATTAATTAAATAATTACACACATTAATTACATTAGTATAACCCAAGATTCTAAGGAACTTTTCTTTCTGCATGTAATGGTGCTGTCACAGAATTTAACTTGGTTATTTTTTTATTTTTTATACATTTTATATATAAATAAAATCTACCGTAATTACACATTCATAATTTTTTAAAAAATAAAATATTTATTTAAAAAAATATTTAATAATTAGAATTAAATATTTTTATATTTTATTATTATAGATAAAATAAATAAAAAATATTTAATAATTAAAATTAATACTTATCACACTGCCTTCCTTGAAGATTTCCACCATAAGTGTTCATTTTTTTAATTTTAACTTTAAAAAATACTATATATTTATCAATGCAAAATTTGTAATAGTAATGTAAATTTTAAAATATTTTATAAAAAATTTAAAATTTATATATATAATAAATAATATTTAAAATATAAATTAAAAATTTAAAATTATTTTTATAAATGTTAAAAAAAAAACCGACTGTACTCTGGCGGATCTCTTAACTTTGGTACGTGTTAGTATCGTGCAAGAGAACAGGTCAATATTTGTACCAACAATTTAAAGCGTCCGGCCACCAAAAAACGACGTCGTGACGATCGTAAAAGATTCCCACCAGACGAGTTATACGTATAAGATTCCAAAGAGAACGCTTATGACTTATTTTCGGCGGCAAGTTTCGGCAAAATTTTGGTTAAACGTAGAAACGACGCCAAGTTGGGCCCACCGTAAGAAGAGAATAGCCAATGAGAGAGTCAAAATCACAAAAAGCCGGGACCCACAAGTTATATATTTGCTTTTATGAAAGTCATCACCTCACCGAATCACAAATTCCTCCGTTTCTTTTTGTTCTTGCATTTCCCTTGCCGTTCAAATTACCTCACTTCCATTCTTCCGATCTCCTCCCTCACGAGTCTACACAAAGCCGAAACAGGAGGATCAGTTGCTGCTCAGGTACGCTTACGATCTGTTTGATTTATTTTCTGTGTAATTATTTGTCTTGATCATGATCTGAGGAGATCTGCTGCTGTGAATCGTAGGTTGAAACGATGGCGTCGAAGCGGATCTTGAAAGAGCTTAAGGATTTGCAGAAGGATCCTCCTACATCATGCAGTGCCGGTATGTTATTCTTTCCCTCTCTGTTTTATAATATGTATGCATGTATATGTTTATGTATGTTTTCGTCTACGTATGTCTTTGTTTCACTTTGATCTATCTGGTGCTTCTTCGTTGACTTTAAGATATTGCTTTTTGTGAAAGGTTATACATCACCAGTGATTGAACGATGTGAATTGTGATGGTTTAGAATTTCATTTTTTGACTGATTGTGTTAATTATTTCTATGATTTTATTTTTTCTGCTTATTGGTTTATGATGACATACGCACAAAGGTTGTTCAATATAATAGTTTAGTGGTTTAACTGTTGGTATAGACACAATTTGTATGCATATGTACGGGATCATTTGAAAAAGATGTGGCAGGATTTGTGGTTAGTGATTTTGGCTCTTTGGATATTAGGTAATTTGTGATATTGAACAATATATTTGGAATTGTATGGAATTATTTTAAAAAGATGGGTCAAAAATTGTGGTTGGAGAGCGATTTTTGGCTGTTTTGATATTGGATAATTTTGCCTTGATGAGAAGAAAGGACAGTTGATTCTGCATTACTGAGAATAGATGTTGTCTTTGGCTCAACTAATATGCAAAATTGATGTATTGCTGTGATTGTACGTCTAATGTATTATCATCTGCTAGATTGGGCAACTCAATAACTCAAAGTGTACAAATAACAGTTAATTTTCTTTGCGATTTTGTATTTATTTTGAGAGGGAGTTATAAAAAAAATGGTGATTTTGGAGGTTATACGAAGCAGGTGCGGTTGGATATTTGTTTACTGGAAACATGGATATTGTAGGTGTAATCTCGTGTTGTTGATGAGAGATGCTTAAATGCATCTAAAGTGCATGTGTAGCCCATACTTTTAAGCATTTCAGGATATATGTGATTATAACACATAGCACGCTTCTCAATCTTCTGCCACATGTCGTTATCATATATTAGCCATGCATTGGTTCATGAGTGTTATTAAGTTGAGATTTGTCTTAGTGGGGGGTTTCCATTATGCATCACAAGGCATGGCTAATAGGAACTTACCTTTTATTTTTCCTTGTGCTACCTTTGGTGTTATATGTTTCTTAGGTAAGAATTTGCTATGCAGTTATGTCTTGAGAAGCAATTCCTGGTGTGAAATGGAAAACTTTGTTGGCATTTTTGCCTAACTTAGCATAGAATTTGTGGGTCATAATTCCATTGTATAAATTGATTGATGCTTTTACTTTGCTTCTATTGATGCCCACCTATGTCCCTCAAGGTGAATTGATAACTAAATGTTTTCATTTTTGAATAAATGTGGAAAAAGTTTTGTTTAGCTCTCCGAATATGATTATCCTTGTAAGTGTCAGTTATTTCTCTCACATCAACCTCAGATGAAATGCACCAGGAAAGGTTGAGCAAAAAACAATTTTATGAAGTGCTCTCAATGTTTGTTTCTGTTGGAACTTTTATCTGCTCAGAAGAGCAAAATGATCAGGCTATATCAGCATTTTGCTGGCCCAACTTGGGAACCGCACCAGATCTTTTGGAATTTGATCTCATCTTTTGGATTTAAGGCCTTCTGGAATAAAATTGAATGTAAAATCTATGTTGATAAGAAATTTAAGAAAAACTTTAGTACTTTGTACCTTAAATTGAAGGAACCTCTAGTTTGTCATTCCAACTTGTCATGTTTTTATTTTTCATTAGTCTGTTCTGTGTTAAAAACATTCTTTTTGGCTGTGATTTGAATATTGTGTATGATGAGTACTTCAGCTAAGTGTTTTCTTGAACTACTCTACTGAGATATCGTTTGTTAACAATTTATATGCAGCATGCTCAATCAAAATATGTTCTGTTCTCTTTTTTGATTGTCTTGTTACATTTGTAAATATTGCAGGTCCTGTTGCTGAGGACATGTTTCACTGGCAAGCAACAATCATGGGTCCTCCAGATAGTCCTTATGCTGGGGGTGTTTTCCTAGTTACCATCCATTTTCCTCCAGATTACCCATTTAAGCCTCCCAAGGTGCTCATTATGCTGCACGCCAACCCCCCTCCCTTTTTCTTTACAGCGAATGTTGGTTATGTACTCTAATCTGAATTCTGCTTTAATCCCCTGTCCTCAGTCACCTGCTACTTTCTTTAGTGACTTTTTATACACACTCTCCTTAACTGGGTTGCTTTTACATTTGATAGAAATATAATCATATAGGCTCAGCTATAGGATAACTGTTTTGGATTACATTCTCAGTTTCATATCATTATAAACTGTTATACAGTCCCTCCTTGATTTCAACCCTGGTAGGCTGATATGCTAGCTTCCTGTAAGAAATTAAGTAAAGAAATTAGAGAGTTAAAGAAGAGCTTTTGTGCAATAAAATAATTTTTAGATGTTGATTGCACTGAGGGAATTTTGAAGTAATTCAATATTTTGAATTCAGACCTCTAGAATGTATATTTGTAAAATTTCAAAGCCATGCCCATATGGATGTGTTTCATTTTGCCTCTGAGTATTTAATGTTTGAAGTATTTCTAAATGTTCTCTTCTAGTTATTTATTATGAATCTTGTGTGTGAGGATTGAATCTATCTTTCCCTTGCTGCTTTCCCTCTCATTCTTTCTCATACCTATATTGGATCTTGCAGGTGGCATTCAGGACAAAGGTATTCCATCCGAATATTAATAGCAATGGTAGCATTTGCCTTGACATCTTGAAGGAGCAATGGAGTCCTGCCCTAACCATTTCCAAGGTTTTATTTTATAACTATGATAGCCATGATTTGGAGACAAAGGATTTATAATGTCTATCTGCATTATTAGCGTTCTATTATGACTTAACCTTTCAGCTTACTGGAAAATGTCCATTTATTCAGTGTGATTTGATCAATTATATTAAATAACCATCCATTGTGTATTGATCCTCTTTTAGGGATAGCAGAAACGTAAATGCCAGGATTATAATGAACTAGGATATTATCACACGTCCTTTGTTTATAGATATGTTCTTTCTATGTTCACAATCGAAAATTAACATTTTACCATTAAAATTTGTAACAATATGCTCATGGTAGCTAGTAGCATTTGTTCATGATTTTTGATAGTCTCATTTCATTTCTGCAGCTGCCAAGTCGTGGTTCAGATTAAACTTTCAAGTTTTCAATTTTTTGCCCGGGAGTGTTGAAAGTGTTCTTTTGTTTTCACTTACAGGTGTTGCTATCAATCTGTTCATTATTGACGGATCCAAATCCGGACGATCCATTGGTTCCGGAAATCGCTCATATGTACAAGACGGACCGGAATAAGTACGAGACAACCGCAAGGAGCTGGACCCAGAAGTATGCCATGGGCTAAAAACTAAGATGTGGTGTGCTGAGGGAAGCCTTATTTTCTTCTTATATATATTTTTTTGTTTTTCCAAGTTTCTGTATGAACGATCTTCTGTCTGTTCATTCCTACAAGTGGACTAAAGCAAAAATGTCCACAACGTGGCCCGTGTCTAAAGAAGAAACAGGTGTTCCTTGTTATGGATGTATGGATAATGTGATTGACCTTGCTCTATGAAATGTGTCCTTAGTTCTGAATGTTTATTCTTTCTTCCCAATTAGCAGCCTGAATTCGTTTGCTCACCTAACCGTAAATTCCAGTTTCCCTCTCCTATTGTCTCTCCCAAAGTGTGAAACATATTTCTACTTGTTCGGTCAACCACGAACCACCCAAGCAGTAGCAGGTTCATAAAGATTAGATTGGTTGAATACCAAAACCTCGACAGAAATTTGATGTATGGAATGAAACAGTTTTTTTCTCAATGATAGTATCAAAATGGAAACCACCCTCAATTGAATGAAACTAAGTTTAATCTGATCTGATCTGATCTGATCTCTTCGTCTGTACCTTGCAAATATACAAAGCTGAGAGAAATGACCGACAGCTCGTCTCCACCTCATTCCCATTCCCTTAAAAACTAAATTAAATTAAAGAGCATAATAATTGTCAGAAAAATAAAGTCAAAAATATCGGCAGCAATTAATGACATCCATCTGGCTGTTTTAACCTCGCAAGGGTCTCCGTCAAACGACACCTCTTACCCTTGGTAACAAATCCGAAGCCAACTTGTCGCTTCGTTATTAACTCTACCACCACACTGCTGCATAAAGTAGAAAGAATTTATAGTTGGGTTAAATATCAGAAGATTTTCCTGCACCGAGATCCAAGGCTGAATGATATTTGTTTGCCTTGCCATTGCCATTGCCATTGCCATGGCCATGCTTCCTTCCTCACTCAATGCCATTTTCACTAGGTTACATACATACATGTATCATTGTATATTTAGTCGTACCTCTAGCATTCACTTCACTGTGTCGTTGAATCTTAAATTTTCTTCTCAAAAATTATCACTTCCTGTATCTAAATCGGATTAATATTTTTTTTCTTTTCAAATATTATCTTTTTTATATTTAAAATAAATTATAATTTTTTATTTTTTATTTAATTTTTAATAAAATAAAAATAAGTTGTATAATTAATAATAAATAATTTAAATTATACTTTAAATTTTTTAATTTATATTATAAAATATAAATTTATTTTATAAATTCGGTCTTAATTCGTCTAAAATTTCTCAAATATTTTAATCAACCACAAAGTACCAACCATGCCTGGGAATGCCAACACCCAATTTATTATGTTCTCTTTCCTCTTGAAAATCTCAAATTAATATTTAAATCTTTATTTGCATTAATTAAAAAAGAAAAATTAAAATAACATGAAGACCCATGTCCTTAATGTCTAATAAAGTGTCAAATCCATTCCTAACCGCAAATCTGAGTTCTAAGATTAAAATAATTCCGGCAAATAGGTCGTGCCCACGGGTGGAGGAGGACATGGTCCCTGAAAATCAGGTTCATTAATTTTAAACCTAACCCCTTAATTTTAATTTTAGTTTCAGATTCATGAACTCCATGATTTGTCTTGTCTCTTTAATGAAGAAGACAAGGGGAACAAGAACCAGTGACTTCCACCAACTAGATTGCGTACGTGGCGAAGTGGGAAATCTGCCACGTGGAATGGGAAGTACACTTTGAGTTGGAGATTGATATTTAATCGCTAGGTTAATGACGGTTTAATTCATATTAAAAACTACTAATTATTGTTCACTAAATGTCTTTTTTCTGTGGATTATTTGAGGCTTTCATGGGAACCATTACATTTATTAGTTACCATAAAAATGTCTTTGGCCATTACCATAAATTTTAACACAAATTTTTATTTTATTTTAAAATTTTATTTTATTTATTTTAAATATTACTTTTATATTTTAATTTTTTATATTATTTATTTTAAATTTTATATTAATTATTTTAAACGTATATTACGTTAAAGATTTGCAGTGATGCATGTATGAATTGTAGTCAAGTCCGACAATACAACATGTACTTGTACCAAATTCCCCAAATCATTTTTCTTTAGGTTGCATAATTTTGGATTCCAAAACCAATTAACAAAAAGTTGTAAGCTCCAACTCCATTGCCATTGCCCATACCATACATTATCTCTTTCTGTACACAAATTGTAATCAGTTAAACAATGGGGGGCCACGTCATTCCCACATGGTGTGCCCTTCTTCGACCGCCGAGACAGCCGTGAACGTCGCCGGTCACCGGTCGTTCTTGTCAGTCGTTTCCCCACCCATCCCCTGTACCCAGCCGGCCGGTTGCCAACTGTCTTCAAGTATCGGGACAAAATTTTATAAAATATTATTATCAGTGGATTTTGCCAAAACCTTTACGGTAACGATATTATATTTTAATAAATAAATAAATACAAAATGGATTGATTGGAGATAGAATTTTGAAATTATTATTTATTAAATAAAGATTTTTGCCCTTTTTTATTTTTATTTTTAATTAATTGTTGCACTGAATTTTGAAGAAGTTCTTGGGACAACACGATGCCCGCACGACTGTTAGAAGAGAAGGTTAGATCATATTGGAGGGGATTTGTGAGTCAGAATCGAGAAAGCATCACGTGGGATTCTCTTAAATTTGAGTGGAAATTGGTGGCCAAGAGACAAAAAAATCTTTGGTGGCATTACCATGTCATGTCATGGGTACCTTGTTTGATTTTTCGCCATAGATAAACTTTTTTTTTTTTTTAAAATACAATTACAATACATATATTTATTTTTATACTTAATTTTTTTTTAATTTTATAACTTATAATATAATAAATAATACTAAAAATATAAATAAAAAATTTAAAATATATAATACATATTACTTAAAATATTAACATAAAAATTAAAATAAATAAAAATAACCGTACGTATATATACTACAGATAATCTTATATTTTGGTGACAAATAATATTATTATCTTTTTCGTACCGTTATAATTTTAGGTCTTCTTATAGATTTAGATCAAGATTTACATAATTTGTTCTACCATTTATATACTTTCAATTAATTATAATAAAATGGCTAAGATTTCATTTTACATGTATAATAACAATGATGTATTAATCTCAATATAATAGATTCAAATCAACCATTAAAAATATGAACTTAAAGATTAAAAAATTAATATAAAATATTATAAAAAATTAAGGGAAAACTAAAAGTATATTTCTTTGCTTTGTTAAAGATATCATTCTTCGAAAATTTGACCTATAAAGGGCAGGCAGGCAGGCATGCATGCATGTGATTTCTGCTACCATCTTACAAGCCAAAGGACGATAACCGTTGTTTATTACTTTCCTCGCAACTTCCATAGAAGAAAATTATATTATTCAATAGGTTATTTTTAAATATCTCTCGTAAATTTTGATAAAATAATATTTAAATATAAAATTTTATAAAATTAATAAAAAATATCTTTTAATAATAATTAAAATAATAAAATATTATTATATATAATTTTAAATATTAATAATATTTTTCGTATACTTCTTTTAAAGTTCTAAAAACTAACACATTTTTTTATAAGTTTTGAAAATTAATAAAAAGTATTTTTAAAAATTATTTTTATATTTTGATATTTTATTTAATTTAATAAATATATATAAATTATGTGATAATTTTAATAAAATAATACTATAAATTAGTTGTTCGTATTAAATTATAAATATTTAATTTAATAAATATATATATAATTAAATAATATAAATATATATAAATAAATATTATAAATTATTTACTTTTATAAAAATATTTTAACTATTAGAAAACTATTTCTGAATTATGAATATCCAAACTTTATGCGCCCCCGCGTGCACACAGAGAAACCAACATCTCTTGCTTCAAAGTGAAGCTTGTGAGTGATCAAGTGACTCTGTTTTTATTGTTTTCTCATTGAAGATTCTAATGAGATTCAGCCACCTTTCTCCCCTTTTGTTGCCATCAAACCGAGCTAACTTGTTTTTGTTTTCTTAACAAATAACAACTAAGACGACACAGTTACAGCAGTAATAAAGCTTCATCATGAGTGTGTGTGTGTGTGTGTGTCTCTCTCTCTCTCTCTCTCTCTCTCTCTCACTCTATGTATATATATATATATATATATAGAGAGAGAGAGAGAGAGTATGTGCGCCCGCGCGGGGGAGAGAGGTGGCCCTGCCTTTAAGGGTAGATCTTGTTTGTTTAATTAATTAATGGGTTATTGGTTTGGGATTAATTAGAGAAACATGCATGACTCATGGGGATTAATACATTACATGGTTTCAGGTTTCACTCATCATCTCTCCCATTGTTTTCGTTTTTGTTTTTACCCATTACATGGTTATTAATTATAATTTATTATTTCTTATGATGATTTGTATGGAGATTACTTTGATTTCTGTGAGAATCAGCTCATCTAAAGAGGAAGATACTGTGTAAGGTTGCCCCACATTCAACAAGTAAATGCATTAAATTTCTTTCTTCCCTTTTCTTTTCTTCAATTTTTTTATCTTTTTTTTTCCTTGCGCTAAGTTAGCATTAATTAAAAACATATAGATATTCCATTTTAAAGGGGTGTTCAAAATTCTAAATTTTCACCGATATATATAATTTATAGACAATTAATTATATTATAAATTTTATCTCATATACATATAAAATTGGAATACAAATGTGATAAAATAAAATGAGTAATTAAGCAAGATCAAGATAGATGAATGTCCAATAACACCAAAATTGACTAAAAATTTTTATTAATTTAATCAAAATAAAATGAGCACGTAAGGTTTTAACACAAAATTTTTACTTTGTTACGTTATTATTATAATCGCTTGAATTAAAAATTTAAACTATTAAGTACAAATTTATTTTATTGCTTTAATTTTTTATTTAAAAAAATATTTGCAATTAAAGAAAAAAAAAGGTTGAGGAATTAGATCGATAGAAAGTAGTAACATGAACAATAAGAATTCATGAACATAATCTAAAGATGATTATGGATGTAGTATTGAGAGAAGCAAAAGGAAGTATGATCAGCCGGTAACACAGGAATCAAAAGCATCTAATTCTAGGGTTTTGATAATCAGGACATGGAGTATGGAAAATCGTTAGAAAGAATCTTGGGCTTGATGCTGATTGATTCCTTATCTATCTTTTCGTTTAGTTTTTAGGAAACTCCATATACATAAGAACAAAACACAACACAACTAGTAGATATGTCATATGTTGTTGTAAGATCAAAGAAATCCAAAATCCCAAGTTCAAAACCCACGGCTTGCTCACAATTTTGTTCTTGTTAATTGATTAATATTACAAGTAGAGAGAGAGAGAGAGAGCAATGGGTATTTGTCGAATTTGGTGTTTCTTCTTTGCATGTCTTTTTGTTTACAATGGCTTCACTTGGCTCTATGTACTGAGGCCACACTCCAAGAATTTGTTCTATTTTCTAGATATTTTGTATATTAATTATCTATTTTAATTAACTAATCCGTATGATTATCTCTTTAATATGTTTCCCACTCTACAATATATATGGTATCTTTCAACATCGTTAATTTATTTGAATCTTAAAATGCTACCTGTAAATATTTTGAAAAATTTTATAGTTTTACAAAGCTAAAAAAACAAAATATCATAAAAGATTTTGAAAATAAAATTATATACTACCACGTCAATATTTTTTTAAAATAAAATTTGAAACTATTAATGATGTAAACATTAAAATAAATATTACAAAAAAATTTAAAATATAAAAATTAAAATGATTAATGTAAAATTTAGAATACATAATATAAAAAATTTAAAATAATTAACTTAAAATTTTTTTTAAAAATATAAATATATCTTGCATTTAATGCATTATAGTTATATGTCATGTTAAGTTGTACTTCTAAGTATACTATTGATCATGCTCGTGCATGTGATTAGCTCACACACCATGGATGCATGCGTGCATGCAGATGCAGATGCAGATGCTCGTTATCATGCATTTGCGAAATTGTGACCACCACCTTCCCCATTATTATTAGTCTCCATTTTCTCTTGGAGAAATTACATGCAGGCAAGCTGGCAGGCACGCTCCTACGCGCAATCATACTGTATGTACAAAACCGTGTCTACTATTGCACACCATATTTAACAAATAGAGGACCCAAAAAGCTTTCGATTAATGTACAAAACATATATATCAAACATAAACAAACGGAACGTAAACCAAAATGAACTCGAAACTGATGATGTATCATATATCCACCAACCAGCTGTGATGGTGAGAACCCACCCAACAACCCAATCACTGAACGACATGTAATATGCAAAATTAACCTCAAGAACAAGTCATGCATAAAACATCCAAAAATGGGTCGGCTTCTTTGTTCCATCCACTGTTTTCTAGGTATGAATACTCCTTTCTTCCTTGATTATTGGTTCGTTTTCAAGTTATGTTGTTATTCAACAACGCTGCTGCGCCGGATCACCCTAATTCGTCGGTTGCTCATAGTCCACGTATTATTTAAACTTAATCTTCGAATGGCCATTCTCTTCTGGCCACAGATTATCAAGTCTTTGTAAATGAAGCGCCTATCTGTGTTTTCCTTGTTGCAGGCAAGAAAATTATCGGAGATTTTGTTCATTTTGTTCTTGTAATTACGTTTACTTGCTTGCTTCCTTAGCTGTTGGAACTTTTACTCGGCATTCAATTCGATAGTGACAAATTGATGGATGGAATTAAGAGGCACAATTAGTAATTGGATTCAGACACATGGATTATTAACACATGTATGTAATTAATTATGTTTGTTTAAAATTCTTAATTATAAATTGGCAATGAATATCATTGTACTTTAATTAATGAAATACTAAACTTGGGATTAGATTAGTGTGAAAAATATTTAATTACTAAGCTTCTTGCTTCGTCATAAATTTAATATTTAATAAATTATGAAAAAACAAATTTTTTTCATAAATAATTATTCATAATTGCATTTATTTAGATGACAATATTAAAAAATTACTCGAATTTTGCATTAAATATCTAAAATTTATTTTAAATATAATTATAAAAATTATAAAACACACCCATTTAAAAATAAAATAAAATAAAATAGACAACACATAAAAATCGAAGACTTTCAGTCTTTTTGTTAGTATCTAGTACAGTCGGCACATGTCGACTGTCGTGTGTGACGATCAAGGGAACAAAAAGTTTGACCTTTAGTCGTCAGGTACACACATCGCACGGTCAAGCTGACTCCTATGCTCCACGGGGATCATCACAAACATGTGCGACCATCTCGTCTTCGATTTCCATCCCATGCCACGTGGGCGGTTACAATAGACAGAGTTTGGCGCGCAATTTCTTTACGTGTACCAGGTGATTACAAACCTTTTGGAAATTTAAGAGAAACGTTTTTAATTTATAAATCCTACTCGCGGTTACGCCCATTTTAAAACTAAATAATAATAACAGTTAAAATTATTACATCATATCCGATATTATATTATATTTATATTGTATTAAATAAAATTAATTTATTATAAAAATAATTATTTAAATCGTACTTTTTTATTCAAAATATATCTTTTAATATATTTTATAATATTATATATTGACAAATTTTAATTTAAATATTTTATAAAATATATAATATTTGTATTAATTCAACTGTTAAAAATTATTAAGCTAAAATTACTAAGAAACTAAATTAAATTGTGAGAGCGTGTAGCGCACGCGATGTAAGGGCATGTGTGATAAGCTGAAGGACATCTCGGTAAGACAAACAAAGAGAACAGAATGAACCCAGAGAGGCACAAAGCCGAGTTATGAATGGCGGCGATTTCTAGGTTGCACACAACGTTGCTACTACTAGCTGTGAAACAGTAATTTTAAATTTTTGTAACAATAAAAAATAAAAAAAAAGAGAGAGAGAGAATTCAAAGTGTTGAATCTTTGGAGGGTAAAGAAATTATTAACCCACAGAGCCAGCACGACATCAGGTGACAAATTTACCAGAACACCCCCTGGTTAATAATTAATTAGTCCACTTGCCTAAGGGAGCAGGGAGCGATTAACAGTGTTAGGCTTATAAGTAGTCAAACTAGTAACTGTTTTGACTGATTAAAATTTTAACAAGGCCGGGTATCTTGGGGCTCACGTGACTGGCATCGCTCTCTTCGAGATGAATCAGGTGCTGACTCAGCACAATATGATGTTTTCTCATTGGTCCAATCTCTACTCTAGGCCCACACAGTTACGTGTCGAAATCATACGGCATCATTTGAATGCGGCGGTTCGTTTCTCTTTGATCGTCACCGTATTCTCCGGTTCGCTACCGGCCGGATCTAATACGATCCTTAAAAAGAAGATATTTTCGTTAATATTTTATTTTTATTTTTATTTTTATTACAAATACATGGTAATGCTAATGAATGGGATTTGTCGTCCGAGATTTCCAATTTCGGCTGTTGGATCCTATAAAACAGCGGTCTCAGTGTTTCGATCTCCTCCGCAACTAAAACTCTGCTTCTTCTTACACTCCTCGCTTCTCTCAAATCTTGTTTCGTACACTTGTCGTAACTTCTTCTCCTTCTTGTTCATCATCTCTTCCCTCTCATTTCTTGCTTTCCAAGGGGGGTAAACCCTTCTGGGTTATCTGTTTTTCTTTGGGATTTTGATCAGAAAAATCTGCAAAATCTTGATAAATAGAGAAACTTGTTGGTACTTACTGTCTTAGAAGTTTTGTACAACCAGCGGTGAATCTACTCAGTTATTCTCTTTCCTTTCTTGCTGCTTTCAATCCCTTTTTAAATTCTTTTCCTTTCTCTTTTCGGTCTGCAATCCTTTTGTTACCTTTTTCGGTTGCAGCTTCACTTTCACGATTCCTTCCCTTTTCTTTGCCTCTGAAATCTTCGCGGTGAAGCTTGTTTTCTTCTCTTTCGATGCGAGTAGAGAGAATCTGAGTGAGAAAATCACCAGAGATTGAAAATGGACCAGAGTTCCCTATGTCCTATCAAGTACACTGTACACAGAAATGTTACAAAGAAGTTTACAAGAGTAGTTTCTGATGAACGGAATCCGGCAGAGAACTGGCCCAGTACGGTGCCGAGAGTTTTACGGATATCCACCACAGACCATGATGCGACAGACTCCTCCAGCGATGAAGAGGGAGACTTCTTTGGCCGACAACGAGTAAAACGATACGTGAATGAAATCAACATCGAACCCAGTTGCAGTAACAAGAACAGCAACAGTGCCGCCATTGCCAGTAACAGGAAGAGAATCGCAGCGGATGTCCCGGCTTGCCGGCGGCCACTGAAAGTGTCTCAAAAGACAGGAACAAATGGTAAGAAGTTCCGCGGCGTACGGCAGAGGCCGTGGGGTAAATGGGCTGCTGAGATTAGGGATCCTGCGCGACGTGTACGCTTATGGTTGGGCACTTACGATACAGCAGAAGAAGCTGCCAGGGTTTACGACAACGCGGCGATTAAGCTTCGTGGTCCAGACGCTTTGACGAACTTCTCTACGCCGCCTGTTAAGGAAGTAGAACAACCCGAGAACATTAATGTATCGGCAACAGTTTCGGGTTACGAATCGGGTGATGAATCTCACTCCCACAATCTTTCATCTCCAACTTCTGTTCTCAATTTCCGGACTCATTCCAGTGAAGAAACTGGGCAAGAAAAGCCATTAACGAATCCTGCTGAAGAAGAACTAGCTGTACTAGAGGAATTTCAAGGCGAAACAACGAACCCATCCAACGATTCAGGCGATTATTTACAGCTAGACATGCCATATCTGGACGAGTTTTTCAGGAACTTTCCAACCCCAGAACTGTCATTTTTGGACGACAACACCACACCGGTTTTCCAAGACAGCATTTGCACTGACGATTTCACTGACGTGTTTCTCAATACAGTGCCGCAAGACTTTGGTTTCTCACGGTCTTCCTCTCTCTGTCAAGTGGACGACTATTTCCAAGACATCGGCGATTTGTTCTTCGCCGACCCTCCTTTTGTGGGACTTTGAGAGCTGAAACGACACACCATTCGAGAGCATCAACCACCGTTTTGCCTGCCGTTTTCTGCCCGGCAGATTTTGTATCGGCGGTGACAAGAGATCGGCTTATGTTACATTATCAGTGTTTTTTCCTCTTCTTTTTTTTAATTATTTATTTGTTTTCTACATAACTCCGTTAAATTTAACGGCGCGTTGAGAGTTGAGAGTGAAGTTTTGCTATAGTAGTACTGGAATGTTATCAAAAAATAATAATAATAATTAGGCTGCATAATTTTGAATGGAAAATATAAATTTCATCCATTTTTGTGTAAAATTATTTTAATTTCTTAATTTCCACCGTGGCATTCTTTATGGCCCACACGAGTAACCGCGATTTGCGGTCCCGAGAGTCCAAGTCAAGTCGGTGCCGCTCCTGTCTGAAACCGAGTCGAGGCTCGGATTTTTTTTTTATTTATATATAAATAATTAATTAATATATTTATTTATTTTATTTATTTTAAAATTTAAATATTTGGTAGGCAATACATGCTGGCATATGCATGGGGATGGAAAAGCAAAAACGTTGAAGGCTAAGGAGGCAAAAGGGAGAAAAATGAGAAATTAAATCATTGTGGGGGGATAATACAAGCTATCTGCTACACCGTTAGCAGCAAAAGGACCAAAGTTGTGCGCCAAAGAGTCAAAAAACACTTGATTTGCATTGTAATTGACTTGGCAGCTTTACCCTTGGTGTTGTCCGAACGACAAAATTATAATAGCTAAATATAATATATATTTAATTTTTTAATTTTTATATTAATTATTTAAATTATAAATTCGTATTTTTAGTTGACAAATATTAATAAAAAATTTTTTTTGTTACGTTAAATATTTATATTTTAAATATAATATAATTTTGAGTGTGACTGCAACGAATATAAAATAAATTTAATTTATTTAATTTTACACTAACTCTTTTAAGTTTTATGATCGTACTTTAAAATTTTTATATTATTTATTTTAAATTTTATGTTAACTATTTAAAAATTTTGCAAAGGCATATTTAATGGAGGGTAGGAGCGACAGTGAGAGCAATTCAATTAAATAATGGTACTTGTTTAACTACTACTCAAAGCAAAGGCAAATTAAAATTAAATAGCCAATAAAGTCTTCATAATTATGTCTCGATACCCCAACCCCATTTCATACAATTATTTTACTTACACTTTTCACTATAGAGTTGCAAATATCAATACTTAATTATATGAACTCCACGCCACCTTCTACACATTAAGCACATAATTTAATCCCAATTATCTCTTAATTATCCCATAATATTCATTTTTCAATTGTATTTAAGTGCATTAGTTTAAATTTGATTTCAATTAGTAGAAAAAATGGTTATTTAAAGTCAAAATATAGAATTTATTATATATAAATATTGGTAAATATTATAAAATTTAAATTTAAATTATTTAACGTAATATTAATATTTATACACCATTGTGTAGAGATATACGATTTTTGTTTGAGATAAAAAAAATTATTTATAGTTAAATATAATGTATTAAAAATTTTATTTTAATTTAACGTAATTATAAAATATTACTTTTTTGATGTAACATTCTTAATGTCGGCGATTAAAAAGTCAATCTTCTTTAATGATACTTTGAATTATGGTAAATTTTTGTGTTATGGGAAGAAATAAGAGGGCTGGGACTGGAATTAGTCAGAGATTAAGGCCGCTAATCTTTTCAACGGCTGTCTATCTATCCATTCTCCTCACGTGGAGAGAGAAGCTTGACACTAGCTATAGAGGCAAAAGAGAAAGCAAAATTAAATAAAAGCACTTTTTGGGTAGAGTCTATGTAGACAAGAAGCGCTTTTTAATTTCCACAGTTGCCCAGTTGTTAAAAACAATTAAAATCTAATTAAATTTCTTGAATAGATGACATATTTAAGTATGTCACGTACAAAACCCATGTGGGCATTTAGAAATTGTATGTATTATTGAAATTCAGCAAAGAGGGGCCACGAAGCAAGAATTTGAAAAGCACTTTTGTGACCCACATAGCTAGCTTTTATGCACTATCAACAATGCTAACAGTAAGTCATTGTAATGTACGTATTCGCGAATGAAAGAAAAAATTCAAACCCGGTTCATGGAATTTGGTATGCAACTAACTATTCTCAAAGAGCAAAAAAAAAAAAAAAAAGCACTTATAGAGAATAGAATTTCGGATGCGGTCAAAGCTAAAACCGTGTCACCTTTTAGCTTACTGAAATAAGCGCTTTTACGTTTAAATCACTTTCATATCCCGTGCTTTTTTAGAATTTAATCAAATTCCGTGAAGTAAACAGGGTCATATAGTCCCTTGTTCTCTATTATTGACATCATAGCCTACGTTTATTGAAAGTGCTTTTTCATTTATAGCTTTTTCTAAATGGAGTTCGTTAATAGCAGCCATTTCTTGTGTAGGTTTTTCATTACTTAATATATTACGCAGTTAATATACAGTGGACCTCCGCGCCCCCCCCAAAAAAAAAAAAGGGACCAATCTACAATAAAGGCGATTAATTATATCATAACAGTTGCCAAATTTTGATTTACATGTTCTAAACTTTTATTAAATATCTATTTAAAATTATTACAAGAAAGTTAAAATGTATAAATATTTTTTATAATTTAATATTTTTTAACACTTTTTAAAAATAATTTATTGAAATGTTTAATATCAATCATAAAACATGTTAAGTACTATTTTAATTAGTATTTAATTGTACATTAATTTAAAAATTATTTTTAATTATCGTTAAGTTTAATCAATGCACTTACATAAAGTAATACTTAAACACGTGAATAAGTAATTATATTTTTAATTTATCATTTATACATTATTAATTAATACTGTCAAATAGACATTAATTGTTTTAATTTTTTAATAAATTTTAAGAATATAAATTTTTTTATTATTATTGTTATTAATATTCTACATTTTTAAATAAATAAAAAATATCTTATATTATTGAAATTGACACGGGTTTTATACACATTGAATATTTGAATTACCAAAAATTTACTTGTATTATTGGACCATTCATTAGGGTTCATTACAGTAAATTTGCAGTATAATCTACCAGCTTATGTAGGAAATCTAAGCAGCTGGAAGGCCCTGGTAAATTTTTATGTTCTTGATTCATTGATGTTTGATGTTTACAGAGCTGAATGACTGAAAATTCCAACTTGGTTTCTGAATTCAAACCGATTTTGTAGAGAGAGATGTGACAGGAATTCAGCCTGGAGAATCGAGTGTGTTCCTGCCACTTGGCCAACAATATCACGAGAGAGAGTTAATAATCTCCGTGCAGTCTCTGCGGGATGAATGATTTCACTTTCGTTTTACGCAGGCCAGTCATGGCGAAACACTGGAAGCGCTTCCCAGACTGGCATTGCCAAGTGTTACAGTGCACGAGCCAAAAAGACTCAACAAAATCATCACAGTATGATTGCAAAGTTGCGACTAAAGGATTTAAATATGTTATCTTTTATCTTCATCTTCGTCTTCTTTTGTGGTTAAGTTCAATTTATAATTGTTGATATACATGGATGGCCTGTTTCTATGTCAGAAAGCAGGCTACTGAGCTTTGTGATGTTCTATTTTCACGTGAGATATTAATGCACTTCCTTCCCTTCACTTGTTGTAATTAGAGTCGCTTAATTAATTGCTTTTTATCGAAGTTGCTTTTTGGAAGTGCTTCTGCTGATATTTATTTCCCCCTGGTGTGGTGCTGTTGGGTCAAAAGGGTCATGTAATGTGCAAGTTGGAGCAATAATGCCATGAACCGACTACTTTTTGGAGGATTAAAGCTTCTTACAGTAGTACTTTTTGTTTCAAGACATTAATCAGAAACTACTTTTCAAATAAGCACCTGCCACCTTCCCAGACAACCTATAGCTAACAGGTTCATAATTATGAAGAAAAGGGCTTTTAATTATAGTTCAAGAACAGACACTCATTTCTGCTAAATGGTCAGTGTATTGAAGCTCTTAAGCCACAAGACGCAGCCACAGCCAGGCTCGATGTTCAGTAAATAATCCCTGATCACAAGTTGGCTGGTCAGAAATCACCAGGAAAATTACTATCAAACAAGTTCGATCCAAAAAGCCAAAGAATTATTAAACGGGTTCAGGCCGATGATTCATGCACAAGCAGACATCGGAAGAAACAAAGAAAAATTCACTGTTCGATATTGCAGGATCCTGAAAGTCTTATAAGTTCTCACAGTAAATGGTCCTAGTGACACTGTACACTACTGTTGAGACCTAATGTTGAAAGACCTGAGGGCACACACTTCCTGATCTCTCACCAGCTGAATTTTCTTATAACCTCCTTATCATTGGTTTACCAATGAAATTACACTACTTTGTTTAGAAGAATTCGATCTTGTATTACTTCATTTGCCAAAGTTCAAATCTAACACAAAAATTTAGCTTACAAGACTTCACATTCACAAGCTCACTTTGAAGATAAATTTTCGATTATTCCCTGAAAATTTTTAAAAGAAATTATTGATATTAGATGTTACTGTAAATTTTATTAATTAAATATTAAAACGATTGTTAAGTAATCAAAAACGGTGCAATGATCATATAAATAATAAAATTAAAATCTAAATGAATTATCATTTTTTTCTTTCTCAAAATTAATGTATTTAAAGTAAATAAAAACATAACTAACTATAAAGATATCTCATAACACTACCCTTTTTCTATCAAACCAAATACTTTATTCATGGTATCTAACAAATGTTACCTACAATAATGAATCAAATTGTCATAATAACAAAAGATAAGCAATGAATGAAAGAATAGAAATAAAACCCATCATTAATTTCCTCCATAATAATCCATCATCAAATTTGAACCGGTAGTTAATAAGTAGTCAATAACCTAAAAAGCAATGCAGCCTGTGAAATAATTGCACGATAGTCGATGGATCTATTATGAACTTGTGGCAATAATACAAGGCCGCTGGCAGAAGATTAAAGCGAAATTTAAGATTGAATTTGCAGGCTTTTAGATAAGAGCACACAACATGCACGTTTATGTGATGTGTCCAAAACGTTGATAGCTAGAGAAATAATTTAGTGAACTAGGTGGCTTTTAAATAGAAGCACACAACATGCACGTTTATGTAGAGAAATATTAATATTAGAGAATATTTTAGGTTAAGACAGTCTATCACATTAGTATAATTAATATAATAAAATTATCTAATTAATAAAAAAATTATTAACAACAATTTTATTCGTGAGAAATTACAAATTTATATCATTTATAAAGCTATTCCTATTAATAGGTATATATATTTGTTTTTTTTTTAAATTTTTTCGTAATATATATTAATATGGCATGAACAGAATTTGAATTCTAAATCTTTTTATTATTAAGTGATGATATGTCTTTTATTGATGGTATAATCAAGTGCGATAATTAATCATTTAATAAATTATAAATTAATTTCACTGTTCAATCAATAAAAACTATCTCATCATATGAAAAACATGTTAAAATAATTACTTAAGATGTCTAGTATTATTTGTAAGTTAATAATTTCATCTAAGAAAAAAATTTAATTATAAAATATTAATAAATTTTTTTAGTCTGCGTTCACGATTTATTAATATCAGTCAAATTTTAAAAAAATTTTAAGTGTAATAGTCTTATTATGTTAACATAATTGATGCGATAAAAGTATTCAATTAATAAAAAAAAATTAACAGTGAATAACAAAATATGTATTAATTAACTAATTAAATAATTTTTTATTATATTAATTAAATGATAAAATTTTTCTATTTTTTATTTATTATTAATAAATAATTTTTTTATTTTATTAAATAAATAATTTTATCACATTAAATTATATTATCTAGAATTTTTTCGAAAATTTTGCATGTACACGTAGGCATGTTCTTGTGGAATTTAAACAATTTTTAACATGAAAAAAAAAAAAACTATGATTTGAATTTAAAAAGGGCAAAAAAGGACAAAATTCTTAATGATAATATCTTATCGTAACTTTTAATTTTGCTAGCAGCCCTCGTGCTAGCTTGTGGGGGTCCAAATAAAAAGAAAATTTGCTTTTGATGCCTAATGATGGACATTTTGGACTAAACCGATTTTAATCAATGTTAATCATTACCTTCTTAGCTCCTCCTCGGAGGTTGACTAAACATGCTCACGTTCATGATCAACCACGTGTCTACTGTACGGCAAGGCCGTCCCCTGATTTTTCCTCCAGTCGTCGGGACCCATATCCTGAGCCCATGCACGTGCTATGCTAGAAATTAGACTTCGTTGCCAATTTGGTGGGGCCTGCTTGAGGAAATGGGGAAGGGCTGGAAACGACTCTGATCGAAAACAAAGAACGGGATCGGGTGGCTAACACGTGAATTCTGTATGGATCAACATAATTAGAAAAGCTGGGAAATCAGACGGTGGCAAAACGAAGATGCTAGGGCCCACATAGATCTGATTTTCATCTGCCGACAAGAGGGTTATCGGAGGGTCTTGATCTTTTGAAATTGAAGGATTTTTAGTTGTTTATTTGTTGAGCAAAAATTGACTTTCTGTTCGTATGAACTGGAAAGATATTTAAAAATATTTTCTTTTTTTTTTCATCATTCTTATATAAAAAAATATTAAATAATTTTTTTATTATATTATATAATTAATATAATAAAATTATTTAATTAATAAAATAATAAAAAATTTATTTATTGATAGTAAATAAAAAAATTAAAAGAGTGTTTTATAAATTTATAAATTTTTTTAAATTTATTTTCCATGTAAACGTGGATTAGTTTGACCTATGGTTTAAGATTTTGGTTGACCTTGTCCACGGAAAACTCATCCCTCCATGTCCCACCTGGGATTACACAAAAACACGACCACATTGGCTTTTTGTCTTTCATTTATTCCAAAAAGTAAGAAAAAGTTCCAAGTACATTTTGTGTTGACAGTTTCTCGACGTGGTCGTGCATCCAATAGCCAGTCAATAGAAAGTGTTTGAAAACACACAGCTGCAAAATCAAAGGCTAATTGGTTGAATGTGGCAGGCATTCTAGCTATAGGAAAGACATTCCAGATCAAAATAAGTTCATACTTATGTTGACCTATTCATGTTTTGCAGACTGATATTACGCCTCATGTCAAGGAAAAGCTATTAACATGGGGTAGATCTCTAATATGGGCCATGTAAAACCATGACCCGTCATCTACAATGTGAAACCAGTATTCTTGTTAACATGGGTTGGACCTCTAAGAAGGGCAGTGCAAGATTATGACCCGTCATCTGCAATGTGAAACCAGTATTCTTGAAAACTGGACTTAGGAGCAAAGTCAGCAAGTAAACAGTGATTAAGCCCAAGAGGTGCGAGAGGATATCGAAAGTATGAAGCTTGCTTTTTGAATGTTCAAGCCAGGCAATCATTTGATTCAAGCAGAAACAACACCGACTGTACAGGAGTAAAATGGATGCCGAAACTAAAGGTAATTCACATACAAATACCACTAAAGTAGGGATATACATAATGAATATCAATGAACAATGGGAAAAAGATCAACAACCTACTAAAAACTAGCACTCTATGCACCTCAAACTCCTATTCCGACAATGGTATTAGTGCATCCATAGCATTTTTAAGGAACAAGAAAGTCTGAAAGAGGCGCTTATCATGCTAGCTTTCTTGCGCAAATCTACTCAGGTTGTGTGTGAGGAAATAGCAAGACAAAACAGCTTCTTTGAATTGGAATCAAAGATGCGCCTCCTTTCACTTCACAAACTGGTCAACAAAATTCAAAATTTGGCCTTAACCCCTGGCCGACATCACATCTAACTGGTTTAATGGAGTGTTGGATAAAGAACTCTCCAGCTGATATGTTTTTCTCACAAGTCGGTTGCTGTAGACTTTATCGTCAAGTTTTTCGGACACACAGTATGAGCTACCTGATGCAAATGTAGCAATGCAACCATACCAACAGCAACCATAGCAGCATTGCCTAGTATCCCGCCCATCTGATCCAATTTAAGGGATTTCTTTGCAAAACTAAAACTTGACATGAGAATGTTAATAAGTCCATTAAATCTCTTCCCTTCTGGTGACACAAAGTTTTCACCAGATGGACTAAATGGTGCACTGTAGAGGTTTTCAGGTGAAATAAAGCGAGCAGAATCTTGCACATCCCCCACAAAAGCTAAAGCTTCTTCAATGACTTTGAACTTCTTAGCATGGTGGTCAGCCAATCTCATTGCAAGAATGATTCGGCTTTGTTTTAATCATACAATTGCAGCATCTCTCTCGGCCCTCTGCTGAGTTTGTACAGTCTGTGAAGCATAACAAAAGTAAATCAATAGTTCCATATGCAATCTATCAGGTAACCAAGTACAGACGACAGCATATTAAAAAATTTGAACCAAAAGTAAGACATACAAACAGAAAAAACAACAAAAATAACATAAAGTATTAGAGAGCACTACTTCCTTGTAAATGCAATGGTTAATTTCCGCACTGTTATGTTCACCCCCACATACATATATCCTTCAACAACAATTATGCATTATTTCTGCACCCCTATACAATGATTAAATTTTCCAATGGATATATTTATGCCATTTTGGAAGATGCCATTTTGGAAGATTTTGCAGTCAAATGATACAACCTCCAACTTTGCATTGCACTTGCCCTAGTTGAAGCAAACATAATCAGAAAGAGTGATGAACCTACAAGAACCTCAACCCAACTAGTACACATCGGCTATATGAATTATTGCAGCCTTCAAGTTGAATCTTAATTACAGCCTTGAGGTCTCTCATAGAAAACTAAGTTGACGGCCATGCACCAATGACAAAATAGTACAGACAAAACAAAATGATCTATTACATCAAAATTTCTTGTCATGCGTCTCAGCAAAGATGAGCTCACTCTTGGGTGTCTTCCAAGATCACTCATGACTATCACGTAGCATCAGAGACCAACAATTCAAAGTCACCAAGCAAGATATGCTGGCACAAGAGGAAAGACACCATCTTGGTACTGAAGACCTTAGCCAAATGGATTTTGGACAGTTACGAGCATGTTGACTCTACATTTGCCCTTATTCTCTTAACGTGGACTAAACCATCATAGATAAACACTAGGTATTCACTTTTGGTACCTGAAATATCCCAAATAAATTGCAAAAAACAAAAAAGAAATTGTCATTCTGATTCGCTGAACTGATTATAACCAACAAACCATTAGTGTTACATTACATGGTAATGTTTAAACTCTACATCTAGTACGTTAGGAAGTACTTCTGATACTGTTAAAATTTCTGTACCAATAGTCAAAGTGTCTTTTTATATCAATTTATTGTGTTTGGGCAATACATAAAAGTAATATTTGGAATAAGAAAAATCACTTAAGAGTGCTTATTGCAAAAACACTTGATCTTGTTGTGTATTCTTCAGAAATGCAAAGTGGAAAAGCAAATTGAAGTGCTTTCTGGGAAGCACTTAATGCTGTTTCTTACGAATCCCATCTTACTTCTACAGGTGCATTCTTAAACAAGCCGTTGTCTCTCCTGTGACAAATTTCACAAAACAACACCAGCACACATAATTCAACAATTAACCTTGTTACATACTCTAAACCCCAAAGTTCTCATACTTCCCCCTCATTTTCTAGGAAATCAAACAAATGAATACCAATGTAAACACTTATTATTCAAAAAAAAAAAAAATTCGAAAATCCTCTTAAAATTCTTACGTGCAAAAACTCTAGCTGGTCCTCCAGGTTCTCCACAGCGGTCCTAATCGCATTCAGACTCTTGGCCTCTTGAATCGCCAAATCATTATCGTCGACCCGAAATCCCTTCACGAAAACGAACCCGGCCCGGTTATCGTCAAGCAACTCATTGTAGAGTCCTTTTCTTATCGGATTTCTTCAGGCTCTTAATGGAATTGAGAAAGTGAGCTCGCGAGATAGAGTGAATGGCGTCGCTTAGCTTGGAGTGTAGGTCCCAGATTTTTTTCCAGAACCGCTTCGATTTCGTCGATTTCCATATCCCATTTCACGAGACATTGTTCGGCGTTCTTGATTTTGTCCAGCATTTTTTTAAATTATTTTATTATGGATTGCGGAGAAAATATGTGAATTACGAAGTGTGCAGTTTTGACTCTTGACCATACTGTATAATAGCCACTAATTTCGTTCCACGTCAGACGTTTTCGACGTCAGTGTCGGAAGTGATGTCTACCAAATCGTTGGCTTAGAATTGCCCGCATATCAAGACAAATATGTGAATTACGAAGTGTGCAGTTTTGACTCTTGACCATATTGTATAATAGCCACTAATTTCGTTCCACGTCAGATATAGAGACATCTTCGATTTATTGTTAGAATATAATATTGTGTTTTTGATATAATTTTAATAGATTAAATTTGTCTTCTGACAAAATTTAAGATCAATTGTGCTTTCCTCCTCCTCCTCCACTCTCACCCCCACCCCCCCCACCCTATTTAATATCAAACTCTGTTGGTAGAGGCTACACTTTAAACTCGACTGGGACCGTCATTGAAAATAATGTAAGCTCACTCATTTGATATTAAAAGTGTAGAAGATGCAGTTTACGAAATATTTGATATTCATAATATATATATGTCCAAATTTGGCAAAACCAAAAAAAAAAAATAAAGTAAATGCATCAGCCTTGCATTTAGTAGCATTTTACAGCAGAAAAAGTGAAGAAGAAATAAAGGAGAAGAAGAACAAAAGCTCACTCGTTTCTTTGCCCTAGCTTATTTGAAATCACAACGATTTGCTGTTCTTATTTTTGGCAAGCCTATAACCAAGCATTTCCAAAAAAAAAAGAAACCCATTGTCTTTTGCATATTTATTTCCCATTTCTCTCTCTCTCTCTCTCTCTCACACACACACACACACACATGTATGCATACATATATATAGATACACACACACACACACATATATATATGTATTACTACTTGAACGTATCCTTGCTAAATTTTCATATAGCTTCCATGCGGCCGCCATGACGAGCCCCCGACTGTGTAGACGCCATTTGGGTCTCCGCCTGGGGACCATCTTCTCCGGATATCTCCTCCAATGACCGCCCTTTGGTCTCAGTCACCAAGAATGTGCAGCAAAATCCAAGCATGTTTGTGAACGATAAAGCCAGCATGGCATGTTGGATTTGCTTGGGCTTGCCATCCAACGTATATGTTTGCACCACAAATGCTCCGATCATTGCACCGGCCTTACCTGCAGCCGCACTCAGTGCGTGACACGTTGACCTTACTCGAGTTGGAAACAACTCTGCGGGGAGGACGAATGTTGTACTGTTTGGACCAAAGTTTGCGAAGAAAAATGTTAGTCCGTATAAAACAGCAAACAGCCACTTGTTGTGTTCCTTCAGGTACTCGTATTTGAGGGCGATAACAAGCATAAAAGCCGACATCATGAAGAAACCGACGAGCTGGATGATGAACCGGCCGATTGTTTCGATGAAGAAGACGGTGAACCAGTAGCCGGGGAAGGTGCCAAACAGTGCAACGACAAACATGGCACGAGAAGTTTCGAAAACTTCTCTGAGGGCGTTAACTTCAGTGGCTTTCTGCGTTAATCCCATTACTGGGAAAATATCTTTCTGGGTCAGGTTTTGACTGTAAAAAGCTATGTCCAACAAGAACCATGTACTCATAGTTCCAATCAAATGAAGGCCATGGCGTCGGAAGAATTCGTGAGAGAGTAATGGGTAATTGTTTGCTTCCTTAAACTGTTGTAACTTGTCGTTTTCTTCATCGATTTCGATATCAAGTACTCGACCCATATCAGAAGCAGCTTGTTTTGCATTTCCTTCGATGATAGCAGTGTAACGCCCCGTTTCAGGCATTTTCATTCTCCAATAGTAAGTCATAATGGCGGGAATCGCACCGAGCATTAGCACAATTCGCCATAGAAAATCTCCCTCAGGTTGTGTAGAAAAGATTGGATCTTCTTTGAATGACGGTGCTTTGTAATTTTGGAGGAAGATATAAGACAGAATCATAGAAACTAGACCTGCAAAAATAATCCCTACACCTTGCATGGCGAAAACTGCCGCAATAAACGCCCCACGAGTCTTCTTGTTCGCGTATTCTGACATAATAGTGGCAGAAAGTGGATAATCTCCTCCAATACCAAACCCTAGCCAAAACCTGAAGAAACATAGGGTTCCTATTACGGATTTTGCGCTGGAACCAAACGATAAACCCGAGCAAATAGCGCAAATCACCATGAGAATTAGAGTAATTCCGTAAACTTTCTTTCTGCCAAGTTTGTCACCAAGCCAACCAAAGACTAATTGGCCTGATAGGGTTCCAACTAGGGCTACACCAACAACAAAGTTATTAACACCCGGATGGAGCTTCCCCGGATTGCCTTTAGGGTCCGCCGGATTGTAGTAATAAAGCCGGCCGAGGAGTTTCGACACGGTGGAGATGCAAAAGAGATCGTAGGCATCGGTGAAGAACCCCATGCCGGCAATGACAATGGCCGTGACATGGTACCATTGAGTTCTAGCAGAGTCAAGCGCATCGAGGACTGCTAGTTTGTTGTGAGACATCTTTAATTTGGTGGGCTTGCTAGAACTTTGCAGTTAAGTACATCTGCATGCTGGGTCTGTATCCTTCTAGCTTATTATATAGTTGCTCATGGGAGGACGTGATTATGGGCGTATAATCGAATTTGGGCGGTCATTTCTAGGTTTTCGGGGGAGAACAAGAAAATTTGGAAAGGGAACGTGGGATATTCTACGAACTTCGATGAAAATTAATGCCTGTTGATGTTAATCAGCCAGCAATTTGGTTAGGTTAATTACATATGTATAGCTCAGTAACTCAGAGCTAGAATATGACATCCATCGTTCATATCTAAGCTCCTCAGCTGTCATCCATGGAGCTTTGCTTTTGATTAACCTCGAGCTGTCTATAATCCTTGGCGTTCTCTGCATTTTGTAATTTTAATGCGTCTACCAAATACCAATGACATTGTAATTTAAACTTAATGTTTAATTAAGTTAAACATGTCTTAATCAAATTTTCAATGATTTCAACGCATTAATTAATTCGTCTTACACAAATCGAACTGGACAATTTATATGGCAATTTATTATATAGTTGATCTGGGTTTTACAACACACGAGACAAACATCTAGGGCTTCTTTTCTTCGTGTACCACCCCTTGTATTCAAATTTTACAACTTCAAATTACTTCACTAGAACTTGAAACAAGACTAAAATTTCTAGTATTTCAAGTTTTGATTTTTTTATTTTAAGCTCTTATAACAGTAGTTTTAAATTACAAAATTAAAATTTTTTTGAATGCAATTGTATATACCTTATCTAATTTTAAACGAGTTTAATTATAATATATTAAATATAATGTATATTTAATTTTTTTAATTTTACATAATTATTTTAAATTATTATTTTTTATTTTAAATTTTACGTTAAAAATATAAAATATTTAAAATATAAGTAATAAACTAAGTCGAGATTAAATATAGTTTAACTGTAACACATAAGTTGTGTAGTTATGTTCATGTGTAAATGTTTTATAGCAGAAATGTATTTGTTTTGAATCACAGCTATTTACACAAATAATAACATTCGAGTCCTTTTTCAAAAGTATAAACTAAAAAGGACTCATTTGACATATATAAAAGTGTAAATCTATTTTTATAAATATATAAAAATACAGTGATCCTGATATTATTATACCATTGACTCTCCCCGCGTGTCCCGCTCTGTGTCGCGCTAAATAGAAATTCCTACAAAGTCAACAGCCGTTAGGTCACGAAAAACATAAGGCCCTGTTTGTGTCGCCCTAACCTGACTCTACGGAAAGGTGAAGTTCCTTGTTTTGACCTTTTGACTTGTCACCGTTAACAAGTGGCCTGGTTCGGTGGAAATAGGAACTTCCCTTCCGCAAAAATAAGTAAAAAGTTGTTTTCCATAAAACTCCAAACGCGGTCCACGAATTAAGCCTTATTTCCGGAAAGCACTTTTTCTCCCTTCTTTATTTCTTGTTTTCCAAGCAATTAGGAGAAACTAAATAAAACAAATTATTTGTGGAAAGTGTTAGGGGTTTTAGAGGAGATGGTGGAGGCTGAGAGAACGGTGGATCCATGGATGAGTTCGGAGCAAACTGAAACTGTGCAGATCAACGGAGGCGATTTGTCGTTGGTGGAATTGACGGTGGAGGATAGAGATGGAAGAGGATTCAACGGTTCGCAGTCTCATCAAAGTACGAATGCGTCTGATGGGAAGTTAGGGCTTAGTGAGAGAGCTTTTTCCGCCGCCGGTGCTGCATTTTTATCGGTGATTATCGTCAACCCCCTTGATGTCGCCAAGGTATTCAACTTCGTCACTATAAATTTATTCTTGCGATTATTGTTATTATTTGAGTATGTTAAGTTTATTGCTTTTAGAAATTAATAATTGGGAATAAATGTTAAGAAAATTTTCATTGTAAATCTGTGTTGATGCTATTTGCTTTAATTGTCAATGTCTTATGTTGATTTATTTATTGTATTTTGCTTGTTAAATGGTTATTAATGGATTTAAATCAAATGATTCTATTTAAAGGCGTATTTTTTTTCTCTATTATATCAGACAAGGTTGCAAGCTCAAGCTGCTGGAGTACCTTACTCGCATCCGCTAAGCAACATGATTAGTCGTATGGCGTATTTTGGTCCCAGAACGGTATGTATGTTATGGCATTGTATAGTTTCTTAAAGCGCAAAAATATGTAATGTATGGGGTTTCGAGCAGCTTTTAGCCTTTTACTGTTTATATATATAAATATTTTATGGTGTGATGCTATATGTACCGTTGTTTTCAATTAATTTCGAATCCGTTAAAATTTGTAGCTGTTATTAATTTTGTTCATTACTTTATTGTCTCAGATGTTTGCTGATCTAAGGTGTACCCCATCCTGCACACGTGCTGGAGTTCATGGTACTGTGGCAATGTGTCCACCTGATTGTTTTCATTACAGAGGAACATTTGATGTCTTTAACAAAATCATACGACAGGTTAGTGGGTTTTAGTAGTCCTCCTTTGGCATATGATTAATATAATATCTGGCCTGTGTTTGCTGCATTTTGGTGTATAATTAATGTGAAATCTAGCTTACATTTGATGCAAGTTATAATGAATGACCATGAAGTTGAAATCTTTTGTCTCCTCGTTTCACATTTGGGAAACAGATTTATTAAATTTGTTAGGTAATATATAATCTTAAGTTACAGATGCAAAGCTTCATTTTGTCTGGCATTTGTTGGACAAAAACTGCTAGTTCTACTTTTGTTCTTTGATGTATTGGATGAACCTGCACAGTGGTTTTTGGCTGAGCAAATTAAATGCTCATCCTTGCGATTGCATTACATATGGAGGGAATTTTCTATAGCCTAATTTGATAGTTGCTGCAGGAAGGATTTGCAAGGCTGTGGAGAGGCACAAATGCAGGACTGGCATTGGCTGTACCAACGGTAATTTTCTCAATTAGGCAGGGGAGTTTAAGTATTAAGTGCATTGTTTAGTGTAGATAATACTTTTACTAGTTAGTAAGCCGTAATTATGGGCAATCATTTTGTTTGAGCAGGTTGGAATCTTTTTGCCTTGCTATGATGTATTCCGAAACTGGCTCGAAGAGCTAACGGCCCATAATGCTCCAAGTACAACACTGTATGTCCCTCTGGTTGCCGGAGCATTGGCACGCTCATTGGCCTGTGCAACTTGCTACCCGATTGAACTTGCCCGAACCCGGATGCAGGTCACATAAAACTTGATGCTTACATCTGCTATAAAATATATTAGAGGAAAAATGGCAGGGAATGGTCCTTGAAAAATAATGTTTTCTCTAGTTGTCCATATTGCACCGAACCATGTAGAGGAGCTTATGCCCTTAGTAATGTCTGTGATTTATAAATGTCCTCCATACTCACTGTTGGACATGCTTTAAGCGCTCAAGATATGAAATTTTAACTTTGTTTAGACTGTGTTACTGGACTTGTGGTAGACAAGTTAGCAAAATGTTTGTTGCATGAAGGGATGATAAAAACCGAATACATGTTTCTTAAAAGCAATTAATATTGTAACTCTTCTTTCTTTGTATGGAAATCATTAATGAGGACTAATGAATTTGAGCTTCTAATTTGGTTGAATTGTAAGTTTTTAGTAGAAACAGAAAATTTTGAATTCCCATCTAAGTGTGTATCTTGTTACGAATTATTGTTTTATTTAAATGGTCAATTGACTTGTCTTGGCGATTGTGTTTTTAAATAAATTATAAAATTAATTGTTTAACAATGCAAGGTGCCTCTTTAGGTCTTGCATACTTCTTACCTATTGGTGCAGTGCAATTTAGGCTTGGCTGTGGTCTCAGAAGACCTTTTTTTGGGTTATTTTCTGACTTCTTTATTTATTATTATTATTATTTTATCTTATCTATTATTCTGTTTCACTTTTGTTGTATAATAGGCATTCAAGGGAACCCAAATTGGCAAGAAGCCTCCTGGTGTCTGGCAGACATTACATGGTGTGGTGTCCCACGTTAGAAGCACAAATAACCTTCAAAACAGCTGTAAGTTGATTTACTAGTTAATTGCAATGCCACACTTGGCAATTGGCTTGATCAAAATCAACAGCCTCTTGGAGCCTCTATCCTGCCTTTTTGCTTTTAAATTAATGAGGAGTTGGGGGGTGCTTATCATCAAGTTGGTGATCTTAGATTCCTGTTACATATATTAGAGCGGATATACATGTCAGAGGAGACAGTTTGATTTAGCATATGAATAGGGCATAGGCAGTATTCTGGTAATAGGTATTTGGTCAATATTAGAAGTACAATCAATATGTTAACTGTTTCGATATTGGAAGAATGGTTAAGATACTACTAGAGTATGTGTTGTTGCTTAGGCTTATATATCGATGCTCTAATGTGCTATCTATTTCAAATCTACTTTCAGTTGGTAACTAGAATGATTTGAATTGAACAGTAGAATGGCAGAAATATTGACAGACTATGTTGACATCTTACCTGCGATATGATTCATCATTAATAAGTTGGAGATAGTGCAGAAGGAAACAATAAAAAAAAAAGGTCAATTTAAGAAGATATTCATATTCTGCATGAAATTCATTCAGCGTTAAGAGGAAAGGAAGGAATATTGCTAGATACTATTTTTACCGACATTGCATTTAACTGTTTTCTTTTGTTTGTTCATATTGTGATTGAATTTCTTCATTGTATGACAGTTAAAGGCTACCGCATGCTGTGGACAGGCATGGGAACACAACTTGCTCGTGATGTTCCTTTCTCAGCAATTTGTTGGTCTACTCTTGAGCCTGTGAGATATTATTCTTCCAACTGCTTTGCTGGTGCCGTTGTTTCATAAAAAACTAATGTTGTTTGCATGTGTATGTCATATTTTGTTGTCATAACTCATTTTGTTTATTCAATTAGATGAGACAAAGGCTTCTGAGTCTTGTGGGTGAGGAATCCAATACAGCCAGTGTACTTGGAGCGAATTTTTCTGCTGGATTTGTTGCAGGAAGCCTTGCTGCTGCTGCTACTTGTCCTCTAGATGTTGCAAAGACCCGAAGGCAAATAGAGGTAATTTCTGAATTCAAAGCAATGTCTTTTCTTTTCTGGGCTAGGAATTTTGATCTGTGGTATGTCTGTTAAGATATTTATCTGAAAAATCACTCTTACCACATTCTGGTGTTGTGAAGAAAACCATCCGCGGAATGTGTGGACTATGTTGTTGATTGGAGATGACAATGGAAAGGCCTTTATTGGATATTGATCATAGTATTGATATTTGATATGAACTGTGATTCTTCAAGAAGATAATGTTTCGTTAACTTATGGAATATCTTTTAATAACTATGCTGCTGTTATCTTAATTTTCAGAAGGATTCTGCCAGGGTATTGAGGATGACAACACGACAAACACTGATGGAAGTTTGGAGGTATATTTATTAATCCTTAATTCGTAATATATATATATATATATATTTTATAATCTTAAGTTGAACCATCTAAATCCCTATCAAAGAGGTCTGGTGTATGCCATATTACCTGGTACAAATACTAATATCATGAACTTAAACAACTGAATTATATTTGAGTTCTCTTAGGTAGCATCTCTTTTGGTATTTTTTGTGTGTTGTTTCTGATAGTATTACTTGGAGAGAACTGCCTGCTGGCATGCTTAACTTTATGATTTCCTGATGGTAGGAGACGAAGATTGGTAGTTTTGTTTACTTCTTATACCAAGCCTCAAAAGTAGTGACCCATAAATTTTCTTGGAGCAGGGATACGGGTATTAAGGGTTTGTTCACAGGAGTTGGTCCTCGTGTTGGACGGGCAGGCCCTTCTGTTGGGATTGTGGTCTCATTTTATGAAGTTGTTAAGTATGTTCTACATAACCGGTATAATACATGATACTAACGGAGGATTGACAACCGATCCATTGTGAAATTAGTGTTTGGTGACAGCATAGAAGCAACACCAGCCATGGAATCTCCAAGCTTAACTGTGGATATCACACATGCTAATAAAATAACGAAATTTTGATCATGGTACATCCTTTTTCTGTAGGGCTGCAGATATTTTGTAGAACTTTTTGCCTTCCCAATTTTGTTTCTCAAGTTAATTTATACTGTACAGCTCGGTTTGAGCACAAAATTTGTTACATCTGGAGCGGTTTTTTGTTCATTTTTTCCTGAGAGTTGGTCTCAGTCTGGAAATTATAGCTCTTTGCTAGTTCGCTTTTGGTTTAATTCCATCTTAGGCTTAGAAGAATCTTTTAGCAGGAATGCAAATCGTTAGGACCCATCTGGAGTTCTCCAAGCATTTGATCGTAATCTTTGTATGGACTGTTTTAATTTTAGTGTTAAAAGTTCTTAAATTTTGTGATTAGCGGTCGTAATAGGTTGCAAAAATTTTGAATTTTGTATGCGTGAATCTAACTTTAACTATATTCTTCAAATTAAACAACCTCGATCAATCGGTCTCCCCAACTACAGATTAATCACATCATAGATTTTTGGTGGAACGTGACTGAGGTCGATGAATAAGGTTTGTAAGAATCTTATTACAGCATTAGAAAATGTGCAATTCCTTGGGCCATCGAATTGCCTGCAATTCACAGTGTTAATTTGTTTCAGGTGCAGACAGATACTGGAGATCGTGTTTCTTTGAAATTGAAAATAATGAAAACAAATCACTTTTCTGCAGACGGAAAACAAGTTGAAGGACTCACCGTCGTTGGTGGGTGCCGGAGCAGGCGCTGTAGATTGTCCATGAGAGATGGGTAATGCGATCATGGCGTATATGGTAGCCATGATAGCAAAAATATTGAAAGACGCTCTACAACCAACCATAGTTTATCCTTTCTTTACGAGTCTCAACGTAGAAATCATGCACAGAATAAACATAGAAACAGAATAAACATAGAAAAAGAGGAGATGGAAAAAGAAACCCGGGCTAGGCAGATTGAGAGAAGAAGTGATTGAATTGAGAAGTGACATAGAACGTGCATGGAAACTGAGATTTTTTTTTTTGGTACACCATATTTATATGGTTTCTGTGTTATTTTGCATGAAAACGGTTGCATTAGGGTAACACTGGGGTGGTCATGACTAACATTTGGCTCATCGTAAATCATCCTGTCGCCATGATTTCGTACAAAATCATATAAAAATTGCAAACAATTCAAAGCAACCACCATTTCTTCGTCACTTAACCTAAATTTTAGCGAGGCCACAGAAAAGCTCCCATGGCAAACTTCCGCTTTTGTTCGACACTGCCGATGACTGGAAGTCCATACTCCGACAGAAGACGATCGAGCTGCCATTCAGGCATGCTTTCGTAATCGGATTTTGAGAACTTGGGGTAATGCAGCGGCATTTGGAACTCGCCATTGTCCTCTCGCTGGGATTTTCCAGCTCTAGCTACTTGATATGACTGTGGTTCCATGTCTTTTTTTCTAGCAGGTTTCCATGCTGTGAAGGAAGTCTCTTTATAGCAAGAGCTTGAAGTATTCGACTCATACCAAATCCACACCTGCTCATGTGTTAGGTCACCGACTCACCAAACATAGTCGTCTGTTTCATTAAATGCAGGCAAATTGGCCAAGTTGAGCCACAAAAATCCCTGGAAGATGGCTACACACCAACTGCTTATGTACCACTTAGTCAATCTACATAGCGGGATCATGGGAATATACATTAGTACGCCCCCAATTTTTGCTAAGACGTACGATGCTTCGCCATAGAGTAGATCGACCCAGTTCCCGTTCTAAATACATAGATGCACTGTATATACAACAATATTTGAAGGAAGAAAATTTGGCAAGCAGAGAAAGGAAACAAATACAACACCACCATTCTCTGCAACTTGGTTCTAGTTGAGCAGTTCTTGGGGCTGTAGTGTCTTCGGATTCAGGTTGAATGGCCAAGGAAAAAGAGGATCCTCCTTCTTCTTATAGATCTCAAATAGTTGCTTGGAGTAGCGAGTTGCAAATGATCTCAACTGCTTTAGGGTCATCCTTTTGAAACTGCTTGGCTGATTTTTTCGGATCACCCTGTGGGTCTCCATCAGTAAGTAACTTGGCCAGAGTAGTGCCCCTAAAAGGGAAAAGATTTAAGTGATGAGTGACTAATGCAAAGTGTTCACATTAACAGAATCCTACATCATACAACAATTTGTCAAGGGAAAAAGCTTTAATTTTCAGATATAAATTATCTGCTAAAATGAACTGTTACATATGTCTACCTCCAAGCATGGAATTTGCTGAAGCCACGGTAATTGTAGACCAAAGTTCCTGTACTAACTTTTTCCTCGGAATTCTGCTGTCGGTAAGGAGCACATACAGAATTCATGCACAGTTCAGGATCCTTACCAAAGGCTGTAAGCATGTCTGCCTCAAACTCCTACTCTAATTTCTGATCTTTGCTCCTATTAAATATGGATAAAGCCTCATCATCAAAGTCCACATTGTCATCTGAGTAATCTACCGCACTCGAAGCATCATTAAGATCGGATTCTTCACCGCTGTCAACGGTAAAACGTACAAGCTCTCACCCTCACTTTCTGACGCAGCATTTTCTGTTTCTTCAGCTTCAACATCCTCAGTTGTAGGGATTCCACTTTGACGTTTAGCTTCGTGCGTCTTGCTTGAAGAGTTTTTTCCTATGCATTTTCTCAGTGACACTAGGCACCGCCTTGGAGGAGTAACAAAATTATCGATGTTGTCATTCTCAGTATCCATTTCCCTGATTATCGACAGAAGTTGGTAGGACATGGTTCACGTCAGGTTCATCATCACTGTCACATATATCAATCAGACCTAGAGAAGCAGTTCTAGCATCAATTGGGCCATCTTTTTGCTGGGACTTTTGTCTTCTTCGAACACCAAAGGTTTTCTGACGCCTCTTTTTTCTCCCTCCATAGAAATAATATGCTTAGAAGGTATCTCGTTACAAGGTGTTCCTGCGTGAAACCGAAAACATATAACTCGTCTTAAACAGTCCCCTACACACACCGTTCTCATTCAATCAGGTAACTGATTCCATTGGATAAAGCCGTACAAATGATTTCAACAGAAAAACAAGTATGTTGCTGGTACAAAAACAAGAAAGAAGAACTCGTTGAAGGGTCACATTTCAGGAGTTTCTCAAAGAGCAAATGCCCGCAGATCATTCCCACGTGGTCTCAAACAAACAATCCAGGCCCAGAAAGCGAAGAGGCCTTGATTGACAGGCCCCATTACTGGTTAAATTCCATCCAAATGTTAATATGCGTTGAAGGCAACTGCTAACTTAACCTTTCTGGAAGTATCACCAGGAAATAGAAACAGACCAATTTTTAATGCAAGAAATTTTCCACAACGAAACACATCAAATGAGTATTCCAACAAGACACTGTTTAACAAGAAGAAAACTAGCATAAATTAGAGAATTACAAGGTAGTTCAACTATGAGGTATTTTAGTTTTTGTAGGAGCGAATTTGCCATTTTTATGTAAAATTTAAAGAGGAAGCCATATTGTTGAAAGAGAGTGTGATTATTCAAGTAGAAGAGAGAAGAGAGAAAAATATGAATAGATAAAAAAGTGATTTATTATTATTTTTAATTAAAATATTTTTTAGATAGAATTATTTTATTATATTTATATAACGATGTAATAAAATTATTTAATAAAAAAATTTATTTATTAATAATAAATAAAAAAAATCAATTATACTTCAAAAATTTTCTCTTATTAATCTATATATATTTTACTCTCTAATAAAATGATTCGTTGATGATTGATTAACGTTAAAATAGGATTTTTTTTAATTATTTAAACAAAAGAATAATAATAATAATCATAGTGAATTTACAATATTATCCTAATTTTAATGAAAAGAAGTAAAAAGAATGACCTATATTAAATTACATTAATATCCTAAATCAGGAGAGGGGGACTGGGCATTAACTTTGAGCAGGAGAGAAACAGCTGGATTAATTTGAGTTGTATAGGGGTACTTTGATGATATTTCCACAAGTGATTTGGAATAGAACCGCAAAGCTATTGCACAAGCGTACAGACTTGGTAATAGTTAGTTTTGGAAACATTGTTTCTGTAATCCCTCTGCCCTGTCCGATGCTGCCACTAAATTCTTTCTTGAGAAACAAACAGAAAGCGGATATCAAAATTCTAAAGCGGGTGAATCAATGCACCACATTCTACTCTTCTACGTGTAAAGGGTATCTCAAAGTTTATCAATCGGGTCTAAAAATTGTTTCTTTTCAAATAAAGAATTTCGAAAAATCAGGCGCGTCCAAAGGGGCGGGTACGGATTCGGAAAATGGGTTCGATTTCGATCGGATGAACCGCCTTATGGACCGGCTCGGTAATCCTCACTCAAAGTTCGAGGTTCGTTCTTCCGCTCGGTAGTACTATCGGTGCTTTCAGAAGTGCTTTCGCTGTAAGCACTTCGAGTTTAAATGGTTTTGCGTACTTTTACTCTAAAGTGCTTTTACCTACCAAGTGTTTTTCCAAAAGCACTCCAAATGCTTTTTTGTTTTTCAAAGAAGGGTAATTGCAAATGCACTTTAATTTGTTACAACTAAACATCTAGAAAAGACTTAAAAGTGTTTTCAACTATTTGGGAACTTTTAACAGTGTCAAAAGCACGTCTAATATGTATGGAGTGATTTCTTTTGCATGTTTAAGAATTTGTGAAAAATTGTAGAACATGTTATGTTTTGTGCTCTGTGTACGTTGTTTTGGTTAATCATTCCAAAATTATAATAAAAATGGGTACAGTTGCAGCCCGTTCATATTGGTGGCACCAAAGGAACAGGATGGACAACTGCTTTTCTCTCTAATATTTTACTTGCTGAAGGGTATTCCGTTGGTTGTTATACCTGGTATGAAGTTATTATTAGCATATAAATAGCAAAAGCTTTATTCATTGCAGCTTTTCATGTTGTAGTTGCTTGACAACAGGCTTGGTTTTCTGTAATCAGCCCACATATTACGACAATCAGAGAGCGAATGTCAGTGGGAAGATTGAATCAAACCTGTTTCAGCAAAAGCATTAAATTGTCTTTTACATAAGATTGAGGATGTCCTTGATACGACTTGAAAATGGTATTTTGAGGTTTCAAACTATGTATCACAATTATTGAATACTAGTCTTTGGAGAAAGTTTCGGATTATAGTTCAGATTTTTAATAGCTAACACGGAGAAATTGGAAGCAAACTTGAGTTTGGAGGATGTAGTAGCTTTTTTTTTTTTTTTTCAGTGATTTGGTTCTTATTTTATATATTTGAAACTGTGTACTGTATTTAATTTTAAATGTAGATATGTAATTTGCTTTGGTTATGGATATTGGTTCAAGATGTCTACCCCTGTTCTCCGGCACACGTTGGTTGCAACCTTTTGGCTCATGCGCTACGGACTAGATTGGATTGAACTCCTGGACAAGGGGCAAATTCCCGACACATATATTTGTATCAATGGAAGCATTTCAATGAGTCTTCCTTTTTCCTCGATAAAAAGAATGGTTCTTTCTTTTGAGTGCTTTCCCTACAAGATTTGGGGCCTTCACAGCTCTAGAGCAACCTGTGAGCCAAACATGAGAGACAATGATCATCGGGGTTTTGCACAGTCACATAACCAAATAAGATTTGTTGTCTCAATTGTCCCTTATCAACTTTCTTTTCATGCGTGAATGAATGTTCCAGGATGGAGAATCTCAGAAAAATCTGTCAGAGCAGGTTTGGAGAACACATGCTTGGTTGGAAGAAGCCAGTTTTTAACATCCAAGCAAACTGAATTATTAGGACTACCTGGAGCAACAATACTTCTTGATGGAGGTGATCTTTGTCCTTTCATTGTTACTACACTTTTATCTGCTTTTCAGCACGCAAGTCATCTTTGTAAATACTGTCTGCAGAAGCAGTCCTCATCCATTGATTGTGAATATAGAGTGTGCTTCTCATTTGTGCATCAGCAATGTGTTCAATATAATGTGTTCTAACATGAGATTTGATAATCTCTGGCATAGTTCTGCTATTTCTCATTTTGCTATCTGCATGCATGTGTGCTGCCATGGTCTATTTGCAACCTCCCTAATGTGAGTCCTTATTGTTTCATTTCACGTTTTCATCTCACACTAAAGAATCTGCTAAAGCTTTGTTGGACACAGTACAAATGACATTTCCACAGGCAAGATAGGTTCTTGTGGTTGCAATGGCTAGCGACAAAGATCATTTAGCATTTGCAAGAGAATTTCTTTGAGGTGTAGTCCTCTGATATTCTTTGTCTTTCCTGAGGTGATCACAGCTCAGTTGAGTGCGTACGATATAGAACTTATTTATGTAACATTAGAGGCTAGGAAATGGCCTCTGGTGTATCTCCAGGACTTGTAAAAGCATGAAACTTCATCAGTCTTAGTTCTTCATCCAGAACTATGGAATGTCTATAGTGGTTGACAGAAGCAAGCGTGCAGTTTCTAAGGTCTGACTTTGATCATTCCAAAGAATTGGGAGTTAGTATCGTTCATGATGGAATGGAAGAATACCAAGAATTGTTGGAGGATCAGTTAGTTTTTTTCTCCAATAGTGTCAGAACACGAAACCTTGCTGGCTGCTGAGAAGTCGTTAGCACTTTCTATAAGTTCGCAATTCAGATTCTCAGGAGAAGAACAGAGAATGAATCAGGTATTCTTATAATCACAGGATCTCTGCATATAGTTTCATCAATATTTGCTTCCCATCACAAGTAAAGTTGATTTCATCCATTTGTTCCCACGTAATTTTTCACAACTAGTGCTTGATAGAAGTCTGATTCTACTAGTTGGTGGATTATCTTCAACAAGAATTGGATTATTCGTCAACAATTTTTGAAGAAAAACAAGACAATAAGTCAAAAAAAGAACTCTTCAGAAGTGTTCTTCACTCGATTGTTTTCATTATTCTCTATAAATGAACATCACAATGAAATCTCTTCAAATCATTGTCTCTTTTAGGAAGCGTTTGCAATTAAGGTGTGTCGTAGCGTCTAATATACAGCTATTTTGGAATGAATTGAATTAATATCTGTTAAAGTAAAAGTACGTATTTACTAACTGTTGACTGTAGAACTACAGCAGTTTTTAACTCAGTAGTTGTTCCATATTTCCAATTAGAGAGAATTACTTTGACAAAAGAAACAAGAAAAAATGTGTTGTTACATAAGAAAGTGTTGCAGACATTCCTTTATCGTAGCTGGGCCTGAAAGGTCCACACCTTGTAATATTTTGGCCCCCATTTCTGTATCTCACTGCAGCCCATTGCCCAGGACAACAAATTCTAACTGTGTCCTGTCCTCTTCGCTTGTGTTGTAAGACCAAATTCAGCATCGTCTAACTTATGTCGGCAGTTTCTTCCATTCCACGGATTTAACAATTGCAACTTTATGGCTACTCTATTTTTCTGCATTCAAATTTTTTATTATAAAATTTAGCCTCTACATATAATATTTTAATTTATAAATAAAACTTAAAAATGTCATAAAAGACTTGATAGCAGGAAAGATACAGTGGTTGTATTGTAACCCTAATGGTCTTCTTCATGTTGTTTTATTGGCAAGTATGAAGACAGATTTTAGCATCAGAGTCCACAGAAAAAAAAATCATTTTCGTTATAAACTTGGTTAAAATATATTCATCTATCATACATTATTTAATATAAAATTTAAAATATAAAATAAAAAAAATTTAAAACATACAATGCATAAAATTTAAAATATGAAACGTGAAAGTTGAAATGATTAATGTAAATTTATAACATATAACTTAACAAATTTAAAATAAAAATATAAAATTTAAAATGATTAATATAAGAATTAAAACAATTGAATATATTTTATATATAATGTATTGTAGTCAAACCCTTGTAATACATGCCGATCCCACGTAATTTATAGCATTTTCTCACAGGAAACATGTTGCATATTTTAGGGAGAGAAGACAATTTTGTTCTATTTTCTTAACTCAAAGAAGGAAAGAGAAGAGAAATCAGCTACAAAGACGAAGTGTGCAAGTAATATTATGGCGAACACATGACAAGGGACAACTCTTTCTTGCATAGCAGGATTGCCCATTAAATTTTCTCTTATGAAAATTACCACTTTAAATATAATTTGTCTTAAGGGACCTACTCGAATGTCACTCACTCTGAATTCTTTAACTGCTTTACTGTTGCATTGCATTGCATTATTACTACTAAGCTTTAAATTGGTTTGTCCTACAGTTCATTATTTTCCTTCGAATTAATCATTAAAAAAAGTGTGTGAGGGACCAATAGCAAGCTCTCTCGACCTTTCTCTTACAAAGATTCATGCATATGTATACTATGAGTGGTACTACAGTACATGCTTGTATACTTGTGTTGTATAAATTAAACTGTATACCATATTTGTTGCAGCAATAACTTTGCTTATGTATTATACACACACTCAACATGCTATGAATTTGTAATGAAAAGGGACTAATGTTCTCTCCTCAGACAGAGTTTCTACCTAAACGAATACAAAATTGTGATGATCTGTGAGTGATAATGTAATAAAAGAATAGATTCCATTGTTGAGTGGGAGGTACATGAAGTAGGACCCAAATTCACAAACATTTACTTCAGAAAATTAAGGGAGATACTAGAAGATTTCCTTCATAATACAACACACTGAATTAAATACGGGGAGCTGCACTAAAGTTTAACACCCAACGGTTATAGGGCAGAAATGGGGACATGACATAAAATTTCGGACATTGAAATCTAATATGCAATCAAGTTTGTGGGTCCAATCCTTTCAATCCGACATCCATACGACTATGACTATACGCTATCCCCCAGATATCGTAAAATTTTGTTGACACTTATCGGCATGCAATACGACGACGAACAAGGGATGGAGAGGGAGAGCGTGAATGTTAAAATTGCAGTAATGTCTTGCTCATACATTTCGTGGTGACAGTAAATGATGTTGCAGATTTGTGTAGTGAATGAAGCTGAAGGAGGGCCCAGCTTATTAATTGTATTTTCTTGAAAACTTTGTTTTAAAATTTTGTCCCATATTTCAGTTCACAGAGATCGCCAGGTTGGCCATTAATGATCGGAGTTATACCATCCTGATGAGTAATTTTACAAGCTTATATAATTTGTATTTTGATTAATATATTTAATTATGCAACATGTAATTAACAGTATAGATGATATTATGTAGTCGTGTACAAAGATCGATGCTGATGATTGGCTGGCTCTTCTCTGTTAATCCGATGCATAAGGCTACAAACAAATGAATATTGACTGGGATTGTTCACAGGAAAAAAGCTACTGTGTTTAAGCATTTGGTTTGGTTTACATCTAAAAGAACAGTGATTTCATATTGTATCCCAGAATCCTTCTAAATGAACCAGAAGGGTTATGGTTTTTATGAACCTTGGCTTGTTTAACTGGACGACAAACGAATATGGATCTTCTTATTTGAGCACTTACTAAGCACATGGAAATCTAATTTTTTTTTTTTACTTACAGGTTGTTATTAGAGAAGAAGAAGAAGAAGAAGAAGAAGAAGAAGGGAGACTATACTATGTACATGAATTCTTCATAATACCATGTTGATTATCTGTCTTTGAAGGCACACTCAGATTAAGAAAGACATTATCTTTGATGAATTATAGAATTCTTTGTTATATTCTATTATATTGATACCTTGTGTTCAGCATAGACTGCCTTGTTCTAAGCTAAACAAAACTTATGGTCTCATTAATGATACAATAGAAAAATGCATTTTGTTAAGACCTACAAATATTCCTTCATGTCTAATCTCATGAACACTGATGCATAAATCTCAATCCATCTCTTTTAAAATGTTCGTATCTATCAACTCCACTGCATACAAATTCAACATAGGCGACAACCCATGTTGCCAACTTGATACAAGATCTAGCTGGATTTTCAGGTAATGCCTAACCTGATTTAACCTTTCAACATGCATGGAAATAACCCGTTATAATTAAGCATATGCAGTTTTCTTATTAACGAGTACTATCAATCAGGAAAAGAAAAGGAAAAACCCTAGCAGT
>CP135578.1:5535382-5636371 GCA_032401905.1 Swietenia macrophylla | reverse complement strand
ATATATATATATATATATATTATTTAATTTAAGATAAAAATATTTTTTTTAAAGAAAAAAACGTTTAATACTAATATTTATTTTGATTTTTTTTTTCTCAAAAAGTGTTGTCATCTGCTGCTTACAAGGTCATCACAAACACTTTCATCGTAAAAGAGTAAAAGTACAATCATTTTCTGTGTGCACAAAAACAAATGCTCGATAACTTTTATACTAAAAAAGACAGACCTCTTGATAACTTGAAGAGAAAAGACATGGAAGGTCAGCCATCGAGACTGAGATTTCCTGCACAACATTCTGCACTTTTTGGCATGGCTACTGCAGCAAACAAAACTCTTTCTCCGATGATAAAATTTGTCTACGGCATTAATATTTCATGCCGGAATCTAATCATTACCCAAAGAAATTGACTTGTAGTTAGCTAGAGTGACCTGATTTTTATTGTATCCAGAAGCCAGAGAAAGGGAGCAATATAAGAGTTAGAGCTTCGTGGATTCCATTTATATACGGTGTGCCTATATAAATTGGAATATCGTACCTTAACCAGCATTTATACACAGTATCTATAGTTACACAAATGTTTTAGATGCGCCAGAATTGCTTCCATTGCTTCATAAGTGATGGTTCAAAGGCAAATTTTCTCTGCTTCATTGCTCTATAAACGATGGTTCAAAGGCATATATACTTGACATTTCTCTGCATAACTGGATCTTTAGAATTTTAACACCTATCAAAATTACTATAGAACAAAAGAATGAATAATAGTGCACAATCAGGCTTAGACTTGAATATTAATTAGGCTAAATTTTGGAAGTTACAGCATGCCGTCTGTATCGCCTGTCTCATGACCTCTATTGTTTGGGATTTTTTTTTCTTTTATATGTGAAACGATCTAATTTTGAGATTGAAGTTCTTTTCTAATGTAAAATTTTAGTTTAGTAAATATATATATATATATTTGTGATTGGTGGATATTTTAGAATGAAGATAATGCATGCTAATAATAAATTCTGATGACGAACTTGTGGGTCCTAAGGGTGGGCGGCTGGATCGAATCCTAACGCGTTTGTACACCCACAAGACATGGCCAGGAATTCCTGACAAATAGCACATTGAAATTGAAGAACCCCCTGTCAATTTAAACCTAACGACTGGCCAGTGTATCGTCATCATTTCATAAAGTTTCCGCTGAGACACATTATAGATATGTAATGCCAAACTTAAGTAAGCAAAAAAATAAGACTAACCAATCGTAAATAGTAACAATACCATGAAACTGAAGCATGCAGCCTTCTTTGCAATGATGCATATATATGGTTTCCTTCGACTTCTTATTTGTGCAAGGTTCTTTAAATTTAAAGGAAAGATTTAAACGTAAATTTTTGCCAACTCAATCTGGATAGACATCATGAATATAAATTATAAAAAAGATATTTCTTTCAGATTAAATGTAAATTTTTTAAGTAAATTCTTAAAATATAAATTCGAAGAAGTCTAACGTTAACTCGAAAAATAAATAATAGTGCACAATTAATTTTATATTTGAAATTTTAATTTTAAGTTAAATTTTAATAACTCTAACCAATCATTTACATTGGTTGTTCTCAAAAACATCACTGGCCTCAGTAACAATGCTATTGTCTCAATCATCCATTTTAATGCCAAATATATAACACAAGGTGTTCATTTTTGTTTTTAGTTTTTTTTCAAAAGCTTTAATTCATATTTATGTAATATTTTATTAAACACATGAAAAGGGCCAACTAATAATTTGCACATTAAATGAACAAATATAAATAAAAATAGAAAATAAAAATATGAAATCATTGCCATATATATTAAACATAGAAGCATGAATACTGTGATGACCTAATAAGAACTAAAATACTTGATGCAAGTGGGAATATCATGCAGTCATCGCATTAAATTTCAAGATCTCCTCAACCTAAACTAAATAAATAACAATCAATAATATAACGCTCTTAATTTTAAAAAATTAAATAATATTAAAATATTCACAAAAACTCATATATTATAAAAGTTTCTTATAATTTATAAAAAAATTAAATTCATAAACAAATCAATTAGTAAAATATTTTTAATTATAAATAACCACAAGTTTTTAAAATAAATTTTAAAATTAAAATATTAGACGAAAAAAATTTCAAAAATTTTAATACTTAGTAAATCAAGTGACAACAGAAACTCAACCAAATATATCCTGTAGGTGCAAATTTTTTAATCATATGAAATAACAACAAATTATAGTGAGTTTTAAACTCAGTAAATATATTAATTTTTCATATACATAAAATACATACATATCAATATACAATGTACCTATATATAATGCATGCACATGATATGGCATGAGATAAAATCATATTTGTTTTAAAAATTTCATAATACTTAAATACTGTATAAGTTTTTTTCAAAATTTTTTAGAAATATCTTCCTTTAATTACTTTTTAGTAGGATTTCATATATCGCTTATTACTGAATAGGCTAATATCACCCATCAATGACATACGGTATATGAGGTAAGCACAAGTGAGACATATAATTTTTGATAAAAATAATAAACACTCATACCTGAAAATAAGAACCACATCCTTACCTTGATCATTGGTGAATCCTCCCACATGCATAAATACTTTTTCATACAAATGTGAAGACCACTATTTAGGGGTACCCTAAAAATCTCACTTATATCATACAGAATAATAAATAATAATAATAATAATATCAAACCCAAAAGAATGACCATATTAAACAATAAAAACTTAATATAATTTATAATTGCTTACTAAAAAAATAATAAAATTTGATATCTTACCATACAAAACTTAACTTTCATGAGTATTTTTTTTATAAAATTATTTCTTCATTACTTTAAACACAATGCATATAATTATGGTTAAATACCAATACACGTGATATAAAAATAATCACAATAATACAATCATCGATAATTACAATCACAATAATTCTTATATTATAAACAACTACATAAACAAATAACAATATCAAAAAATACTTTAATAAAAATTTATAACTAAAAAATATTCTTGAAAATACATTCAAACATATATATATATATATATATATATTTATTGTGATTCTCTTTTAAAAGTCGAGTATACTTACCTTTTGGGGATTACAATCAAAATTAATTTAAACGTTTTGACCTATAATAAAAAAAAATTAGCATTCATAAGACCTATAACACTTTCATAGTGCACATATAATCTCATCAGACCTTAAATTTCTCATAAAACTAAGTATTTTCACAGTTTAAATTTAATCACTTATCTTGACAGTATTATACCATATGCTGAGTAATTCCTAATTATTAATTATTAGAAAATACGATATATTGTCAAATATCATAAAAATTTTCAGAGATAATAAAGACATATAAACCATAAGTTATTAAAATTTTTGAGTTTAAATTTGTACTTTAACTATTTCAAATAAAATTTATTTTTAAAATATTAAATTCTGCCAAATAAAAATAGGTTGTGAGCTATTTTCATTCAAAATTTCATAACAAATCATAAATACAGAATAAAATTTTAATATGATAAACTAAACATAATTAAAAGTTAGATTATAAAATTTTATAATTTTTAATATATGTTGGTTAACCAAAATAATTTTATCATTCAATTATTATACAAAAACACATAATTTTCTATATCCTAGAATTAGATTCAAAAAAATCATTAAAAATTAAAAATGTAATAATTTTTAATGAAATAAAATTCATAACAATCATAATGATGTCTAACTTATTTGGTTAAAATAATTTTGACAAATTCAAAAAATATAATTTTATAAAATTTACGAATTGAGTCACTGTCATAATATTATCTCTGTAAAAATTTTATTTTTTCCTAACTATTTCATCATAAATAAAATTTTTTTAATTTTTTAATCATAAAAACTTAACTCTAATATCACAATCTGATTACAAGATATAATCATTATATTCTATAAAAATTTAAAGAAATAAAAAATTATTTATTATTAATAATAAATTATTAATTTAAAAACTAATATAAAATAAGAAAAATAAAACTCATTATTTCTCCTTTGTTTCTTTTTTATTTTGTTTCTTACTCTTGTCTTTTTTTTTTCTTTCAAGACGTCAAACTCTAAACATAAATAAGTCATTCTATTTATACTAACGTAAAAGTATCAATTTAGCACTAAATACGACTCTTTCTATCTTTTTAATCATAAACTTATAATTTATTACTAAAATATTTAATTATTTCCTATATAACACATATATTCTCAAAATATAACTTATTATATATATATATATATATATATATATATATATAAATATATAACATATAATAAAACCAAAGAGGGCGTTACAAATAATTAAGTAAAGATTGAATAAATTCAAGATTCTCTGTCATACGCAGCACTCTCTGTATTAATATCAACCATTCGTCACATATAATCTTCTACCGTCTTGTAATATAGCTCACTTGTATGCCCTGGTCCCGTTCTCTTCTCTGTCTCTCTCTAAATAGGGGAACGGCCCTATTTTCCTAACGAATAGTGAGTTTTTTGATTGATACAGTCTGTTACTGTGGAATTTTGTTCTTGGCTGCTTCCTCCCTTGTTCGCCTTGAGAATTCCCAGCTTCTAACGGCAAAAACTCACCAAAATTTCCATTTCAAAAAGAGAGTTTGATGGTGATAGTTTAGTCCCTTTCATATCAACTCTCTTATTTACTCCTTTTGGTATCCTTTTCTTGATCTTGACAACCTCTCTCTTTCTTTTTGATTGTCAACCTGAGTATTTTCCGGGAAAAATAATACAGCAGTTGTTTGGACGAGGAAAGGGGAAAAAAATGGGTGATAGTTTGTCTGATTTTTTTGACGAACCTGCTGATTTAGGAGAAACCAACTTGGCTGAAGATGATCTCTTTGCTATTTTTAAGAGTTTAGACTGCGTAACGGACTTCCCTTCTGTTACACCGTTGGATGAAACTGCTGTTGGCTCGTATAATATTCAAGAAGGTGAAGAAAGGACGACAAGATTGGTGTCGCAGAAGTCTACTTCTTCTAGTGTTTTGCAAGAGTCTGAAACTGAGCATGAAACTTCACCGAAAAGCAAGAGACAGAAAGTAGCAGCGGGCACCGCCGTGAATTCTTCCGATGAAGCTGCAAATACCGATGGACAGCAAAGGTTGTCTCATATAACGGTGGAGCGCAACCGGAGAAAGCAAATGAACGAAAACTTGTCCGTTTTACGCTCGCTTATGCCTTGCTTCTATGTCAAAAGAGTAAGTTATTTGTCATCTTCTTCTACTTCTTATTTATTTCAGAGTATCCTAGATGTCGTTATTTCTTGTAAGTGCTTCTGCAAAAACCTATTTTTTCCCTTCTGTTCTGCTCATGTCAGTTGTTATTTATTTTTTGCATGAATCAGGGAGATCAAGCATCAATAATTGCAGGTGTTGTGGATTACATCAATGAGTTGCAGCAAATTCTACAATCACTTGAAGCCAAGAAGCAAAGAAAAGTTTACAGTGAAGTTTTAAGCCCTAGAATAGTTTCAAGTCCAAGACCTTCCCCACTTAGCCCTAGAAAACCACCATTAAGCCCTAGACTTAACCTACCAATAAGCCCAAGAACTCCACAGCCAGGCAGTCCATACAAGCCTAGACTGCAGCAAGGTTATCTCTCTCCAACAAAAGCTGCTACTAATTCTGTTGAACCATCTCCTTGTTCTTCATCGACTTCTTCCATTGACAGTATTAACGAGCTCGTCGCTAATTCAAAGTCTGCAATAGCTGATGTGGAGGTGAAGTTTTCCGGCGCAAACGTTCTTCTGAAGACTGTTTCTCCAAGAATTCCTGGCCAAGCGGTGAAAATTATGTCAGCTCTTGAGGACCTCGCACTTGAGATTCTCCATGTGAACATTAGCACCGTTGACGAAACGATGCTTAATTCATTTACCATTAAGGTAATTAATTAATTCTCTAGCTTATTTACAACTTTAATTTAATTAACCTTCTCAGCAGAATAATCCTTGCGCTGGGTGAATTACATTGTAAACCTAGCAAGGTCTAGCCTTGGGTCATTCAGGCTTTACCCCTGGTAGTATACACTTGAGGTCTACATATTTTTAAAATCATCGACAATGTTTCCTTAACTTGTTTTTCTGCTTTTATTGTTTAACTTTTCTTCCATCGATCGGTCTTTTCTGGTGTGACCCATGAGTTTTTTTTTTAATTTTTTATTTTCTTGTCGGTATCTCTTCAAATATTTTTTCTGAAAAAGACATAACAGGTGGTCCTACTAAGTGGCCAGCACAGACAATCTTTGCTCAAATCCTGTCTATAAGAATTTTTTTTTGCTTCTAATATCAATTCAAAAAGTAATGGACTACAGAGGTATGCATAGCCTGGAATTTTATGGGACAAATTTTAGTTCACAAGGACGTAATACTCGAAAAGGAAAAACTTCGTTGCAAAAGTACCATCAAGCATTAATAATTTGCAGCAGTAATAAAATTTTTACTGAGCTTGCTGTACTGACTATAAAGTTAATAGCATGTCCCTTGAAAACCCCGATGCATGATGCATCGCTGAAAACAAGGGCGTTTGCCCCCACTGTTTTCACTGATTGTTGTAGTTAATTTATTGAGGAGACTTTGTTTTTCTTGTGATGAAAAGAATGACTCTGTGTATTTTGTTTGATTTACAGATTGGGGTTGAATGCCAACTGAGCGCAGAAGAATTGGCCCAACAGGTCCAGCAAACGTTCTGCTAAGTTCTTACTGATGATAGTTTCAGTATATCAAGTACCAAACCCTAACAATAACCTCTCTAAATCATGTTGCACGTCAAATAAAAGAAATGTGGTAGGGTTTTACTTTTACCAGCATTTCTTTTGACATATCATAGAATTGCATGTAGAACAGTCATGACTTATGTTATTTAGCTGCTATATAACCTTTGTAGTTGAGCATTAATTCTCAATGTTTAGTTTCATGCATGTATCATGAATGTTAGGTAATTACTTCATTTCCCAAGTTTAATTTATTATCTTTTTGAATATATTGGCACATATATTAAGGTAGTTGCTTATTTTTAAGGTAACCAAGCAATGATATTTATCCAGACTAAATAATATAATTAATTGCATAATTAACCACTTCACAGTCACCCTAAAATCGAGGTGCAATCAGTTTCTGTAGGTCTAGAGTGAACACATAAATTCTTCTTGTCTCTCTAGGTAGCTAAATCAAAATTGCAGGGGGAATGACTCTACATTCATTTATGAGCATGCATATCAGTATCAATCAATGGCAACTGCACAAACTAAACTTTAATTAGTCAATTAACTGACGGATTATCTGGACCAATTGTATCATAATGTTAAATTAAGCCAATGGCAATGAGTTAATGTCCTTAATATAATACAATAAACAAACATGCATACTAGCCGGGGTAAAAAATGAACCGGCTTCTGAAAGTTGCTGTATATAGGTTCGAGTGGTCGTCCTTGTCTGCGGTTCCTTTCCCCGACGCAACGATCGTAATAGGTAAATTACAATTGTATAGTAATGCTGTAGTATAGCTTACGATTGCACAGATAGCTCACCATAAAGAACGAAACACTAGTTACTACTTCAATGGAGTAGGTAAAATGATTACAAAGGAAGCAATATTGATGCATGGATATCAGTATTTCCAAACTGAGTTGTCAACTCAATATTCAAAAGATTGCATAGCCAATAAAAAGATTTCAACTCAACTCAATATCAGTATTTCAATTTGTCCATATTATTTGCATCGTCGCTTTTCTTGAACATAAACATTCATGTCAGGAAAACAAAAGTGACTTCGTTTGATATCATAAGTGATTCCACCTTGTTTTGAAAGTAAAGTTAAAAGCGTATTCGATAACACTAACTGCTGGTAAGAGTCACTCGCATGCTTGTGTATATATATACATATATAATGTTTTTATTTTACGATAGCAGTAGCTTAAAAGCTACCTAACTCACTATTAAACGAAGTTCTAGGTTTTGAGCTGGGAGCAGACAAGATCATATATAGTTGCCAAAAAATCTGTAATTTCGAGGGAAGGAAGGGGAAAGGGAAAGAAAAACAAGTGGAAGAAAGCAAATGGGGGTAATGGTCCCCCGTAATATTAGATAGTAGCATGCCAAAAGGTAACATGAATGCCTTCTTAAGGAGGCATGGACCACATACAGTCGTGTTTAGGGATATTACATTCGGAGGAGAAATCATTCTTTTAATTATTTGCAGGTTGGATGAATGAGCTAGAATGTTTTTTGATCGGCAGCATTCAATAAGGTTGGTGAATATAATAAATTAATTAGTGAACGGGATTTCAAACCCAGTTTCCCTTAACGCTTGTCCCAAGATTTGTTGAGCTCTTGGGCCAACATGGCTCAAAAACTAACAACAATATTGGGCCTATTAGAGTACTGTTTACAGCCTGAACTTTAAAACTGTGTCGGATCAGATGCAACTCATACCAGACCCTCGTAATTAAATTGAGATTCTCAGAAAAATAAAAATAAACCCGAAAATGGAGAAATTGGATGTGTTGCATCTGTGGCATCGGAAGTTTGCCTGGACACAAGTCACACAATCCCATCAGAAAAATTCTTGGAGGAGATCATATAATATGAAGAAATTATTTAATCTTGAACAAGATTTACCCTTGATGGGAACAATCCATTACATATCATCGAGCTACATATCAATAGGACTTCCTGCAGGATCAAAAGCAATTGAACTTCTTGTGCTAGAAAAAACAAATGATTTAGAAGGAATAAGATTACTCAATGTTGCTAAGACAAATTCTTTTGGCCAATAGACTTCTCTTTCTACATGCCAGCACTACGGAGCTTGGTTGAAGTATAAGTGTTTATGCTGTTGTGCATATACTTCACTTCGTTTTCTTTTGGAAGGGCTGGAATCAAGAAGAGGATCAGAAATTGCTGTTGTCAAATAAGAAGTTTGGATCATATTCGACATTTCCAAACTGGTAATCCGAGCCAACAGTTGCAGAGTTGGTTGCTGAAGTGGCAGCTGAGATTATCTCATTGAGCTCTGACGGCTTAGGATTTTGAAAGTTTTGTTTCCCATGAAAGCTGCTGTTGATCCCACTTGGAGATGGAGAGAAATATAATGTCCCAGTAGCTGCAGAAGATAAGAAAGAAGGTAAAAAGTTTCCTGTGAAACCGTTGTTATTAATTACCGTTGAAGGCGAAAACACCAGGTTTTCAGCATTCACGTTCGATGTCGAAGGGAAGTTAAATGAAGGAAATGGCGGTTGATGAATGTCTAAATTTTCTGTGTCAACTTTAAGGCTTTGTCTGAGATTCAAGAGTGCATCTTCTGGTTGTTGCTGAGTTAGCTGAGGTTCGTAATACTGTTGTTGTTGCTGGGGCTCCACGCTGTTACTTTTTGCTTCTTGATTTTCAGCTTGTGCCAAGGGTGGAAATATATTTACTTTAGAAGCTTGAGCACAAATGTGATTTCCGCAGTAGGTAATTTCGAAAGTTGATGGATCTTCACTGGATCTTTGCACTTGTTTTGTTGCCAAGCAGCCTTGGAAATTTCGATAAGCGCACCTGTAGTAGCCCCTGCAAGGAAGAAAAAGCAAAGCGAACATGTGATTCATTTCCACACAAATCTGCCCCTTTTGAGAATTTGTTGGAGCAGGACGTGTGGCTAATTTATGCACCATTAGTTTTAATATGTTTTTACGTCTCATATGATGACTTTGCGTATTGGTTGCTCTCCATTTTCCAAACCGACAAGAGTAAAGCAGGTGGGAAAAACATGGTGCCTTAGGGCCGCGGCTAAAGAGCAAGATTCAATTTCGTGAGCTTATGATCATATGAACAATCCTCTCATTCTGTTGATCGCTTGCTCGATCGCCTATATTTATGCCTTTGTTCTTGTTCATGTCTGCTAATTACAGTGTTATGTTCATCAAACAACAAATACTGTATAAGCAAAAACGTGGAATTTTTATTCATCGCAAAATGCAAATATCCGCACGTTATAAAATTCAGATTTCAATGTAAAAATTGAAACCCTAATTCAAAATTTGAGACAATATTATAAAAAGTTAAAAGTTAATTCCTAGGGTGATAATGCAGTATATCTTATGACGGCGATTGATATTGTTACATAGTATTATATCACGATGACTATATACATCAAATTCAGTCCCATATGCCTTTTTTTTGTGGGTATGAACCATTCAATTGGAATTGAAATATGAAAAACTTAAGAACCTAATTCATAAGATAGTGAAATCTAATTAAAGTTAGTGAAATCTAATTAAAGTTTTGATTTACTGGACGAATAATATTGCCATATAGACCACGTTGCTATATTAGAATGGTTGCATCAAATTCAGTCACATGTAGGCTATATGATTGTGCTTTGTGTCCAAGTATGAGCCATGAAGTGGAAGGACTTTCTTAGTCACCTGTATAGGTGCTTTCCATAATGCCATTGTGAACTGTTTAGCCAATGATAAATCTGATTTCCTAGTGGAGGACATAATCAAAAAATGGGTTTCTCTTTTCAGATGGAAGATAATTATAAAGTTCTTATTGTGGAGTTCTTAATTACCTGGGATATTTGGCTCCTAGAATGTTTTTCTGCCCATATTTTCTCCAGCTAAATCCATCGTCAAGAGTCCCCTCCAATCCTGTTGCTGGGTTTATTCGTACCCGATCAACCCACCTAGGGAACGTTTTCCTGCAACATATATAGTAAACATTCAAAAACAGAAATCATCCTCCGAACTCTAGTTAGCAGAAGTAGAATGTATAACCAATAAAGCTAAGTATACCTCTTCTTAAAGCTGTCTTTTAGCTCCTGGTCTTTGATATCACGATCAGAGTCTTCAATCCGGGGACTTCCGGAAAGAGACGGCGGGGATTCGAGTGCGGGACCCGTAGTGGGCTGCGGTTCTCCGGCTGGTGAGCTGCTGAAATTGAGCATGGAAAGCGCTTTTTCGCATGAAGTTATGATTTGTTGAACTAACATTCCTCGGGTTTGATCATGGGAGGAAGACGGCAAGTTGAGATAAATTTGAAGCTGCTTTGCTAGCTCCCTGCCTTGTGTTAGCTCACTTATCAACCTATTTTGCTCACCTTTTCCCATGTTCTCCACTCAGAATCAACAAGCAGGGAACAAAATGTTAATTAATTAAGCGTTCAAAAATGACTGTGCTGTTGGTAGAAGAAGAGAGTTGCAGAAACAATATTGAGCATCTGTGACTAGAAGAACCCTAGCTTGATATATCAATATCAAAGTTTGCATTGGTTTTTTGGGACTTAACAGAGGAGGAAGTGGTCAAAAGGAGAAAATGAACGTGGGGAAAGAGGGAGAAAATGGGTTTGGGGCAAGAGAAGCTTGACTGAGAAAAAGTAGAGTGGATTTTCTTCGTAAGACTGGTCTTTGGTCATGAGAACATACATTGCTGACCAATTCTTCCTTTGCTTAGCATACAATGAACGCACAGATTCACACTCCCATTGCGATTGCTTATCTACTGCTCACTCGTGATTACATTGATAAGAAAATGACCATGAATCTTCAAACTAGTTTCGGGGTGGTTATACTACAAAGAAAAATTATTAAATAACATGGTTTTATTACGTTAAGGTGGTTGAAATTACGTAATTATTCTCTTAATAAAATAAAAAAATACACTTATTAGTATTAGATAAAAACAATGAGCAAAATATTTTATAAAATATTTTATTATATTAATTAAATATTAAAATTTTATTATTATTTTTTATTCATCACTTATAAATATATATATATATATATATATTTTATTAATTAGTTAGTTATATTACATTAACCATACTAATGATAATAGACCTGAGACTTTCTCACAAAGAGAAAACAAAGAGAGAATTAATAAAAGTGATGATTTGAATTAATATCAACATTATTGAACCTTTGCTTATTAGGGTATACATTGTCTATTAATTACATCAATGTGAAGCACAAAGCGCCTGTGGATTTCTACTTGTATCAAATATAATCATCTAGTTTGACTTAAACTTTTAAGTTAAGCAATAAATTCGGTAACAATTTTATGTTCAAATTCTTGTCAACAATGAAAATTAAAAAATAATAATAAAATTTAATTGAATTACTTAACAAAATTTATTAAATAAAATTAAACTTGTATGTGAGAAAAAAATATTAAATATAATTATCTAATTTTTACTATTAAGTTTAGATTTTCAAGTAAGATAAAATGATAAATTCAACAAAGCAGTGCGGGATCAATTAATTAATTTATGCATGGATTTAATATAAATTTAAATGATATTAATTTATGATGATATAAGCTTTGTAAGATTATTAATTCGGTTTAAATAATGATATGTTTAAGTCATTTTCTATGTCTTAATTTTGGTAGCAATTATTCAAACAAACAAAAAGGAAAATGACAAATAGATACACAAATTTTAATGTGATTTAGTTTGATTACAATATTAATAAAAATATTATAATTTCTTCCTTTTTTTAAATTTAATTTTCATTAAAAATTAAAATGACTCATATATATTTCATAGATTAAAACTTTCTCATGATTTTTTTTCTTTTATTTTTAATAAAATAATAATATTGAATATAATTAATAATAAATTATATATATTTTATTTATAATAAATTATTATATTTTATTTATAATAAAATTTATAAATTAATTTAATCTATTATGATATAAATTAAAATTTTTGATATATAATTTAAATTATTTATTATTAATTATATTATTTTTATTTGCAAAAGGCCGTAATCTGGCAATGGAAAAAATCCGAGACTATTGCAGTATCACGGGTTGGGTCATTACTTGCTCTCCAAAAGACATGTTCATTAGGGTGTGCAGAACCTACTCTTATAAACTCCAAGAATAGCTCATTTCTATCCAATGTGAGATTCCGTCACACTCTTTACCACTCAATTCTGTGACACCCTTGTCACAGTGAAGTTTCTTGTATACTCGCCCTGCTCTATCTCGAAACTTATAAATGCTTTATAGACGCATTGGTTATGAGTAAGTATTTGGCTGAGACATTGGAATTAGAATAAGTTTGGTTCTGATACCACTTGTCATGGGTTAGACCATTACTTTCTCTCAAAAAGATATATCTGTTAGAATATGCAGAGCCCATCCTTATAAATCCCAAGCATAACTCATTTCTACGTAACGTGTCATTCCGTCGCGGCAGAATGCAACAAAAACTTTGTAATATCCTGAATCCAATTAGACCCACCCACGTGTGACAAACATAATCCATGAGATTCCACAAAATATCTTGTTCTCCGCCTTAGATCTGCCACGTAAGCTCATAAGTCTGCTTCGCTACATTGCCACGTCATCACGTAAACTTGTATGTCGTGTGTATCGTATCCTACTTGTACACCTTCTTGACCGTCGATTCAACCCACCAATCTTTTCTGTCCGTCGATTTTTCAAAAGACAATATTTGTGGACAGAGTAATTCACGGATTCGAGGTTCTTGAAATAAAACTCAAAAACCTTCTCGGTTTGGATTCTCTCCTACGGTTTTGCCACTTCTATCCCAAGTTCAGCTCCGGAGAATCTGTGTGATCATAGGTATGTCTGTTTCTCTTTGCATAGATCTTTCGGATGTATGCGTTTGAAAATTCGTGGTGTTAATCTCTTGCGCAGCGATAGTAAATTTAGTTAATTTTTGGATGTTTTTGCCATGTTCTTGTAGTGGCGTTTGGTATCTTAAGCTGTAATTTTTGTGTGGAAACTGAGGGTTACTGCGTCAATTTTTATCAGTATTTTGTGCTCATCTTTGCCTTGTAATTATTGTTGTGGTGGTGTAACATGTATGGTCATTTCATTTTCACGCATGTATTATGTGGAGTTTAATACGGAAATGGAGCCTAATGGAGTCGAGTGAGGATAACCCAAATGATTGATTTTGATAAAAATCTCATTTTAATGGTGACCCATCAATTAGATCATTAATTAATCTGTTATTGGTTAGAAGATTAATGGGAGATGATGGAGATTGTTCGGGTTTATAGATCGTCGTTCTGAGTTTGGGTATTTTTCTGCTGCCATGAAGAGAAATTTAAACCATTTATGATAAAATTAGGAACCTTCCGAGATTTGTTTTCTCTGAGAGTTTTTATGCACAAGTATTATACTAAGTCAAAAGCTTAAATGTTACGTAATGCATTTAGGCTTTATTATCTATGAATGCAGTAATTGTACCATCAGAAAGATTTTCTACCACACTTTTTACTTTTGTGTGGATAGCTTGGTATGGGAGTTGTCACTGTGTCTAGTTCAGCTGCTCAGTCTCCACTAGGATTAGGCACGAAATTTACTGAACGATCAACATCAAAGAGATCCTTGATTGTGGCATTCAAAGCAGATAAAACCAATAACACAGCTTTGGTTGCACCCAACGAAAAAATCCTGTTGCCAATAGAGGCACCTAAAAAGAACCTGAAGAGACTAGGAAAAGGTAGCAAATCTCCAAAAAGAGTCAAAGCTGTCTTCACTGACGAGGTCTCCATGTGTTCTCTGGATGTGGATTACAATGAAGCCACTGCCAAACTTGAGAATATATACAACCTTAGTCCTGCAATTAAGACTTTAGATGTGGGAGATACAAATGGTGCTGTGAAAAGAGGTCAGCGAAGAAGAAAGAGGACTAGTGAAGGTGATGAAAAAGCAAATGACAGTCTTAGTAAACCTGTGGTTCAAAACCTGGTTAAGAAGCCTAAGCGATTGAATCTTGATAAAAGACTTGAGCTGAGAAAGAACAGGGAAGATGAGACGCTCAGTAAAATTAGGAAAAAGAAGGATCAAAAAGATGAGTATGAGAAAGTCGAGAAACTTGTCAGGGAGTATTCATCTTCAATGGATTTAGTCAGCTTGGATTGGAAAAAAATGAAGATACCTCCAGTTTTGTCTTCCACAGAGCATTCTTGGTTGTTCAAGTTGATGCAACAGATGAAAGTGAGCCTCCTCTTTTGAAAAGCAGCCTGATTTCCCATATGTCCTTACTCTATATTTAAAATGACTAGTGTTCTGATGCTAAGTTCTATTTGTTATATTTTTAGGCACTCCTTAAAGTGAAGAAGCATTTGCAGAAAGACTTGGAGAGAGAACCCACTGATGGTGAATTAGCTGTGGCAACAAATATGACTGTGGTTCAAGTAAGAAAATGCAAGGAAGTTGGTCCAGCTGCGCGCAGCAAGCTTGTAAAGGTAAGAATTTCTGTGTCTTCCACTACTTTTGTGCATGCATGGTAGAACTGCTGGAAGATTTCTTTGAGCATATAGGTTGCATATTGTAAATATTTAGGATACATATGCTTGTGATTTAGAGCCGATGCTCAGTTGTCTTTACCTTAGTTCCAGCAAGTTGGTTCACTATAGATTATTTACCTTAAGTTGGTTCTATTAATATTATATTTTGATTCTGCCAAGGCTGTGAAAAAAACACTGAAGAGAAGCATTTACAGATTAGCTTTTATTTGTTGCAGCACAATCTCCGGCTTGTTCTGTTTGTCATGAACAAATATTTTCAAGACTTTGCAAATGGCCCAAAATTTCAAGACCTTTGTCAGGCTGGAGTGAAAGGACTTATCACAGCAATAGATCGTTTTGAACCAAAAAGGAGATTCCAGTTATCAACTTATAGTCTATTTTGGATTAAGCATGCTATTATACGTTCAATGACAGTATCAAGCTTTACACGTATTCCATTTGGCCTTGAATCAGTATGCATTCATCCTACTTAATCTTTATTCTTCTAATTTTTTGTTTACAAGATCATGATGATGGATACATGCAGTTGACAATGACTTGTTATAACTTTTTACACTTCGTTTAATGCAGGTTAGAGTGGAAATCCAGAGGGCCAAAATTGAGTTGTTGTTTGAGCTTCAAAGATTACCAACCGAGGAGGAGATAATTCAAAAGGTTGGTATCACCCTGGAGAGGTACCATGAAGTGATGAAGGCTTCAAAACCCATACTCTCTCTCCATTCAAAGCATATGGTCACACAAGAAGAGTTCATCAACGGGATTACTGATGTTGATGGTTTTGAAAATGACAACCAGAGACAACCTGCTCTTCTCAGGCTTGCGCTTGATGATGTGGTAAGCACTCATTCTCTTCAACCTTGCATTGCTCCCCCCATTCACTGCTTGCCAAACAAATCATCTTAAGATTACTGGATTTTGTAGAATAAACTATAAAAATCATTATTTCAACCTTTTGTCCTTTTCTATGGCTTCTCTGTTTTTTCACTTCAAACAAATTGGGCCATGTCCTAGTTCATGCCATTTGGAATTATAGTTGGTAATAGTTGATGACAAACTATAACTTATTCTATTTTTGGGATTGAGGTGTTTTTTTCTTTGGAGTTACACTTGCTGTGGAATGATATCACTGGATTTCAAATACAAGTGAAAAATTGAGTGTCTCCTGTTAGTTGTTGTGCTTCATGCAATAGTCCCAAACTAAGCCGTAGTATATATTAGGATCAGCTAGATACCAGTAATTTACAACCTTTCTGTGGAACTCTTTTCCCAGCTTGATTCATTGAAGCCCAAGGAGAGCTTGGTGATCAGACAGAGATATGGGCTAGATGGTAAAGGTGATAGAACATTGGGAGAAATTGCTGGGAACTTAAATATTTCGAGAGAAATGGTTCGTAAGCATGAAGTTAAGGCTTTGATGAAGCTCAAACATCCAGCTCGAGTTGATTATCTTCGCCAGCATGCAGTATGAACTGTTCTACATCATGCATCTTTGATAGTACAATTTTCTCCTTCTTTCTATTCTAATATCACGGGCTAGTGGCAAATACTAATTATCTGTTCCATAGTCATTTAACTGCAGCTACATTGAATTCTCTTACCATCTTCTGTATATTGAAAAATCAAGATTATAAATCACCTTGTATACAAGATATGTAGTTTTTTCCTTTCCTTCGTAAAATCTGATAGTGGCTTTACATTTGCTGAATCGATTATTTTTCTGATGTCATCACCTATTGATCTGCGATTTTGATACAAAATTTGCTAACAGATTAGGTAATGCTTCAATCTTTTCTTCATTTGGATTAGGCATGCAAACTTCCATATTGAATTGCACTATTCAATTATCCTTTTTGACCAGGTAGAATTTTCCTGGGGGATGTTGGAAATGTAAGAATTAAAAAAGAGAACAAGAAAAATAAATTTAGAATGGAGTGGTTGGATTGGGAGGGAAGTGTGTTTTCCCCCTCTTGCTGAATCAATACCTTATTTAAGGGATTTAGATTCTATGTCTAATTAACTACACTGTTTCTAAATTCTATACCATTCTTATGATGCGTGCCGGCTTAATGGCAGTTTCCTAGCATTCTTGGGAAAATTGAATTATTCCCAGAAACACTGTAAGCAATCAATCGAACTTGCATATTTATACTTACACACTAGTATTTACGAATATGTAGTTTTGCCCTGGAAAATAGGCTGAGCAAATGGACTTCTACAGAAGATTGGAATACTCGAAAGAATTAAAAAGGGTTGAAGAGAAAAGGAGAAAATATTTGAATCAATTAACAATCAATGATATGGGACTTCAGCTTTCTCTCGTTCAGCTTTCTTCTTTCAGCAAACCATTCATTGTTTTTCATTATCCAAAACCTCTCTATCTCTTCTGCTTTCCTTCCTGGAATTCTTCCAGCTATCAAATCCCACCTGCAAAACAAGCCCATCTTGCTAGGTTTAGGTTTTTCACAGTTGGAATAAAATTAATTTCTACCAGGGCACAGAAAATGTCAAAACAATCTTTGCTTCAATTCTCAAGCAACAAACGGTGCAGAAAGCACGCTATTTCTTTAATAATTTACAAGCCATGAAGTCTCAGAAACTGACAACAGAAAGCACGCTTTATCGTAATAATTACAAGCCATAAAGTGCTAGGATTCCTAGGTCTTCAACTGCTGCAAGCAATAGGAACTGGCCAAAGTCTTATTCATGCTCATTGATTATTATAAATCAGGGTCGACCATCAATTTGTTAAACAGAAATCAACAGTACAAATCAAATGCTTGAATCATCACTTCCAACTTTTGCACGTAATTAATGCAGCTCAAGTCAATCCTTGGCGTGCACGAATTAAATAATAAAGCAAAACCTGAACGAGTATCTTTTTCTTTTCCTGTTTCAATAATTAAGGAGATAAAGAAAAGCCATTGGAGAAAAGAAGGGAAAATAAGAAAGACAAGCACTAGAAAGATTATGAGAAGATTCTGACATATTTATGAAAATTTTTTAATAGATGAACAGTTGGGAAGATGGATTTGTTCACATGATAAATCAAGCTGAGTATTTTAACACGCCTCTGCAAGAAAACACAAATCAGAAAAGAAAAAATTTCTGCAAGTAGTGGTTTAATTGTATAGCTACCTGTCTCCGATGAGTCTATGCATTCTGTGGATGAGATCTTCTTCCTGTTCTGTCATGTCAATGAATTCCCATTCTATACTGCTAACTTCTGCTAGACAAACAAAATATATATGGAAACTAAGAGGAAGAGAAAATTAAAAGTTTCCCATATGCTCTACAAGGACAATCACAGAGAGAAGGGAAAAAAAAATTACCTTCAGTCTCAAATACTGATGTTTTGGCTCGCTTTCTTCGACGTTTGCTCATATTTTCCATGGAAATAGAGAGAAATGAACAGGGGGAAAAGGAGAAGAAAGGAAAGAAATCTTGCGAAACTGCTTAGGGATTTTTCTGGAGCCCCAGGAAAAGTTTTTGCTTAAATATGTTGTTGACTTGTAGGCTTTCGCAGACTTGTAGTTGACAAACTCTTATAGTGTAATAGAGAGGAAAGCAACTGACAAATCTGTTGAAATGTGGGTATTCTGCTAAGTTTATTGTAATTTGGTAAACTCTTTTTTTTTTTTTTTTTTTTCTGTAAAAACTTTTTTATAAGCAGTAGACAAGATAAAGGTGGGACAACAACAACATGCATGGACTGTAAAAAGTATATATAGAAAAGCATCCTACTCCAACCGTCCAAGTACTAACATCATTCATGATTACTACTACTGCCACTATTTTACTACTTTGAGTTCCACTTCATTCCATTATGTTAGAGGTTAAAGTTTTTGACTGGGTGGTCTCATGTTTGTATTTTTATATCTTTAGACTTCTTTTTTGGTTTGAATTAATTTACTTGATAATTATATTTAATATTAATTTTTACATAAAAAAATTATTCAAGCATAATATTATTATTTATATTTTTATTTATAAATTTAATATTTTTTTTGTCTCTTATTATAAATGTATTTAAATTTTTTTTATTTTTATTCAGTTTAATTCACGTAACAAATTTATTTAATATCCCTTTTTGTGCGAGAGAGGACCGGTAAAATTGAATATTATTATCCATGGTACTAAGCCTCTTGCTTTCATGTACAAACTAAGGCCAATTTACTGTATGTATCTTTTCAAGGGTGAAGAAATTCCTGTGCAAAATCACCCCTGAAAACTATCAGGTCGAGTAATTGTGAATTTTACTCTACAAATTAATCGAAAAATTGACCATTCAGTGTAAGCATTTCATTGAGATTCTATGCTAATCTCAACTTTTACCCTTTTTTTTTTGCTTTTTTTTTTTCATATTATCTTATAAAAATGAAATAACATACAAATAATACTTTGATAAGACAGCAGGTGAGGACCAATCATATAATTTTTAATTATGTTATTAAATAATCAATAGATATGTGCATAGACTCCTTTAATAAAGCCAAACAAATAGCAAAGTCAAATAGTCAATTACCATGTGAAAAAAAAAAAAAATCAATTGCTTTAACTGCACATTGATCAGAAAAAAATGAAGGTGATTGATGAACTTAGAAGATTGGTATTGTGGTGGTTGTGTTTCAAAATTAAAAATATATTTATAGTTGGGGAACGGCCGACGAACATAAATTTTAAATGATAATATAAAATTTAAAATAATTTATATAAAATTAAAAATAATTTAAAATATAAAATAAAAAATTTTAAAAATTTAACAAAAAATTTAAAATTTTAGCAAAAAATTTAAAATTTTTAACAAAAAATATATAAAATATGAACGAAAAATTTAAAATGATTAACGTAAAATTTAAAAATTAACTGTAACATTCTTAAATAATTCCTCCTAATTGTTGTATTTTTACTTCATTATAAAAGTATAATAATTAAGTATTTAGTAAACAATTATTTTTATATGATAAGTATTGTCATTGGATATATTTCACATAAACAACCATTGATTTTATTTTATAGTGATCGTAAATTAAAATAATAATATTTAATTTTAAATTTATTTAAAATAAAATATAAATTAATAAAGTAATACGTACAAAAAAAACATTAAAAAGAAAATAAATGAATAATATTATACATACAAATTTCTTATGTATTTTTTTTTTTTACAAAAATAAAGAAAGAATGAATTATACAAAAATGTACTGTAGTAATACATAATATTATCTCATTAATTTATATGATAAAATATTTATATATTTTGAAAATTACTGAAAACAAATACTGGAAGGGAGAATCTGTAAGGTACACATGCACTGGATTTAGAACAACAAAATCCTGCTACCGATCAGAAAGTCATTGCCATTGCAATGCATGTAGCAGCAGTTCATTGTAAGTCACATAAGTTACTGATAAAAGTTGAAATTTCTAATCAACCCAGTGGTCTCTGCAGAGAAAATAATACTCTTTCTCTTGGTTGTGTCGTTTGTTTTCATTTCATTGTTCATACGTTCCCTTACAGTAAAGACATTCTGCATAGATTATACAGACTTGCACACGCAATCCTATTACAATATTTAAAACATGTTTACGATTACGGACTAGGGTTTCGCTGCAATACATCTCATAGATTTTACATTTGAAATATTTTAAACATACCCATCTCTCTTCTTCTTTGCATCGTTGTATAGAAGTATATAATATTTATACAAGTATATATGTGCATACAAACGTACGTGTTAGAAGTTTTGGCAGGGCATGAGGGAGAGAATCTAATCCTTTTGTTTGTATATACTTAGTTCAGATTTTTTTATTTTTTAATTTTTTTGGGGTCTCGATATATTTCAGGAGGATGCTAGGAGGATAAGGATCAGATGCTGACAAGCTCCACTGCCTACGAGAAATAAAATAAAATAAATTTGCCTTTATGGGTAGCAATCAAAGAGGGAAAAGAAATGCTTACTCAGGTGACACTACTACGTTGTCTAGGACCCAACAAGCATTCTCTTCTTTTCTTGAGTGACTTCCCACACAACTCATGAGCTCTCGATAATAATTCAAGATTTCTTTATATGTATATACAACTCCCATCCAAACCTAACCCCATAATTTGATAACATGCTTCAAAATTTATCCAATGAAATAGCAAAGCATTAGCACAATTCCAAGCATTATCCACAATAATCCTTCTCGTCAAACATCACTTACAATTTCAAAAGCATGCTCCTACCTAAAAAGATTCATGTACTATGCCTTGTTTTATGCTCCTCTTGATTTGATTGGAATCATTTTATATACACTGCCTTATCTTGGGCAAATGGTTCGTGTTTCTAGCTTTGTTTTAATATTATGTAAATTAGGTGTGTACTGAGTTCATACTGCGATTGTTTTATGTTAGATTGTTTATATCGGCCTGTGTGCTGATCTATTTGACTTTCAAGTTTGAAATGTGAATTTAGTACTAATTTGAGTGGATTCTTGTGCTGTGCTATTTTTGTTTTATGTATTGGACAAAGTATAGTGCTTATTTCAACTTTACTTTCCTAATTTTTTAATTAAAATCAACAAATGCACTTTAAGGATCGTAAAAATGCTTCCTTAGTGTTTCTCTAGTCTCTCATTCCTTAATTATTTATATAATTGTCACAATGGTATCCGCCCATTTGGGTGAATATTGTGTTCATGATTTGATAAGAAACAATGTCCAATGATAATGGCAAGATTTGAAAGAAGGGAAATGTATGACTACTCGTATCACAAGTTGCAAAATGGAGAATATCACCAAGAATTTGGAAAATGAAAAATTACAACAGCAGTGACAATGATATATACCATGAACTGGCACATCATGATAAAGACGAGAGAAAAATGTACACCAAAATTGCATCAATATCAACAGCATGTTCTGGTAAGGAATGCAGCTGCGTGCGTAAATTTGATTTGCTTTAACTAGGAAGAAAAGAAACAAGAAGGAAAGCTTACACTTCAATTTGCTATTATCTCTATCTCCATATTTTGCCATTACAGATGACATATAATTTTCATTTTTCTATGGTGGAAACAAAACAATCCCAATATTTGAATATAATAAAAGCTCAAGCTTTTGTGTGTCATCAACTGATTTACCCATAACATGCATAATCATGTAACTATGAAGTAATTGATTGTTCAGTTATCTATCTATACATAAAACAACAAAAATTTCTTCTTCTTGTTGGGAAAACCATTTGGGGAAAAAGTTAGACTGGTACATGTTATCAAAATAGATAAGGTACACTTGGGTTGGCAAATCATGTTCTGTGATGGATTGTCACAAATCATACAGTTTCATATATGATCAATCTGTTGTCCTGTACCAAGGATTGCTCCCATTTGAAGTTCATTGAGCTCAACTTGGAGTCCCGCATCTATTGGTTGAAGGAAGGCCTATTGGTTTACAATCAATGAACTAATTCTGTTTTCCATTTTCGAAAATTAAAAGCATGCGCATATTGCACCAGTTGCACTATGTTCATGCTTCTTTTCTGCATGTTAATGAGATTGATTTCTACTTGACAATACCAAAGAAATGCCTTTGCCAGCAGTTTCTTTCTAGCTGGAGAATATATTCCAAGTTCTCAGCATAACATAGTTGAAGACAAAGTGAATATTGTTCTCAAATCACCCATCAAAATATTCATCTGTACTGAAAACTTAGTATTTTCAGATGAGTGGTCCAAATTGACTGGAACCCATCTGCCCATTTTGAAATTATTCAATAAATGAGTCCAGAAGTAAGTTGTGATTTCCACGGTGATCTGTTGAGTAAATTAATGGGTTTGTGGCATTATATCAGCGGCAACAAGCATAATTATTACTTTTGCTTAAAATAAAGATTTCCAATGAGCGAATAACATTGAAGTACCAGAACCAAACAGAACAAAATAAAGCATCAGAAACCCAATGTTTGGTTGAGGATATAGAATTTTAAAGGCTTGTTGAAGCAGAATAGAAAAAGAATGGAAGACAGCTTAAAAGATGTGATGTCTGAGATCAACAGCATAAGAAATGATCTTCTTGATCACAAAAAATAATGGTAATAAATAAATAAACTGTTGGATGGGAAAAGGACCTCGACTTTTAGACATATGTATTTTGACTGGAGCAAAACCTCCCTCAAATGTGCCTTATTTCATTTCAGTAAGTTGTTAAAACTATGAGCCATACAATACTCCTTTAAGAATAGGTTTGGAATAAATTATTCTAGTTATCTGAAAAGCACACCACAAGAACACATTCAATGGCAGAATAGATCAATTCTGAGTAAAATTCTGCTCTTGTTCTAGAAACCATTGTAATGTGAGAATCAGAATAATAACTTTCTGCATTCCAATAAGGAGTTTTCTGGATGCTGGATCATTTCTGTAAAAACTTTGTTCTTCTGATCTTTATGGTATCAGATGAGAATTGGGGTGACCAGGGCCCTCCAATTCATAAAATGGTTATTTGATCAGCATCAAATAATCTAGTGACAAGATTGTGAACTATGTCAACTCCATTGACAATCAAATATATTCTGTGTCTATCAACTATGTGCCTACAGTTTTATTGAAGTTCAGGATCTTAATATATGTGCTAATTATTTTTCATTAAAGTTGTCGTCCACAAACAATCCCTTTATCTTACTTAAAAATTAATATCAAATAGACTTATCACATGAATCAAGTCGAACAAAGCCAAAGAGAGAAATAAGTCCAAACGAGGACCACTAGATCAACTTACTCTAATATCAAGTTAAGGCTTAATCCAAAAACTTAAGGTCACACAAAAAAAAAAAAAAAAAAAACCCAAGCAATAATATTAAGTTCTAACAATAATGTTAACAAGGTTAAGTTGTTGGTGCCTTATATTGCACCAGACACACCTAAGAAATTTTTTTTCAAGTGGGTAGTGTGTCTACCACTCACAAATAGTACCAAATTAGCAACAATAGCATTGTTATCGTTCCTCTAATTTATTATTAAAACCTAACAGTGCTGTAAATGGAAACTTAATTTGCATTAAACAAATTGAAAAAGCTCCATATTAGAGCAAAACCATTTCCCTCCACTAGTTCCATAAAGACGTAGACAGCACTTCTCCTCTTTCTTTCAATTTTGTATTATTTTCTTTTTACCCATCTTCCATTATTTATATACCCTCAAGGGTGTCAAAAAGTCCATTCGTCATTCTTAGTTAGTTGTTTAGAGACTCTTCTAGTTGGGACCATTTCCTCATCTTAGGACCATCTTTGAAGGGAGAAAATATGGGAGATAGATTGCGCCTTGCAATTGGAATCATGGGTACTTTCTTCTTTGTTTATCGTTTCAACTTCCTAGCATTGCAGGCAAAAAACCAAAAAAAAAAAAAAAATTTGGCCTAATACATCAAACCTGCATGGTTTCTTTCTTGCAGGAAATGCAGCTTCTTTGTTACTTTATGCTGCACCGATGTAATGTCTAGTGACTATTCTATTGCATAGCTGATTTCACGTAGCTTTATTTCTTATAGGATTTCATAATTAACCTGGGAACTTGTATTTCTTGCCAGATTAACTTTTTCAATGGTGATAAAGAAGAAAAGCACTGAGAAGTATTCATGCTTCCCTTATCTTATTGCACTATTAAACTGTCTGCTCTTTACTTGGTATGGACTGCCTATTGTAAGCTACAGGTGCGAGAATTTCACCGTGGTCACCGTCAATGGCTTGGGAATCCTTTTCGAGATTTCCTACATTCTTGTTTATTTTTCGTTTGCTTCTGTGAGAGGCAAGGCAAGTTATTCTAGAGTTTTATTTGGTTTGACACTTGATAAATAATCTTGGCAAGTATGCATAAACAAGAACTACCATTCAACTTTGTAGAAATTGATCAATATGTGTGTGAGAAATGTGTAATTTACGCATCCATTATCTGCTAATTGTGTCAAACATCCGCGCAAAAGTGTTATTCATTATTCAGAAAAAGTAAGGAAAAGCATAGTACCCTGGTTTGCATGCATGTATGTATATGCATAGTTAACAAAAACATCATAGACTAAGTATCTTGGATTGCACAGATGAAGGTTGCTGCTACACTGATACCTATTATCCTACTGTTCTGCATCACTGTTGTCATCTCCACCTTTGTATTCCATGATCACCATAATCGCAAAGTGTTTGTTGGGAGCATCGGGTTGGTGGCCTCTGTATCTATGTACAGTTCTCCGCTGGTGGCAGTGGTGAGTCATCTTTTCCTGTTATTATGGCATTATGCCATTCTTCTTTGTAACATATACATGCAACCATGAAAAAAAGGCAGAAAAAGTAGTAGTTGTAACTTAAATTCTGCATGCAAAATCCAAAAACTTGCAAGTTTTGTATCTCCTCTTATGCCATTAGGTCTTATAATTGCAGAGAAAAGTGATCAAAACAAAGAGTGTGGAATACATGCCGTTCTACTTATCTTTTTTCTCATTCCTGGCTAGTACAGTGTGGCTGGTCTATGGATTATTGAGCCACGATCTCTTTATCGCGGTTTGTGAAGCTACTAAATTCTCCTTCTGCTATAACACTAAATGACAGAACAATTTTACGTTGTGAAATACATAACACAAGGTGAGAGTTTTTCATTTGATTTCCCTGATTTTTGCAGGGTCCTAGTCTGGTTGCTAGCCCCTTAGGCCTCCTCCAACTTGTTCTCTACTTCAAGTACAGGAAAAGGGAAATTATAGAAGAGCCACAAAAGAGGGATTTAGAACAAAATGAGGAGAAATCCAAACAGTTGCAGCTCGTGATGAACAACGACACTAATGGCAAGAGTTGAATTCAATTCCAAGGTGTGACTATGTTCCTTTCCAGTGTCCTCTAAGAACTATCGAAATGATTACTCATTGCAGAGTTAATGTTCGTGCATCAGCAAAGTTTTAAGACATCTGCTTGTTTGTGACAGGGGAAACTTCATTCCGTAGGACAATAATTGCGGCTACCGCTGAAGAGGGAAGAAGAAGTTAAAGTTGTCAAAATAGTTACTTTAAAAATTTTCTCAGGTATAACTTGTTAATTTGAGTGGTATCTGAAAACAATAAAAACTTAGTTTCTCACAGCAAGCCTGAATTTCATGTGTTGTGAATCTAAAACAGAAACTGTGAATTCATATGAGACTGAGCTTAAAACCTCGAGACAGTGAATTATTTACTGATTTTTTGTGTCTTTCCTAAAGTTCCCATTTGATTGCAGCAAAATGGTCCACTATTAATCACCAATTACTACCACTACGCCACAACAACCTATGTGTCTGTCAGCAAAATCATCAAAAAGAAAGTGTCGTTTTCATTTAATTAAAACAGAATGGAACTATCTCAATGGCAAGCTTGAAGAGACAGGTAGACTTCCCTTCTGGGATAATCGTGAGTTTGGTGGTAGCTTTTCCAAAAGCAAAGTTAATCTGCATCATCATCTATCATTATGGCTAATTTTCAATAAGGCAAAAGCCCAGGAAAGTATTTAACCCACTTTGGTTATTCATAAGTTGCAATTTCAAAAGGATCGTGCCAGCAACCCATTCAGTATTTGACGATTGCTAGTGAGTTGACGTCGTCCAATATGCCCGATGAATCAGAAGAACACAATGCAAAGAAAATGACAGACATATCCAATGCAAAAAAATAAAAAAAATACTAGAGGAATTTGATCAATGGTAGTATGTTGAATTAAAAGAACCACACACTTGTTTCACATATAATCTCGATCAATTTGTAAAATAGAATTTAAATTTGCTGTAGATGGTACAAAGTAGCATAAATCAAATTACAATTTGTACAGATTCTATCTTCCAGAGGATGCATAAATTCCACTGCTCAGCTCTATCCAACTGCAACCAGGATCTTTTTTGATTTCCAGGTCCGTCAATTCCCAATGCCATCTTCTTCCCCCACTTTCCCGATGTTGCATATATGTTGGACAGAATAACATAAGCAGATGGTGCCTTGGGATCCAACCCAAACATCTTTTCAGCTAACCTCTCACCCACTTCCATATCCCTCCAAAACCACAAGCACTGAGCAATGCTCCCCAGACAACAGCATCTGGTTTAATTGGCATCTCTTTCGTGAATTTCTCAGCTTCTAGCAGATGGCCAGCCGACCAAGAAGATCCACCAGACAGGCATAGTGTTCAAAAGCTGTTACTCCTGCATAGCATTCTTCCATTGAGAGGAAAATTTTCATCCCTCCACAGACTAGACCTGCGTGACCACAAGCCGACAGAATTCCAATGAAAGTAACAGCATTTGGGACTATTTCTTGTTCCAACATCTGCACAAAAAGTAATACTGCCTCAAACCAAGCCCATGACGTGATATCCATCAATAACAGCTTACCATGCTGCCATATTGGGTGAAGAGATGCTGCTAAATGATGCTTGAGCTTCAGCAATGCTCCCGTACCTGGAGTACATATCAATGAACGATTTTGCGACACAAACATTAGAATCAAACAGTGTTTTAACCAAGTGGGCATGAAGTAATTGTCCCGTTGAAAAGATCCCAGGCACGAGCATGCATGACACAGAACAGGGAATGTTGATCTTGCACAGCCTACTGCCAATCTGTGCAGTCACATACAAGCCCAAAGCTTCTTCGTGCAGATTATCTTGAACATAACCTGACATCATTGAATTGCAGGTCACTGGGTTTCATTCGCCTTTTGTTTCTTCAAACAGCGTCAAAGCTTTCTCAATTTCACCACTTCTGGAATACATAGAAATCATAGTATTTGAAGAAACTAGTGTTACGTGAGGCATTTTCTTAAATAATCCGTTTCGAATCTTGACCTTTAATTGAATAACCTTTAATCATCAAATTATATGAAACTGAATTAACTTCTGTCAGTCTAATAAAAATCAGATCTGCCTCTTCAATCGTAAGCATCAATATAAGCCCATCAAAAGCTTCACAACTACAAAAAAATTCAATTAGTGCACCCTCAATTGAGTGATTAAATTCAAACCCACATTTTATCAAGAGCCCATGAACTGTCTCTTCCCGCATAACACAAAGTCTACCACAAGCCCTTATATCAGTATCGAAAGTATATTCATTAGGCATCACCTTGCCACTCTATCTCATCCACCAAAACATCTTCAAAGCCTTCCCTCAACCCTCTTCACTCTTTGCATACCCTGAAACTAACGTAGTCCACGCCACTACATCCTTTCTTGCATCTTCATAAACACATCAAATGCATCACTGATTAAGTTGCATTTCTTACCATGGAGTAATTCATCAAAAACCCCCTTAGCTTCTTCAATTTTAAAGCAGTTTGCATTAAAAAAAAAAACCAACGAAGCGCCACCTACAAACTCAAAACACTCGTATCCACGTTTCGAAACAGGACAATGAATTTGTTTTCCTTGAATTAAAGACTTTGATTGTGCTCATACGCTTAATGTAGTAGAAAAGTGCTATCATTGAGCTTAATGTTATTGTGGTGCATAGCTGAAACTAGACTAAGAGATTCATCGAATTTGGCCCGTCTTGAGTAACCAGAAATCATCTTGTTCCATGAAACGACTACTCGTCTTGGCATTTGATCAAACGGGCCGCGAGCAACATATCTAGCTGGCCATTTTTGGCGTACTTCGCCATGGCAATGTTCGTAGAAACTATGTTGTCGAAATTTACTTCATGGGTCAAGTACAATTTGATGTTCTCCCACAATTCGTGCTTCCGTTTTGCCGGGGAATGAGGTCTTTAGTCTTGACGACATTTTAGAAATAAAGAAAATGAAAGCAGAAAACGCAGCGTTTTGTCAAAACGACCAAGTCATAAAACGCATCGTTTATATTTAGCGTTCATTGTAACTAGTCGGGTCATGGATCGCGTCATTTCATTTCTTTGTGGCCGGGGCCATCTACCACAATGGCTTGGTTAGTGCCTGAAGCCAACCCAGCTGTGATCACAGAAAATGGTGCTTCGATATTTCCATAGAAATTAAATTTGTTCGCTACGCTCCCACTACCATGTTTCACCACACCAGCTGTGATTGCAGAAAGTGAAGCTTTAACATCTCCATTGAAATTAAAATCGTTTGTTGCACACACCCTTCGTTCTTCCTCCACCTCTTATGTTCACTGTTGCATACCCTTTATTCTCGTATAAGGCTTTATCATTTCCCCACTCTTCATTCTTCATCTTGAGCTTTCTTCAATGTCATATATTTTTTTCGTTGGTTTTGGCTCGAGGGCAAGGCGAACAAAAATAGGTGAGAATGAAGGAAAGCTTGAGGACAATGGAGATATAATTCTATCAGTTGTTGCCTACAATCGGGAGTACTGCCTAAAGGAAATCTACGGCTGGCTGAGATTCCTCAAGTTCATTTCTTTAAGCGTTGCTTTGCAGTTAGTAATCCCAGAAGAAGGCAGCAGAAGCAGCTATATGTTTCAGTTGAATAAAGTCTTTTATCTGGATCAAGGACCACTGCCAGATTGATATCATTATGCTTCAGAAAGGGAAATGAAAATACTTGCCTTTCCATCTGACCCCAAGCTAAAATTGCTTGCCTCTTCGGGACCAAAGAGAAAGGGAATCCACGGCCAGCGGTTTGTTCAGGGGATTCCCAAAGTTTCTGCACCCAGGAGAAAAGTTCATTTCGTTGACCATGGTTTTGCAGTTAATAAATTATGTCCTCGGACCCATGAGCTCACAATTATGGACCGGTTTGGATCACTTCTTTTCTCAGTCAGGCCGGCCCATCCCGACTAAACCTTTGTCTCCACACGCAATACATAAACACAGGATGATCACACGTGTTCTCTTTCAACGTTCATGCTGTGCGTAAAAAAATGATATCCATGCATGAAGACACGTATACCCTTTCAACGAAAACCTCTCTATCTTCCTCTGCCGCCTCTTCACTTCACATCTCTATCTTTTCAAGTCTGAACCTAAATCCAACAACAAAATCTCGGACACCAAACTCCTGTAAACTCAAATTCGATGGTCTCTAACCCATCTTTGCTGTATAATCTGTGTGCAATAATGGTGAAGCTGGCATCAGCACGGGAGAGCCGAATGTACGGCCCCAGGTTGTCGAGAAACCGGGCGGAGTACATAAACGCAGCGCTATACGTGTTTGCTACCACCGTCCTTCTCGGCGGATTCGCTTCCCAGTTTTCCTGGGAGTCCAAGTCTGGTTTAGTGCTTTTGCTTATAGCTTTAGCGTTGATTATGGTGGTTAATATTCATGATCTTCTTGCCCATCTTGCGGGATTCGATTATTGGTTTCCATTAATGGAGTATGATATTCAGCTTGCACTTGTTGAGTTCGCTGTTCCTGTTGTACAGATTCTGGGGACTCTTCTTATGTTCTTGGCAATTCTATTTATCTTTATTCAGGTTAGTTCGTATTTACGATGTCGTTTGTTTAATTGGGGAATGGATTGATTTGGTGTAACTGTTTACAATTTTCAGGAAGAGAAATATTACGGGTTCTTTAAATTTGAAAAGCATGCTTTGAACATGCTTATTGCTGGCCCTGTTTTGTGGGTGCTTGGATCGATTCACAACTCGTGCCAAATCTATGAGAGAGCCGATGGTCATGTGCAAATCTTGCAACAAAGTGTTCACATTCCATTCTTGATGGGAAGTCTGTTGTTAATGGTGGGTGCAATTCTCAATAGCCTCGAGCAAGCCGGATTTATTCACCATGGGACAGAGCTTTTGGTAAGTTTTCACATAAAAGAATATTAAGCCTCCATTTAGAAAGATTTCTCTAATGATTTGTAAAGAGGTGAAACTTAACCAGTAGGAAGTGCTTTTGCTCCGAAGCACTTTTAACAAAAAACACTCTCGGGTCCCAATCATCAAATTGCTGTGGAGTTTAGTAGTAAATATGTGCATACTATAGGCAATGCAAAGCACTTGATTAATTTGTCAAAGTTTCTTTCTACAGGGCAGGAATTGGGTTTGGTTGGGAATTATCGGAAGCCTACTGCTATTCTCTGGGGGATTGATGAACGTAGTTAAGGTATTCCAGATGCAGCAAATTAATGGACTGCGGTTAGAGAAGCTGAGAGGAGGAGCACATGAACGACTAATGCGAGAAAGGGACGGCCACGTCCCGCTCATTATAGAAGAGCAAAGGAAAAGGAAGAAGCCTGCGGCACCAACCGAAGAAGACGCAAAAACAGCAGCTGCTGCTCGTGCTCCTGCACCTATCCCTGTCCCAGCCCCTGGCCCAACACCTTACAAGGATGTGCTTGTTGGCCAAACTTGAAGTCTTGTTAATTTGCCACGAACAGTCGGATTATCTAATTACTGAATTCTCTTCTAGCTTCTGAACCCTTTCATTTGTTACTTATTGTTGTCTATATTTTGATTCTCATGCAATCCTATAAACAAATAATCTTGATATACATCAATTTTGCCATTTCTTTAGTTTCAATCCCAATATTAGTATGCAACTTGATGTCTTGAGCATGTCCTTAGCAATATACAATTCTCTCTTCTTTATTTACTGTTATATTATATTTTCGTATTTATTTAAAGAGAATTACTAATAGACATTTTAAATATTTTACATTTTTTTAATATAAAATTTAAAATTTAAAAAAATTAATAGAAATTTTAAAATAATTAATATAAAAATTTTAAAACATCAAACACAAACGCCAAAATACATGATTCCTAATTCTTGACGGAACACGGCGATGCTACGGTACACCGCAGGGTAGCGTCACTTTGTCTGTAAACCAAAATGACAAGTCGGCTTCTTCTTTTATAGAGAAACGGCAAATCGTTTAACATATGTAGCTAGGTAAGTCGTGTATTATTATTATTATATTTGCAGATCCGAAGATGGCACAACAGATCCCTTATAAATTTGTACAAGAAACGAGAAATCGGCTTGTAGTGAATTTAGGAAACGGCAAGTCGTCTGTAACGTGAGGGGAGGTAGCAGCCACCATGTGCAGGGCTGTTTAAAGGCCTGCCCGGCCCGCAAAACTGAGCCTACGCAAATTCGTGAACCGAACTTGACTGTATGGAAGTCCGGCCGAAACCGCACTGAGTTGGCACCCTTTGACATCTCTTTAAGTACGCGACAATGTGAGAGCAAAACTTTCACACCCGTTTTTCTTTTTTATTTGTGGTCTCATCCCCTCTTAAAAATTGATTTGATAGATAAAATATATTTATTAACTACTAATATTTATTTAAATTATTAAAATTATAATATATATATATACACACACAAAAATAAAAATATATACGTTAACTATTGTAACTATTAAAAAATTATAAATATTTTAATATAATTTAAAATTATAATATAGCCTAATCAAAATATTATCAAAATAATTAATATTTATAAATAATTAAAATTTAAAATTAACAACAAGAATTTAATTGTTTCAAAATTTTATTTTTTAAGAGATAAAATTAATGATGATTTTTTTTAAAAGATAAAATAATTCAAAATTATTATTATTTATTATTTATTATTTTATTTATGATATTTTTTTAAAAATAAGTTAAATTAACTTGATATTGTAAACAAATTGTTAACTTCACAACAAGAATGCGTGATTTTAATTTAAAGAGTACCAAAAAAAAAAAAAAAAAAATCCAAACTACACCTCTGCAACTAAAATACGCCTCTTGTTGCTCACTCGCTAACCTCAGCTGGGTGCACAATACGCCCACGCGGCGCCAAAAATTTATTTACATCCCCAAAACCAAATGATGGAGGGCTTCCACTAATCGGTTTAGATCCCTTTTGTCCCCCGAAACCCTAAGTTCGAAGTTATCACAAAATCAAGGCGCAGCTCTCTAATTTTTGTTAGGTATTTGATTTTTGATCTTTAGTGTTTCAAGTATCTCCCTATTTGCATGGTTTAACAACATCGATTGTTTCTTATTTCTCTTAATTCGCTCTCTCTATTTCTGTTTCGTGTGACAAGATTAGTAATACTGTGAATTGATTGATAATTTTGATTGCGAATCGGTTATGTTTTTACTTCTTTTTCCATGAAATAATTTTTCGGTGTATCTATTTGTTGCGCGTTGGTTCGATTTGTCTTTGAAATTTATATATTGTAGGCTGTAAAATGTTTTTGTAAGAAATTTGTGTCCGTTCAATACACAATATGGATACGATTGTTTGTTTTGGAGAAATTGGAGCTAATTTTCTCAGGACAATGTGTTCTGATTGAGGATTTGGAGTAACATTTGTTGCATGTAATCGTCAAAAAACTAGTTTAAAAATGTTTAAGATAATGAAAATTTGCTTTTTTATTTTATGTGAGATTGTGTCCAAATTTTTAGAAACTGTTTTCAAATGTGAAAATTTGTCCTTGTATGGGGATTATTCTGTTTCCCAGTTGTTCTGGTCCTTCCATTGTAGGTTGATTGTTGCATACTTTCAAAGCTATTTTTCAAATTCAGGCATAAAAGTATTTTAGCATATTGGAAAGAAGTCATTTGCCGGTGCTTATGTTACACACATGCAGAAATTTCTAGTTGAAGAGCTTATTTTTTTAAATTTTTGTTAAACAATTTAGTCTCAAAAATGAACATGAAGAAGAAAGTCAACCATTTATGCAAAATGTACCTCTTTGAATACTCCGTGTACATTCTGCATCAATGTTTGCATGTAGATCGTGTGTAGTTATGTCTGGTATTATTTTTTGAGATGTGTTATCCCCAGCAAGCCTTTATACACACACGTGCACGCATTTGTGTGGTAAAAATGAAGATATGTTTGCATTTCCATGATGAAGAGTCTCACTCAGGTTTGGGTTATATTGTGTAGTTGAAGGGGCGGTGTTTATTTGTGGTGACCTTTTCTGGGTTTGGTTGGTTGTTGGTTGTGCAGAATGGCATCTGTGTCTAGTCAGCCGCAGTTCCGTTACACCCAACCACCATCTAAGGTGCTACATTTGAGAAACTTGCCATGGGAATGCGCCGAGGAGGAATTAATTGAGCTCGGTAAGCCGTTTGGTAAGGTTGTTAACACAAAGTGCAATGTTGGAGCAAATCGGAATCAGGCTTTTATAGAATTTGTAAGTGGACTTGGATCTTTCTGTTTTTAATTGCTTCCCTAATTTTTTGAATAATGTTATTAATTTTCATCTATTGTATTCTTAATGTTCAGGCAGATCTGAATCAAGCTATTGCGATGATATCTTATTATGCTTCATCCTCAGAGCCTGCTCAAGTGCGGGGGAAGACTGTCTACTTGCAGTATTCTAATAGGCAGGAAATAGTAAACAACAAAACAACAGCAGATGTTGCTGGAAATGTACTGCTGGTAACAATCGAGGGTACGGATGCACGCCTTGTGAGCATTGATGTTTTACACTTGGTAAGTTCATTTCATGCCTTCCTTTTATGGTTCAAAGAGGTAAACATAATACCGAATGGTGTTGCCAATGAGCTTCTGTAATTAGGTTGTAGTTTGTCATGCTTTGGAAAGCTTTTGTTTGACATGAATGTAAATGGATCAGCAGGCCCATATCAAGGAAATATCTTCAATGGCAGCTTAGTGCATCGGGAGAAAGAGCACATGTGTGTTTGTCTTCTTTCTCCTTTCCTTAACGCTGACTCTTTCTTCCCTACACTTCCTCCTTACCTTCCTATTCGTAACATTCTAATAGTTTAGGTTTTCTCTTGTGTATCCCTCTCTCTTTTCACTTCGGCATGTTCTATGTTATGTTTTTATTATTGCGTGGTTGATAATGGAGTTGGTTTTATCCATTTTATTATTAGTTTTTTAAATCTTTGTAGAACAATGCTTTAATCTATTCAATTTTGTTTTGGTTTTAGTTTCTTTTCGGTTCATAATCATCAACTCTATGCAAAGTGTACTGAGTTTGAGCATTTTAATTTTTGGGTTGAGCTTTGGTGATCCTTGGTGGAAACACTGAGTTCTAGGACAGTCTGTGATTCTCTTAGTATGGAGTATACGGAGTTACTTTTAGCCTTGAATGAATGAACAAATTACTGTGAAGTCTGGCCCCTTCTTTTTTTTTTTTTGGGTAATACAATGTGGTCAAGTGCTAGATAACTTATTGAATGCTGGCCTTTTCTTGGTCGGTGTTTGGAAGACAGATGTTGGTCAATCTATCCATTATTCTTTCCCGACACTCTAGTATGTATTGTTTTTTTGCACGTGTTAGATGTTGATCGGTCATAAAGTCGGTGCAAACTTAAGACTTCCAGGAATGATAAAGTTCCCTAGAATTGCTTTCCCCTTTACTTCAGCATTTTGCATTTTTCTATTTATTTTTTTCTCCATGTATATTATACTGCTATCTATTTCTGTTAAACCTGGAAATAGGTATTTATCTACATTTGGCTTTCTGTGGTAATGATTAGAAGGTAGAATGCAGGATATAGTTGATATTTGTCTAAATAATGGTTTCACTATATCTTTTCTAAAAGTTGTTTCAAATAATGCAGGTTTTTTCAGCCTTTGGTTTTGTGCATAAGATTACTACCTTTGAGAAGACAGCTGGTTTTCAGGTATAAGCACTCGCTGTCAGTAATTCATTGCTTATTTCTTGTGTTGTTGAAACGTGAACTCATTATATATTATCTTTTTAGGCACTGGTGCAATTTTCTGATACAGAAACTGCCTCTTCTGCAAAAAATGCTCTGGATGGAAGAAGCATCCCTAGGTGACAATTGTATTAGTTTTTTTGACATGGTATTTAGTCTGACTGTTGTGGAATGTATAGCTGTAGATTCTGTGTGTGTGATTGGAAATGAACTCATTATATGATGGTCCTTTTAGTTTCAGCAAAGAATTGGCACAGTGTGTTTACTAGATCATTCTATTATTGTGTGAATTTGCTATGTAAACCATTATATGATAGTTTCTTGGACATTCATTTTGTCTTATATTGAGCCATATGCTTTACCAGTTGTATGAGGATTTGATTACTGTCAAATGTGCGACACTGATAAACTATTGACTTGTGCCGTCCTTGGTATCAGATATCTTCTTCTGGAACATATGGGGCCATGTACCCTTAGGATCACATACTCTGCTCACACAGATTTGAGCGTCAAATTCCAGAGCCACCGTAGCAGGTATTGTTCTTGTTAATTAATTTGGATCTGAATCTGTTTTATATTGTACTAAATATAGTTGTCTCCTCTCCAGCTAGAAGACACTAGTTCTTTTGTTGTATTTGCTCCTGTCATTTCCCTTTCTCCAGTAGTTCTAGATGTGCATATTTATTATTTGCTTAACTCTCTCTTATCTCTCTCATCATTATTGTTGTTTTTCTCATTTTGCCTTAACTGAACATTTCAGGGACTACACTAATCCTTACCTTCCTGTTGCTCCTTCAGCCATAGATGCTAGTGGCCAGGTAACTGGGTTTCAAAAGTTTTTTTGTGTTATAGGTAGTGGCAGTTAGAAACTGTGTTCTAATTGTCTGTGAAATGTGGCGCATGTGAAGCAAGCAGACCATGGTTTTAGCTTCAGTGAGCCCCATGCCAAATTTAACAATGTATCCATGTGTTCTGTAAAGTTTTCACAATACATTTCTCGTGTCTTTTGTTTTCTTTCATGCGCAAGCCACTTTCAAACCTTTGTATGTGTGTCATAAATGCCAAGATGCAATTTGCAGGTAGCTTATATTTTATATGATACATAAGCTGGGCGCATTATTCGCCATTGCCTATGTATTATTTATCTTATTTTCTGCACATGCAAATTATGAAATGCTTGTTTGCTTTATTAATTGGGATGTCATCAGTGCAGCTCAATGTGGGTCTTGATGGAAAAAAACTAGAACCAGAGAGCAATGTACTTCTTGCATCTATTGAGAACATGCAATATGCTGTAACCTTGGATGCTTTACACATGGTATTTCGATTCAACAGAAGCAATTATTATTATTATTATTATTATTCAAGCATGCTTGTCTTATTACTGATTGTTCTGACCCCCTTTGTCCCCATGGCTAGGTCTTTTCTGCTTTTGGGCCTGTCCAAAAGATTGCCATGTTTGATAAGAACGGTGGACTTCAGGCTTTGATTCAGTACCCTGGTAATTGCAAAACCTGACAACTTGTATTTATATAGTTTGCAATTTCTGTTGTTGTTACAAGTTGTCAGGCTTGTTAAGAGAGTGGCTTTTGTTGGCATTTCTTCATCATTTTATATGTCAAGCTTTTTGCTAGAATTTCTTCATTAATTTATATGTCAAGCAACAGACTAATCTATTTTGAATAATTTGCCTTTACAATTCCACATTCCTCAGAATGATTTACTAATTTTAGTAGTCATGCTGAGATAATTGAGGTCTCAATGGTGCCACTGCTTGCAGATGTTCAGACAGCTGTTATTGCCAAGGAAGCCTTGGAAGGACATTGCATCTATGATGGAGGGTATTGCAAGCTTCACATATCGTACTCTCGCCACACTGATCTCAGTATAAAGGTAATTGAATTGTACCTTGAAATAGCAATGCTTCCCTGAAAACTTCAAGGGTTTGCTATTTCAGAATAGTTGATTAAATTAATTTCTATTACTGGCAAAAAGAGCATGTTAATATTCAGAGCTTGCTATGCTGATTACAGGTCAATAATGATCGAAGCAGAGATTACACAATCCCTAACGCTCCCATGATGAACACTCAACCGTCTGTACTTGGGCAACAGCCAGTTCCAATGGTGGGCACTACCGCTCCTCATTACAATGGGACTCAGTTTGCTCCACCCCCCGAACAGCCCATTATGCATCAGACTTCGGTAGGATGGGGAGCTGTTTTAGCAGCATCCCAATCCATGCCCATGATGGGTAATCATCCTTACATGCCTCCAGGATCTATGCCTCAAATGGGCCCCGGGATGATTCATATGCATGGCCAACGGGGCACACCACTTCCTGGGACAATGCCTCCGGCCAGGCCAGATAACATGCAATAGCATATCCTTTCAAATTGTTTCTGTTAAGTTTTTTTTTTCTCCTTCACCAGACAAGCCTACTGATGAAGATTTCACAATTCTGAAAGCTAAAAGGCGGCAGACGATGTATTTTTCTTTTTTTCGCTGCCATTTGAAGATGAAATTAAGTAAGCGACGGGCTTGAATACCCGTTGCAGGCGCAGGATTGTTATGAACTGGGGTTCTTCTTTAATGTCAGTGTGAATGATGTAATTTTATTTGAAGAAACTTTTATACTCTTGTTTAACTTGGCCGTGAAGTTGCAGCCCTCGCCAGCGTCCTCCGAGTAAAATTCTGCTTTGTATACTGTGCTTTACAAGCTCCGTTGACGCATAAAATGCTCACTGTTATTAAAATTTATTCTAATTACGTCGAGCAATGCGGCAATGTTATTTTTTTTAGCAAATTTTGCGTTGTCTGTACACCAAAAATCCTGTGGGCAATGATTGGATTTACGAAAATATATTAAACAAGAATAATAGGTCCAATAATTCCTTGAGATAGTTTTTTAAAAATTATTCCGGACAAGGTTTTTGCGTCACTGCTTCTTCGTTCTCTTGGTAGTTACACCAAAATCCTGCGGCTGGTCTCTTCTCTTCGTCTCTTCCGGCACCAGAGAGAGATTGTTATTATTATTAGGCTGAAAGCTAAGAGAGAGTTCTCACACGAAACCCTAACCAAGAGCAATGGCTATCATTCTTCAAGCCTCGTTTTTCTGCAAACCTTCATTTTCTCCTACTCCTTCCTCTCATCCTCCTCCTCCTTCTTCATGTCACCATCGTTTCCGCCCCTGCCTTTACTCCCCTAGCCACCGTTATTACTTTTAAAGTTTGCGGTTTCGTCCCTTTCCTCAGTTAATTTGTTGCGCATTGCTCCCTGATAACGTGAAGTCGGAAGATTCTGAATTGGTTAATTGTTCAAATCCCGATTTTCATGGTGATAAGAGTCAGGATATTTCGGGTGAAGTTTCGGAGTCGAGTGTTGAGGACTCCGCAGTTGGAGTAATTTCGAAGAGTGAGTTGAAGGTAGATAAGGTGAATGGCGAGGGTATCTCGGTGAAAAGTGAGAGGTGGATGAGAAAATGGCGGAAAAGAGAGTGCAAAGAGCAAAATTCCGTTACTGGTGTTTTTGATGGGAGTGCGGGCGAGGATGAGAAGTGCAATGGAGAAATTGATGACGTGGGATTGGTTGAGTATGTGGCCGTTCTGGCGGCTGGAGAAGCAGCTTGAGCAGCTGATTGCTGAAGCTAACGCCAATCCAAAAGATGCAGCAAAACAGAGCGCTCTGTTAGCTGAACTCAATAAGCACAGGTTGGATTATGGGATTTTATTGGAGTGGTTTTAAATGGTTAAAAACAATTTTTTTTTTTTTTTTGTATTTATTTTGTAGTGTTAGGTTGAAATATATAAAAGTGAAATTTTTAGAATCAATGAATGCTAATACTTTTTGAATATAAATGATTAGATAGAAAGTGTGTTCTAGCTCTTCCAGTTTCCGTGTTTTGGTTGCTTATAAAATGAGTGATTTTGATAGTGTGGGAGTGTATTTGGAGCGTTGAAATATGTGTTGTGTTTTACTTTGAAGTGTTCAGATGAAATGGATAAAAAGTTTTCTAGATAGAAAAGGTGCTCGGACTGCTTTTTAGGAAATCATTGAACTGGTGAATAAAATAGTTGAAATGCTTGTTGGAAACGTGCTTTATAAGTATTAAAAGCACTAACTGGAAAAACACCACTGTGCACAGCCCTAATGGGATTATTTATCTTGTTTTTCAGTCCTGAGGCAGTTATCACGCGGTTTGAGCAAAGAGAGCATGATGTGGACAGTAAAGGCGTTGCAGAATACCTCCGAGCCCTTGTGGTTACTAATGCTATTGCAGATTATCTTCCTGATGAACAATCTGGAAAGCCTTCTGCTCTTCCTGCATTGGTAATCAATCTTGTTGCTTTGTTTCACTTTTAATTGATGGTGTGTTGTAATGGTCATTCTAATATGTTTATAAGTAAATTCGGTTGTTTGAACTGAATGCATTGCTACACCGTTAGAGACTATTTTATTTGCTTTTACAAAGTGGGTAATACCGTACAGAGTTTCTTCTGTTTAAATTTTTGTGTTAACTACTATTTTATTTATAAGTTCTCCCTTCTTTTTGATTTCCCTTTCTTTCAGTTTTTTTGTTTTCCATTTTCACATCAATTTTCTTCTGACACTTGCTATGTTACATGGTCTTTCTTCTTCAATCACCCTATTTTTTTTTTCCCTTTTGACAAAGTAGTTTTATATGTCTAATCAATTTAAATTTACTTTGTAGTTGCAAGAATTAAAACAACGTGCATCAGGCAACATAGATGAGCAGTTCCTGAACCCTGGCATATCTGAGAAACAGCCATTGCATGTGGTGATGGTAAGGATCAATCTTGAAGTTAGCCTTACTGCCCTTGCTGGGGGAAACAAATATAGTTGGCAACCTATGATTTTTGCACAATCCATGGTTATAGGATACAAGATTGATATTCTTGTTTGTTCTCTACCTGAGCACTTTCTGATTCTGTCGCCATGTTTATTATGAATTTTAATATCTTGATTTATTTTATTTTCTCTATTAGGTCTATCCAAAAGTGTCAAAGAAATCACGATTTGCACAAGAGCTTATCTCAACTATCTTATTTACTGTTGCGGTTGGATTAGTATGGTACTGGTCTTTAGTTTCCTAGTGTAGTTTTTCTTGATTATTCTGATTTCTAATTGTGTAAATATAAGATGTAAAAGAAAAGTTCTCTCTTTCTCTGTCTTGTATGCAATCTAAGTGTTGCTTGTTGTCTTTTTGAGTTGTTACACTTGTTAATAAGAAAAACATTTTCAGGTTAATGGGTGCTGCTGCACTTCAGAAATACATAGGAAGCCGGGGTGGAATTGGAACTTCAGGCGTTGGGTCAAGTTCTTCTTATACGCCAAAAGAGTTAAATAAAGAAGTTATGCCGGAGAAGGTGGAATCTAAGTTGTGTTTTTGTGTGCTTGCAGAGCTGCTTGTCCTTAAGACTGTTGTCATAATTTGCATGAAAAATGATTGTTCTTGTCTTTCTTAGTTGGGTAGACAGAAGAGGGCTATAAATATCATCTCCAAATTTTGCATTTTCTGTCTCTTAGTAGATATGATGGAAGAAGATGAGATGATTTAGGTTTGAGTTATTGGGGGACCATTTTTTTTTTTTAAAACTACTTTACTGGGGGTAAATGCTAAAAATTATATTAAAAAGGGAATGTAAAAGAGTTTATGATCAGAGATAAATTTGATGGTTTTACTTTCCATTTTGGCGTTGAAACTATTTTAGGACTGTATCTCACTTGACTATTAGTATTCGTTGTAATTGTGGAGTATCACATAGATTTTACAAATTATCTTTCATGCTTATTATGTGGATTAGTTTTATACTTGAGAAATAACGCATGATCATGAACCCAGGCATTTTGCCCTGACTAATTCTGTTCTTGCAGAATGTTAAAACATTTAAGGATGTCAAAGGTTGTGATGATGCAAAACAAGAGCTTGTAGAAGTAGTAGAGTATCTAAAAAACCCATCAAAGTTTACTCGCCTTGGAGGGAAGTTGCCAAAGGTTTGTCTGATTATTTGTTTTCTGAATAAAAGTTTATTTTCACCAAATGCTCTTTTCTGCTCATGCTCTGCTTCAGCTCCAATAAGTTGGCATTTGCTTTCATCATGCAATGTATAATGTTTCCTTGGTAACACTTGATAAATTTGAGTGATATATAGAAAAATAAGCAAGATCCCTGTGCAAGGATGGTATGCGGATCACTAGTGAAGTATTATAACCTCAGTTGTAGCTAAAGTTTATGCGTACATGATCTTTACCAGTCCAAATAAGTGACAAGGTATATTGGGGAACCTAGGATAAACATTATAACCTGCTATTCAATATTACTTATTTTAATCAGCAGTGGAACTTCAAAATCTGGTTAAATGTAATTAGTTTATGCAATAAAATAATTCTCGCTTTCCATCAATGACTCGATTATTTGTTGTGTATAGATTGTGTGTCATCTGATGGACTATTTTCAAATGATATATGTCTTATATGTATGCTTTTTTGCGGGGAATTCTTTTGACAGGAGCACCTGGAACAGGAAAAACTCTACTTGCCAAGGTACGGTGTACCTTTCTGTTACTGTAGATATTTTTTATGTTTGTCAAGGAGTTTTTGGGATTAATGGTTATCACATTTTTTTCATTTTACTTAAATGCCGTGTATAGAGAAAATTATATTAACTCAAAGTTTCCTACCAAAGCCAGTACATTTACTTCCTGCTTAAATCAAATTAGTCTGTTCCTTTTTTTTTTTCTTTTTGTTGGTAGTGGTATTCTGCGATAGTCTTCTCATATGTGGATACACCTTTATCATATGGACAATTTTTTCCTCAATGAATTTGTATTTATTGAAAAATTGGTAAATAAAAAGAATTGTTGCATTCCATTTATGTATGGATTGGATTGGAAATTAGTCACTTCTGAGTTTGTGAAGATGGGTATTTACTATTCTTTATTGAACTCCTTTATGTGTGGGTGGGTTCCCATACATCTTCCATTTCCCTCCCAGGCCCTTTGACATCCCTTTAGTTATTAAACCTTCTCATATAAATGCTTAGTTTTTGGTAATGGTTTATTCTGATAATGATTCTGTTAATTTTGAACCTTAAAGGCCATTGCTGGAGAAGCCGGAGTACCATTTTTCTATCGATCAGGATCGGAATTTGAGGAAATGTAAGCCAGTTCACTTTAGTTGTACTGGTCGATAATCATTGTTTGATATATAATATGCTGATTTAATTTTTCTGTATGGAAGGTTTATTGGGGTAGGTGCTAGGTGTGTAAGATCCTTATTTCAGGTGGCCAAAAAGAAGGTTTGTGTTTTGAGGCATGCTCTGGTGAAAGTTCAGTAAGCTCAAAAACAGCATGGATAAGAAAACCAGGGGAAAAAATTTAAATCGGATTTGAAAATTCTCTTGACAACCACTCATGGTGCTCAAGATGATTTTTCGGCCATTTCTTCTGCTGATCTTTTAATTATTTTTCTTTTTAGCTTTTTTGGGGACTGTGTAAATAAAAGAGAATGATAGATACCAGTGATGTTTTGGATGCATGCAATGGTTTTGCTCAGAAAGTGTCTGATTGCTAATATTTTGATTAATAAAATTTTCCAGAGAAAGAAAAGAGAGGGAGGGAGGTAGGGAGGGGAGGGAAGGGGTGGGATGGGGAGGGGGGCATTGTTTTAGAGCCATCCTGAAGGATGCTGATGTCTCTTGCAGACTTTCATGATTTCATCTATTTTTAACGGATATGATCTTCTAAAAAGGGTGGGGTGGGGAGGATGTAACAGCTGACTTGAATTAGAATATGAATATCTTTCTCTGGGTTAATCATATATGTTCTTTTTCTCTTTTGCATATGACAGGAATTCTGAATTTTGTTGTGGGTGCTAGTTAGTTAAATTACTAAAATCTTGTGTGAGTGGTACAAGAAGTTTGGGGTTCAAACCCCACCTCAAATCACGCTGGGAAGGGGTTAGGTTTATATTCTTATATGTTTAGAAAGAAAAAAATATTAATTTTTTTCTTTAAAAAAAATGTGGGTGCTAATTGGTTTAATTGATAATCTCTTGGGGTGCTACAAGAGATTTGGAGTTCAAAACCCCGCAGGTTGGGTGGGTTGGGGAGACGTTAGGTTTATTTTCTTGTAATATTTTAAAAAGAGTTTTAGTGTTTGCTTAATGCTGTTATATACTTATCTAATTGCATGATTGTCGTTATTTTATGTTTCACAGGCTCCTTGCATCATCTTGATCGATGAAATAGATGTGGTTGGATCCACAAGAAAACAGTGGGAATGAGGTGCATTCTGCTAGCTTGTTGGATGGATAAGTTTGTTTATGCATTTTTAAATCTGTATAACTTTCTTCTCCACGGGGAATAATTTTGATGGCTGCAACAAATTTGCCTGATGCTTGATCCAGCTTTGACAAGGCCTGGTAGATTTGACAGGCATGTAAGTTGTTTATACATTGCTTTTAGTTTTGCATTTAGTATGTTTTATTTTGGCAACTCTCAAAGAAACTGAACTTGACCTTTTGTTGGTGAAATTCTAGTTTCTATATTTGACATAACCTTCTGGGAGGATGATTGTTCCAGCAGAATGATCAACTTTCTCGTTTGCCTTAGATGCATCAGGAATTTTGTTGTCATATATTGTTTTAATCTAATTTTATGGAGTCTCAGAGAAAGAATTCTAACAAAACCCACTTTTAGATTGTTGTTCCAAATCCTGATGTGCGGGGTTGTCAAGAAATTTTGGAGCTTTATCTTCAGGAGAAACCTTTGGCAGATGATGTAGATGTTAAATCAATTGCCAGAGGTACACCGGGATTCAATGGAGCTGGTAAGTTTCCTTTCATTTGACTGAAGTAGCTTTTTCCTCTTTAAAAGAACACAAAACTTTTTTTCTCAAAATATTTTTATATCTCCTGCCAGTGAACGTCCCACATTTTAATTTTTTCTTTTGTTCCCAATTAGATCTTGCAAACTTGATGAACATTGCTGCCATTAAAGCTGCTGTTGATGGTGTAGAGAAGTTAACTGCTGCAGAGTTGGAGTTTGCTAATGATAGGATACTTATGGGTACTGAGCGGAAAACAATGTTCATTATGAGTCAAAGAAGGTATGTTTATCATTCATGAGGCAGTCTAGGATTCTGGGATGAAGAATTAAATCTTAGTTTCATAGTCTTCAAATGTCCATCACACTTGCCTTTTGGCTGTGAATCTGTGGCCTGTCATACTGGAATGACAAATGTGGTGATGTTGTCATGCTGCTCCGTATCCACAAAGTCACATACTCAATTGTTTGGATTAAACAAAATCTTGTCTTGCTTTTTCAGTCCTAAATACTAAGATTTTGGAGGGATTAGGATGAGTGGGGTGGAATATGGTTTCTGTGTTGTGTGATCTCCAACAGGACATGTTCCTAGCTCAGGACATATTTGGATCCTGCTATGTAAATTTGCTACTGGAGCTTGGTGAACTACAATAGTGGCAGCATAACATTAGATAACTTCTCAGAATTAGCTTGTGGGGACTGTACCTGCTGTCTGACTAATTTTAAGATAAAGTATTTGTTTACTACATTACGAAGTGTCTGGATATTAAGCTTTTTAGTTGTGTAAAATTATCTCTGCTGTTTCTGAACACGGAATGTTGTTTTCTTGCTGAGACATTGCAACACATTATTTCAGCTCACTGCATATCATGTGAGTGGTCATGCAATTGTTGCATTTAACACTGAGGGTGCACATCCAATTCACAAGGCAACAATTATGCCTTGTGGATCTGCATTGGGAATGGTTACCCAGCTGCCCTCTAGTGATGAGACCTCAATTAGCAAGAAGCAATTATTAGCTTGGCTGGATGTTTGTATGGGTGGAAGGGTTGCAGAGGATCTCATATTCGGTCAGGACTATATCACAACAGGAGCAAGTAGTGATCTTAATATGGCAACAGAGCTTGCTCTATACATGGAATACTAAGAATTTCATGGTTCATATTTCTGAGAAGCTGTTTTGCGAAACTATTAGGCTCTGAACTGTAACATTTAAAGTTGGCTTCTGTCATTGACTACATATGATATTTTGTCTCCAATTCTTCCATAATTTGAGGAACTATCAGCCTATTTTCTAGAGAACATTAAGTTAGTTTGTTTTGATTCAACGAGTTGATGCCATGGCCATCTTTTTTCATCTAAGGTATCAAATTGTGGGATGAGTGATGCAATTGGACCAGTTCATATCAAAGAACCTCCAAGTTAAGAAATGCAATCACGTATTGATGCTGAAGTAAAATTTTGGAAATTGATCCTGGTTATCATTTAATTAGATAATTGCTTTGAGTCTAAATGTTTTTGATTGGTTCTGCAGGTGGTGAAGCTCCTTAGAGAAGCATATGATCGTGTAAAAGCCCTATTAAAGAAGGTTTGTTCATAATCTCTAATTTGTTCACATATTTGTCTTTCAGGAGAAGGAAACTTTCTTACTGTGTAATTATGCTGACTTGAATTAGATATGCTGTCACCACTTTTGGTTTATGGAGATATATGCTGTCTGCATGTTCTTGTCATTATTACAATTACGATAGGTTAATCCATTTTGTGCACAAATTAGATTCCTTCAATTTGTGTAGAAATTAGATTCCACGCATGTTACCAATGTCATAAGGTTATATGCATCTGGTAACAATATCAGCATGCATGCTTTGCAAATTTAGCTTCCTTTATGCTACGGTGCTTGAATGATTAGCACCTTCAATACTTTGTCAGATCATCAGTGTTGATGTTCTGTAATACCATTTTTTGTTTTGACATTTTTCAGCATGACAAGCAACTACATACTTCAGCAAATGCACTCTTGGAGCGTGAGACACTTAGTGCAGAAGAAATATAACGAATTCTTCTTCCTTATCAAGAAGGACAGCTGCCTGAGCCACAAGAAGAGCAACAAGGAGGAGAGCTTGTATTGGCATGAAATCTGGATCTTCACTCAGCTTTCGGGGGAGCTCTGTACAGTATACTAAAACCAGTACAGGTGATTATTTATATAATTTCTCACAACTCTTTCTCCCCTTTATTGTTTTTCACGTCAAAAGATGGTGTTATAGGAAAATCAAATCTATTTATTCGCTGCATTTCTGGGAAGCAGCTAACTCCCCTGTTCTGACAAACCAATCGAGAGAGGCAGAAAATCATGTATCATTTCTGAAATAGTGTATTTTTTGAACTTACCCCGTTATGGGTGCAATTTTGCGTTACAAATTATTTTAGATAGATTATATAAACACCTATTAAGTTTTCTTACTTAAAATATTATATAGTTATTGTCTATTATAAAATGTGGATTTGTAAATAAGTTTTAGTTATTCAAATTTTAGTAATTTCTACTAAATTGCTCGCAACTATATGAACAAATCCAGATATGGGTTTGATATTTCTGAAAAAAAAAAACCTCTCATTACACAGGTTTGGGGATGAGCATAGGGGTATTGTCCTAATGCAACTTTTCAAGGATGAGATATATATGGATTGTTGCAGTGACCTTTATTTGGGGAGAGGTAAAAGTGAAACGGTAATGACGTCAGCTGAATATCATTGTCTTCTGGGCAAAGATTCTGTTTAGCTCCATACCGTTCAAATATCTTTTTCTTTCCCCTCTTCTTCTGTAGAACCGCACTCGGAATAGCAAGTCTTAGGTACGGAAAACAAAGAGACAGGACAAGAGAGCAGCCCCCAGATAGTTTCTTGACTACTCTTTAACTTTTGTCTGAATTCAGGGTACATTCAATTGAATTCAACAGCAATCATAACATCTCGAAATCTAAAATAGGTTCTATTTGGCAGTCCACTGCGCGCAACCAGCCTTATCCAAATCAATGATCCATCAGTCAAAACAGAAATTAAAATGTGGTGTAACGACGGATGGATGGAAGGTTATTTTGTTAGTAATATTAGAAAAAGGCTATTACAAGAGAAAGACTCTACCTAAAAATATAACTAGCCTGTGGCTGTAGGTTCACTTCAACCAAATTTCCATTGCCTGCAACTTTAAACAACAACAAGGGAAACCAAAATGTACAAGAACTAAACTCTTTTCCACCACATTCTATGTACACTCTCTTAAGCACAACATCATCAACAGAACTCTGGAAATGTCAGAAAAACGTTCTTCTTCTTTCGCCTTTTAATTCTGGAAGAACAACTTCTTATAAGCTGTGCCTCTTGACCTAATTGAGACATGAAACAATTTCAAAACCAAGACAGAACATAGCATAACAAACTAGATGAAAAAACAATAGTGTTGTCTGGAAGATAATATGAGTACTACTGCCAGTCGGTCTCCGAAGCCTTCGAGATATGAAAGCCTCAAAAGCTTCATCCGTGGCAAATGTAGCCAGCCCTTCCCGACTTTCACATCCGATCAATGGGCTCAGTCCGATCCTGCACTGCAAGCCGCTCTGAGACATCAGCAAGTGATTTGAGATTGCATTTGATCAAAGCTTCAACAAAGTAGCATGTCTCATCCTTGGTATTCCCTTCGGGTACATCCACAACAAAAGACTCAAGCACCAAAGTCCCGGGTCTTCCATCAATGATCTCCGGGTGGAGGGAAATGATTGAAGAGTAGTTCTGGTGAGAGAAGGTGAAGAAAGTTAAACACAGCTAGCAAGTTAGGGACAATTGCACAACAGCATAACTACAAGTAATAGTTAGCTTTAGCATGGAAATATTTAGGCTTCACGTTAGGTCAACATTGTGAACTAAAGCCACTAAAGAAAGCATATCAGCAGTTTTTAAGCATTTGACACTGACATTATAAAATCGGTTGGAGGGCCAGCAATGGACTCAGCTAATGTTGTACCATCAAAATCACCTTCTCAAAAGTTGAATGATAAGCATGCATTCTTTTAACTCATGCTTAGGAGTTGCAAATTATATTAATTTAAACTAACTCCAGAGACTGCACATTACAAGACAAAAGATCACATGCTATTTGCAAAGATAAATCACTCAGTGCTAGAAGAGGCATGAACTGAGTAAAGGTAGAATCAGGCAAAATGTTCAGGAATGAGGAATCAGAGGAGACAACGAGTTAAATCAGAGTGACAAAGGATAAGATTCCATACCCTGAGTCTGTGATCCCCACCAATGATCCTGACTCTGAGAACATGCTCTTCATCATCCAGAAGTTCTAGTCTTTCAGTACTTGTAGTGGCAGGAAGCCCCGACTTAACATCAACTTCTCTAAGACTCCCGATCTCAAGGTTTCCCTGCACCACACACCTGCTGACAAAAGGCTTATACTTCTGCGGTTGATCGAATCTCCTCACCAAAGACCAAACCTACACAGGAAAAATAAACAAAATTATTAGCAATCATGAAGCACCACTTAAACAAATCAATGAATGCAGTGACATTTGGAATTCCCACAGGAATTGCATTCAAGCTTGATAATTCTGGATGAACAAATCATTTCAAGACCAATCAAAGTTCATTCAACAATTATCCCATCTTAAAGCATATTCTTTCTAAAAATGGCATTTCTAACATAAAAACAGTGATAAGTGGGGGAAAAAAGTAGCGAAGTAAATGAAAACAAGAATTTTGCAGCATATATCATACTGTTTCTACGACCCCAAGGCAAGCATATCAAATCACAAAATCATCCTCCCATTGTTTTTCACATATTTTCTCAGCAACCAAACATGGGTTATGAATCAAAAAACTACCAGCTAACGCATTGCATAGGATAATAATACCTCACAAAAACCTTGGGAAACAACCCCACTAAGCTGAAAATCAGAACTCGGCATACTTACAGATACCACTAAAGAAAAGAAATTTACATAAAAGCCATAACTTCTGATTCAATGAACAAAAATCTCCAATAACTCCACAGATCAAGATCAAATGCTATCAGGTAAAACAAGTCAAACATCCAAAAACAATAACCAAAAAATCTATAAAATCCAACAAATCCATACCCTGCAATCTCACATTAAAAATCCCACAACCCAGATTTCAAGATTCAATCTTGAACCCTTTCCAATGAACCTATGAAGCATCACACCTTCAATTTTTAATCCATCCATCACCAACACGAAAGAGAAAAAAACAATCCAAAATCTCAAGAAATATAAATACAACCACAAGAAAACAACACAAGCAAATGAATTAAAATATTATATTACCAGATGAACAGGTGCTCTGATGTGCTTGGTGAGAACAGAACTACACTGATGATCAGCTAAATCGCGTATATGATGTCTTCTCACATGCTCAGTTTCAGCTCCTCCTCCATTACTCATTCCATTGCTATTCCAATTCATTTTTTCCAAACTCTCCCTTAAGCTTCTTCACTCTGCTTAACTGATTATTATAGCTTCAAATTTTCAATATTGAAATTTTTGTTTTCTATTTCCTCCTAAATCACCGCCTTAAAAGAGAGGAGGAGGAAGAAGAAGAAGAAGAAGAAGAGGAATAGGAAAAGGAAGAAGAAGAAACTCTTTCTCTTCTATCAACTCACCTCATCACCTGAAAAATAGAAGTTACCTACAACAACTACGAATAACCATTTCTCTTTTGTAATCATTTTACTTTTTTCCAAATGGCCTTCGCTTTTTGATGAATTACCAGTGTGCCATGGTTTTTGTGTTTCTGACCATTTTATGTTCGTTAGGACGGAAATGCCCTTATGCTAGTTATAATAGTCGTGGAGATGTAAAAGAAAGATCTTCTTTAATGCTTGACTTAATTATAACCCATGTTAATTAGATTTTTTTAATGACATTTTATAAATTTAAAAATGTTATAATTTTTTTTAAAAAATAAATTAGTAAATTTAAAATTATTTAAAACTTTAAGATTTTAATATTTTACATTAAAATAATAGCACAGTTTAATCAATTTACCCAATTAATTTAGTTTTAATGTTTTTAATTATAAGTACAATATATATATATATATATATATTTATTATGTTAATTAGTTATTTCTTAATAAAATTAGCCATTCTTTGTTTTTGCTTGTTTTTAAATTAAATGTAGCAATATTGTTTTCACCTAAGTTATTTTTTATTTTGGTAATTTTTAATATAAAAGAATAATTTTTAATTAGGTGGAATATAAAATTTTTTTTCTAATTATCTTCTTTAGCAAAGAATAAAAGAGCATGTATTTCTTCTAACTAAAGTTTCAAACAATAAAATTTAAAATAAATAAAATAAAAATTAAAAATATAAATATAAAAATTAAATTAATTATCAAAAAAATTTAAAATATATAATATAAAAAAAATTAAAGAAATCAAATTCACCGGACTCAAATCCAATAAACACAATTAATTAGTCTGCATATGCCCTTTGCAAATCTTGATTTTTGATTGAACAAGTTGTCAGTTATATGCCTCTGTTAATCTCTCATCCACTCAAACAGTCAAAAGAAACACTAGTTCTATTTTATGATATTATATTGCTTATCAAATGAAACATTCATCCACTTTTTGTGTCATTAATGCAAATTAAACTCATTATTTCATACTCTTATTTAAGCAATTGGGTTAATTTAAGATTATTTCTTTTAAATTTATAATGATTATTGAATTTAAGCCAATTGTGTTGAAGTTATTATAAGATTGCTTGATTTGGCAAAATTTTAATATATATAAGTTGAAATAATAAATTCAGTGATAAAATAAGATAGATTGATACAATGTAATATTTAATAACTTAAGATAGATTATACGTGATGTATGATTAAAAAAATGACATTTTGAGAATATTATTTGATAAATTAAAATAACAGTTATTAACTGTATCATTAAATTAATAAATATATAAAATAATAAATTTTTTTTTTCTTAACTCAAAATAAAAAATTTTTAAAATTTTATCTTATATGTTTCACGAGAAATTTAATAAATAAAAATATCTTATTAAGAATGAGTTCAATGAAATTTCAATCTCAAGAAGAATTATATCTTTCTTAGGACATGAATAAGTATATAAATAAATACATATGATAAAATAATACATTTTTATTATAAATGATAAAAATACAATAAATATATAATTTTTTGTTGTTGAAAGGTGACCACAACATTTGAGCCATGTTCAATCAACAATTCGTCTAATTGATGAAAGGTGGATAAAAAAATTAAAAATTAAAAAAAAAAGACGAAATAATTCATACCAATTTTTTGGTCATTAAAAGAATGAGTTAAATTTTTCTTGAAAAAATCGAATGATTTATGCTTACTTTCAAAGATTTAAAATCAAAAATTGGTTCTTCAATAATTTTAAAATCTAGTGAGATATAACATATTTTTATTAGTGATTTATTGAATTCTCTATTAAATTAAAAAGTGAAAAAAATATAAAAAGAAAATTAAAAAAAATTAAAATAAGTGTGCTCACCTCGTATCATTGATTGTGAAATCCAATAATAGCAAAAGGATAGTGATAGGGTAGAGAAATTCACCCTTTTCTTTAATTGTACTTTTAATTTAGTATTTTTTTATTTTTTTTTTCTATAAATTGTACATAAAAGAAATTGTATTCTTTGCCGTTTCAACTTCTTGGAAGCAACTAAAAATTGAGGGTACAATATTAATCAATAAAATTTTAAAGGAAAATGATGAAATATGTTAAAACATTGAGGATCATATTGGAAATAACCCTTTAAATATTAGATTGTTGTGTTTTAGAAATTAACCAATTTTTACATAATTTTTATAAAAAAAATGCTTTTTTTTGTCCATTTGGATGAAAAATTTACAATGATTGGCAACAAAACGACACAGATGGATGTGATTATGGGATGTGAACTGTGACATGATACAGCATTATTGGTCAGTCTTGCGAGCAAACAACTAGTCGTTTTGCTCAGTGCAAGATTCTTGCCTTTGCTTCCTTCGATCATGTACCTTAAAATTCGAAAGCCACAACTACTCTTTCTGTCGAAGCAAGTTATGTTAGTATATAACATCGTAGTTAAATAGTGGGTTGTGTACTAAGTACTACAGTTTTTCAGTTCGCAAAATGTCTATTGAGCTCTTATAATTGTCATTTTCAAATTCCTTTCACCACAACATCGTTTGCACATTTAATTGCATGAATTATTAGGTCAAAAACGTCATCAATCAACTACCCAGATTTTCTGTCGTCGAAGAAGTTCTATAGTATGTGAGCATATTAAGTATCAATTTCTTGCTTTAATGGGGAATAAACTCAAAATCATGCATGTGAGTATGACCCGATAACGTTGCATATTAAAGAATAAAGCCAAAACTCACTGAAATTGTTTTCAGGAAACAGTGGTGCTGTCAAAACCCAAATGGGTTTGTTTCATAATGCAATGGCTGGCAACATATTGCCCAACGGTTTCAATTCTTTGTCGGTTGCATCTCAAGTACATATGACAAAGGATCGTGTATATATATGACAAAGCAGCTTTTACGTTTTCTTCCTTTGTTTCAAAGAAAAGATTATATATAATTGTTGTAAAGTTAAAGCACTTTTCAGGATTCTTATATATAATCTTCTTCAAAAACTATACAGACCAGACATATTCTCATAATTCTCTGAAACACAGGAAAACATTTTCGCCAAGAAAAGCTTTTTTATGTTTTAGGAAAACATGTACTCCTCACGTTCTCATAGATTCATTCACGCAAAGTGTCAGGTCCTGAATTCCATGCAGTTGAATGTGGGAGAATATTTTGTACTGAAAGATGTTCACGAAAGCTTAAAGTGAAGTATATGAGTTCCTTCAATTTTGAATACAAGTGTCAAGCTACAGCCTAGAGCTACGGCGAGGGTAACAAATTTTTGTTCCTGGAATCCTTGCATTATTGAGCACATGAGAGAACAAAATAGTTTTCTTCTTTCATATCATTAAGAAACAATGACAGTGAAAGTCGAAGCCCTAGATCCTTTACCTGTAATAGAGTACGAGAACAAATTAGGTAACTAGATTACACTCTCTCTCATGTTTTACATATCTAGCTTTTGTAGTATTCCACCTCAACATTTCACAATTTGGTTAAGGTGATGGTGATCTTGCTAAGACAAAACATGTCATTTGAATAATTAAGAGGCTAGCAAAGGAAGTAACCAAACAAGCTATGTGGAAGTGGGCAGCAAATCGGCACTAGTGATCCATTATTATGATATTTTAACTTCACAAGTGGAAAGAGAATTAATGCCACGATCAATTAATCGAACTTCTAATGAATTTAATAACGATATGTCAATTAGACAAAGCATAATTAATCTCATCGATCCTCGCAAACCAACAAAGGGGCAACTGCTGCATCCACAAAGTCTTATTTTAAGAAACTAATGCTGTGTAGTAGAATCTTTGCAAATATTTGTAATTGTAATTATAATTATTTATACACATATTGATAATCTACGCACCACCACGTACGACAGGCATTAAATAATTACACTACAGATAATGAGACTAACGGTCCAAACAATATCATCTCAAATGTTTATTGATTCAACCCCGAATCACAAAAATCCTTCAGTATTATTGGTTAATCGAAGATTTGAGTCTTCAAAAAAATATATATTTTTTTCTGTGTTTTCCCGAGTCATCCATGTGTAAGCACGGCTCAAAAATGGCTCACACTGCAATTTAATGAGCCAAAGTTGAGAGTTTATAAAATGGGAATTGTAAGTCATTTCAAATCAAAGTGAAAAGATGCCTTCTTAAGAGCATAAAGGGTTATTTGAACTTTGAATTAATGCTTTCCTGAGTTTGTCCTATCTACACTCTTATCTTGATACAGAATAAGCCAATTTACTTGGAATATTCGGCATAGTGTACACACATCCACTTATATTTATTATAGTCTTGCAAATGATTGCACCTTATTAGGTAAGTTAAGCCATCAGATGATCATATGTGTATATTTGATAGTCTCTTTGTTCCTTCTGGAAAGAAGATGTGGACTCAAAAGATAAGTTGGTGGCTTTGTGCAAGTACGATGGAATACGTCTTCTATATATTACCTTGAATCTTTGTAAATTTTCCGGGAAAATTTGTGAGACCATACACTTTCCTTTTTTGCAAGGTATGTGAGAAACCATTTAATGCAGCTTGCTTTTACTTGGAGCTTCTGTTCCCAAATCAAAACCTTTATTGTATGAGCATATTAACATACCATTATTGAGTTACATACTATTATTACGTGCTGTTTCACACACACACACACACACACACATATATATATTATACATTATATCCTTATATAATAATAAATGTATACATGGTGGTATATGATTGAACAATAATACCATGATAAGATGGTGTCAACACCATCCAAAACTTTGTGGTGAAACATTATTCTAACGATAATTGTAGCTTGAATTTGGGTGTCTTGGACAGATTTGTTAATATATGAGCAAGTTTGTGACCAGCCCAACTAAGCTTGGTCATGTTTCAGATGGGCCAAGTTCATTCAAAAATGAAGTTATGTCATACCGAAAGAACATACGTGTACAAACACCTATTTGGATGCTGTTTCTTTCGTAGGGGCGTTTGCTGGCCCTTCATTGTGATGCAATATTGTTGTCAGATTCTTGGATTGTCCTCGCTCTTGCACCTTAAACACTAAAACAATTTCCATTCAGGAAGACACGTGAAATTGAGAAGAAGAGAGTTGAAATTACAAAGCAAGTAATTCCTGCTGATATTGTCTATGGCATACTCGCACGTTTACCGCAAAAATGCTCATGCGTTTTTTATTGATCTCTAAGAATTGGCACAACACAATTGACAGTTTTCCCTTTTGCTAACATGCATGTATCAAAACATGTCACCGTGACAGAAGAACTTCAACTTCTATCTCTATATATATTGCGCCCATGGTGTTGGTCACTGAAAGACCGATCATTCATTTATATACCACAGAAACGGCGCCAATGTCATCAAGGGTAGCGAACATACAGTCTTAGAGTTCTCAAACAGCAGTGACAACTCTCTTCGCAACGTAGCTAATATATAGAGAGAAGGGAAAGTGACAATTGTTTTATCTACTCATCCCTCTCAAACCTGCCAATTATTTTATATCATCCAGAGGTAAGGAGATTACATATTGCGTAAAACTCTCCCTCGAAGTCGAAATGCCAGATGATATAATCTATGACATTCTTCTGAGATTGCCCGGAAAATCTCTTTTGCGTTTCAGATCTCTTTCCAAGAACTGGCGCTACATAACTGACAGCCTTCCGTTCGCCAACATGCATGTCTCAACACGAGCACGAGTTGCTGCTTCTGAAGAACCTCAAATGTTACCTCTACTCTGGCCAGTTGTTTGCAGAAATACCTTGCACTCATTGGTATACGGTGGTGATGCCATTAAGAAAATCGAAAATCCAATCCTGGAGTACTCAAAGAATTCTTATTGTTACGCAATACTGTTGAAGTCGTTGCTTGTGGTTTATTATGCTTTAGAAATCAGTCTCGCAGAGAACTCTGTACACAATCCTCAAGATTGTTCGGTTGTGTTTACGTGGTAATTCAATGGTCGTCGATATGTTATCAGAGATGAAATTTGGAACCCAAGTTTACACTTTGGGCACACAATCATGGCGAGTAATCTTTTCATCAGTTTGCTTGCCAATTTGGTAACTGGGGTGTATCTGCATATGGAGATATGCACCATGTGTTGGGATTATAGTAATCAAAATGCAAACACTCTTAACTATTAAGATCTAACCATTAAGAATACAAGAAGTAAAACTGGAAGATATCATCAACAAATTAAAATTAATCAAGCAACCTAAAAAACAAAAAGAAGAAAAGCAAAAAAGAAAGATAATTTTTTTTTAAAAAAAAATTCTTTTTCTTATTTTATTAATATCTCTAAACTTGAATATCATTCTAATATAAGTTATAAATTTTTAAAATAAATTAATAATAAATTACAATTGTTATTAATAATTTTTATTTAAAATTTAACAATTTCTATAATTTAACTTATCTCTCAACTAACTTTAATTTTACTCAATTATTCTTTAACAGATTTAACTAACCTTTTCAATACAAAAAATAAAAATTAATCTAAGATTTGAATTACATGTACAGGCATGATGTCGTTTGACTTCAAAAGAGAAAAAATTAAGGAGATTCCTCCTCCAGACTTCGTGTGCCAAAATAAACATTGTAGGAGATTTGAGTTGGTTGATCTCAAAGGATTCTTGGCTGTGGTTAGTTTTCCATCAGACAAACACATTGACATATGGCTGCTGAAAAATTATGAAAACAAAGAGTGGGTAAGAGAATACAGATTGAGCACTCAAGTTTGGGTAAGAGAAATGGACAATGACGTTATAGGAACCCATGTTTGTTTAAGGGAAGAGAGAGGGAATTTTTCTTCCATGGTTTCTTGCAATCGTGGCTTGGTTTTTGAAAATTAAAAAAATAAGCAAACATTTGTTCTTGATCTAGAAACAAGTCGTGTTTGCTGCATGCAGCCCCCGGAAAGTTACGTGTCTGGCAAGACAAAATCCAGTTACACAAGCAGTGTTCTTTCTCGCGGACACTTTGGCAATCCAACTGCACAGATTTAGCACTCAACTGCAAGCAGCCCCTAGAAAGCTACCTATCTGGCAAGATGTTGTCACACATCTTGGATAAAAATTTAAGTTGCTTTTGGTATTATGCAGTTTTGGTTTGCCACTGCATTGTTGCTAAATATTGTTTTACTGCTTGTGTTTGCTCTATTTTGCTACAGGGATTGATGTTTTTGAGGCTTCCTATTTGTAGTTCTGCTACTGCTTGTTTTCTGCTGATGTTTACTGCTGCTGGGTGCTCTGTTTCTGCTGGTGCTACTTGGCTGCAGTGTTCCTTCTACTGTTTCCGTTAATGTGATTTGATACTGCTGTGCCGCAATTTTCTTTTTAATCTATGCTGCTTCTTCCTTTTTGGAATTTGCTACTGCTGTGCTGGTAATCTCTTTCTGCTATGCTGCTGCTTCCATTTCTGAAGCCTGTTTCTGCTGGTGGCTTGTAGCTGCTGGTGCTGCTTGGCTAATGGCTACAAGTTTGTGCAACTGTTGCTGTGTTCATGATGATGCTTCCTATCTGCAATTGCTACAAAATGCATCTGCTGCTCTTCTGTTTGCTGGGCTGCAGTTTGGCTAATGTCCTTTTTACTTTATTTTCCTATCATGTGATTTTCCTTGAGAAAATCTAGACCGTATATATACTGATGCCTGCTGTCATACGTAGTTTTACATTCGAAATATTTTTTTTTGGTCAAAATTCATTTCTTACAAAGGAAACATACACAAGACGCCTAAAGCCTTCATCTATTCCTCCACTTTTTCGATCTTAACTAATTCTCAATGCCACAAATTTGAGCAAGTCGTTTAGTCGAAGAAGATGATTTTCTCCTCCTTGCTAGACGGGGCAAGAAAGTTAATACTTCCGATGGGTCATGCAGAGAATGTGAGGCTTTAGTTTCCTTCGGAGTTGAAGATACAATAATCGGATACCCTTGCCCTCTTTTCTCAATTACCTAAATTTTTTTTTTAAAAAATTTATTGACAGTAACTAAATAATTAATTAATTAATCGATGCCTTCACTGAAAAGTGCAGTACCTTGAATGCATCTTCATCAGTGCGATCATCTTCAATGTACAAAGGGAAAACATCTTTGGGATTGCTTAATCCTAGAATCTCTAGTAAATATTCCAGGGCATGGCCTTTGTCCCATTCTATGGAGTGTCGAATTTCTAAGATCTTTTACAAGCAAATTCACATATTATAGTTACTGTATGTCTATATATAAGACTGTCTTAAAATTTACATAAACAAGGTGGAAAGATTTATTTGTCCTACCATTTTACCGAATTCCGGGTAGTTTTCAAGCACTGACTCCACCTTCTCTTGAAATATACTGTAATCTTGCGTGCATATGGAATATATTATAAATCATCTGTTGTGTAACTTCTATAAATGATAATGAAAAATCAAAATAATACAATCAGAAGATGGGTCATTTTCTGATCACCTCTTCTCGGATCTGTCTGAAATGTACAGAGACGCAGAGTCTATTGTCCTTTAACGTAGCACCTTGTATTTTTCTTGAGCTCCTCTTCCAATTCTGGATTATCTGTTACAAACCAACAAATTTTATAATCTTTAAAAATTATGGACGACAAGTAGAAAGAAGGTTAATTTGCTCTTTAGCTTATCTCCTGGAGTGTGAGCAGAAATTCCTTAGCAGGCTGAAACAGAACTTCGTTTCCCTATGAAGATTAAATAACCATGTATTCAGTTTGAGAAGCAGAATAATTTTACAACCTGCTAGCCAAAAAGAAGAAGAAGGAAGGAAAATAGAGGAGCAAGCAACATATCCTTTTACCATGGCCAACAGTATTTTTTCCATCACGAGCTTTAACTGGCCTTGGTGGCGCCAATATATCCATTCCATGACTTCTAGCATAATGTACATTACCCGACTGTACAAATCCCTTAACCTATCGACAGAGTTCGATCATTTCTTCAGCTTATTGTTGTGCTTCTATAGCTAAGAGTTCAGTCATTGGCATTGGACAGACCAGTTCAAACCTTTTCACTGCTCCTATCACTGATTATGGCTGTTGGAAAATACATAGCCACTTCGCGCACAGCTGCGCGCATCTGTAAAAAGGGAATTTTAAGATGATTAAATTGAACTCCTGTTACGATTTGGATTACCGCAAAAGAAAGAGTCTTTGAGTTTTGATTACCTCATCAGACATAAAAGCGCGATCTGGCCATCAACAATCAGTGAAAGAGTGCCATCGATCGTAATCTAAAAACACGGCAATCTTCTTCCCCATTGCTGCCTTCTTCATCTGATCAAATGAGTCTAGGGCAGAAGGTTGTTCCAGCTAACATATATAGAAATTAATCTTGCTGTCCAATAAAGTGCATCTTGAGGCAATTATTCTATTCGTCGAATAATCTTAGACCACAGGACTCTAGTGCAAATTTACTTCCTTAGTATATTTGCTATGGTAAAAAATTTCCATTAGTGTTATTGTGTACATGGGTTTCTTTATAAATGAAACAATTTTACTAACTTAAATATGCATAAATGTTCTTGTTGCTATTATGATATTGCGCAAAACAAATGGTAAAAATTCATGAAACCCTACCATCCATGAATTATAACATTCTGAGGGAACAATAGAATCGAGTCGGTTTGATATTGTTCTTGCATTTATGGAGCGATCACCACCATTTTTAACAGTTTTTGCTTTGGAGATAGGCTTCACTTTCTGTTTACTGAAAAGACATCTTTGAAACCCATTGTCTCGTTAATCATTGCAAGGTATCTCTTAATCATCTGAACGTAAGAAATGAACATACATCTTGAGAAACCAAAGAAGCAAAATAAGAATTTAAAGCCCACTAAAGCAGACTAATTAACAATATAATAGTAGTGCGAAATTCACTAGTCATGCTTTGCTAACTGCGTTTAGCACTACTCTACTTTGCTCTTGCATCAAAATATGTACAAAATAAAAGAAACAGAAAGCCATGCTTTGCTAAATGAGGTAATGATGAACAGCATAAAAGAACACACAACTTCTAAATAAACAAGATATAGGAACAAGCGATGGACAAAATTCAAAATCAATAAAGCAGAAAGCCATCGGGCAAAATATGAGATGAGTTTTTAAAGATGGGTTTTTGATGGCCCAAATTTCTTAATTTACGTCATGATGAAAGCCTTCCATATGATCCATCATCAATCAGACCATTAATCCTAGCTTTGCATCAAAACATTTTTTCACGTGCATTTTCAAGAAACAATTATTCCACAAAGTAATTGTCGAGCGAGAAAAGAGAGCTTTTGTCGAAGGGAAAGTACACAGCAATTATATGATCAGATAAGTTAGATTCGATGACTCAACATTCCATGGCTAATGAGTGAAAGCTAATTTCAAACTCAGAAGTTGTCTCAGTGAAGTTAAAATCAGCTGATTCGGATTATCCTGACATGAGCTAATGGTTTTTAGAGTATGGTTAATCAGCCTGGCTCCATTTAATTTAACTAGCATGTTACCTGATTTCAACTCCTGCCCCACTGAATTCAAATTGACTGACTAAATATATTATTGTTTTTTCATTATCAAGACTAATTTAAGGGCATCAAGACATTGATATATGGGTCCTTTTCCCTTATACCTCAAGGCATACGTTACAATTATATGGGTTTTCTTCCTAATACAATATATGATATGACACTTATTAAGAAGGCAAAAGCATAAGCAAAAACATTGACAACCATTGATTATATATCTTACAAGCTTTGCCAACTCTCATTGATCAATCTACTTGTAACAACAGCCATTGCTGCCAATCGATTTCAATATTTAACTACTTGCCAACCGCAAACAAAGCAAAACAAAAGAGTAGTTGTTGTACTTGTGCTTCCACAAAACACGATAGAAAATAATATAAAAGAACCCTAGCATACATACACAGATGACACGTCCCAAGTGTACACGTGTATCCTGTGAAGCCAAGAATTGACTTGTCTTTAAATAATTTGACCATTGATGACTTTTTCTTTAAGACCGAAAGTATGAGCGGAGAGTTAATTAACTTTGGGGCCCTGAAGATAAGTGGAAAAAGACAAGTGAGTTTGGACTTTGGACATCTGAGGGTAGTAGCAAGGACACGTTTAGATTCTGGAAAAGTTTCTCTCCGAACCAGACAAAGTACATCGTCTAGGTCTTCTGAAACTACTAGGAACTGAAGTGAAAGACTCATACAATACAAAGTCAAGTCAAGCTCATTTTAATTACAATTTAGTATGTAAATTAAGAATTAGTCTTAATTAGAGGAAGCCAATGCCCATGCAGAAAAGCTGTGCCCATGCCGATCAGAACATGCTTGTAACCATTATTAGGTACAAGTATTTTCTTTCAAAAAGTGAACTTCCTGTGGGTTCCAACGGCCCCACTCGAACTGATTGTTCATGTCGGTACTCCGTAAACACCCACCCTACACGTTGCATCTCTTATCGATCGATTCATCTACCTGTCACTTGACGAGATGAGAGAACGTGAACCAAAGAACGACAACCGCTTTTACGTTTTGTTCTCAGTTCTCCTCCTTTGAAACAACTAGTTAACCGGTCTTTCCGGTAACGGCAACCATCATGGGTCATTATAATGAAGTAAATATAAAGAAAAACATGCATGAACGTTACACGTAACTTGAAGGAAAACTTTAACAGTAATGGAAGAAGAAAATCATGGGTTAAACATGGAGGAAAAGCAAGAGAAATAAAGGAAGGAAAGCAAATAGTATAGACATGGGAAAAGAAATGAAAGCAAAAGAGTTCACCAGATATAATGCTAATAGTCTCTGAAGAACTCTCGACGGCTGCTTGAAAGCTCGAAAGAGAAGATGAAGAGGGAGAGAACATGCTATGGAGTGGAGGAGGGAAAGTTCACCATTTCTATTGCATTTATACAACCTTTTGCTTTGTAAATTGCCATGCTACTATATACAATTACTAAATTAGCCCAATGTATTTATTAATTAAATAGTATGCGGTTCGTTGGAAATTTTGGTCACATTTTGGTTGGCTAAACTACAATATCTAGGGGAAACAATAAAGGCTTGTAACATTTCCATTAAATTATTGCCAATAGGCTAGTCTTTGCCTATTCCATTTTGATTCTCTCACTAATTGTCCTCAAAAGATGCAAGATTTGTTGCTTACAATTTATTTATGTAAGCCAAGAAAGACAAGAAAAATTAATGTTTGCTTTTGGAATTGAAAAGGTGACACATTAATGTGTTGAAGTGGGAGTACCTATCAAAAATAGCTTAATTAAGCTAACTTAATGGCGGGATTGGTTATGAGTTTGGTAAAATTAAAGGTGACGTAATATTTAATATATTCTTTATATGTTTGCATATTAAAAATACCATATGGGAAGAGAGAAAAGAAAATTTTAGCGGTAAAAAATAAAGTTGCTTTTACCCGTCTAAACATGTGAGTGACTTATTATTTTTATCTTTCGTATTTTTAATTTTTAAGAATATAATAATATATAAATATAAAACATAATAAATAGTTTAGATTTTATTTTAATTATTTTAATTTTCTAACAAGTAAAAATTAGTTAAAGATATAAAAAATTAAGAGAGTACTTTAACTTCTAAATATGAATATAATATCATAATTATTTATAAAATATACATAAAAGATTGTAGTTATTAGCATATAATAAGTTAATGTGAAAGCAAAAGTAACAGTATGTATGCTTATAACATAATTTTTGAAAGATTGTAGTTATTAGTATATAGTAAGTTAATGTGAAAGTGAAAGTAACAGCATGCATGTTTTCAATATAATTTTGCCACAACTTTAACACATTTTATTAGATACCATCAATCAATCTTGGATACCAGCTATACAAGCCAAGCAAAAGAGGGTGAAACATATCACATCTTCTCTGATTCTGTCAAATGAATGAACATGTTGTTGTTACAAGATTTAATGAATGCAAAATACAGCCCTTGCGTTATATTTTTACCTTGAAGAATATTATTATGTATTACTGACAATTCACAACCAGCTAAACATGCCTATTGGAGATTGGTTTCAATTTTAGGGTGCAAATGCGTCTTGGATTCGAGGGAACATGAAGAGAATCACCATTAATGACAAGCCAAGAAAGTTACTATAAGGTAAATGAAAAATGGAAAACAAAGACAAATTTGTCATTCATCGTTTTTCTCTTTTAAGTAATTCAGTTCGTTGCATTTGCCCATGGAATCAATTGCCAAAACTTCCTTGTAGTATACTTTTAAAAATAAATAAACAAATAAATTTACATGGTCTTCTGGCCCTCTGCCATTAATGATAAATAAGAGATTGCTCGTAAGATTGTCCGTATCATGTTGACAACTCTCCTTGCAAGATGTCTTGCACGAAGACACGCAGGAATTGGTATCAAAACTCTGCATAGAGTAGAGACTACATTTAATTATTACAAATTATCAAGGAAATACTACCAAACTGAAGTCTGGAGGAAGAAAAGTTGACTGAACATAAGTGAAAGAGAAAGGAAATATAGATGCTTTGAGAACAAAAAAGAAAAGTTGAGAGAATACAATGAAGGGTAAAGGAAATAGCATTCCCAAGTTGAGTGGTTCAAGTCAATGCCAATTAATCTCTTTCGGGAAACTTCCATTGGTCACCATCAATTAGGTCAGAATACGGAATGGAGAATTTTGTCTTGTGAAGGTTGAATTTTTGTAATGGAATTTGCGTAAGTAATAACACACTGGACACAATTATAGTGTTACTTTCTTTCTTTTATCCGATAAACTGCATAAACCATTCAATTTTGGTTTTTGCAAGGATATTCCACGCTAAATACTTGCATCAGTGACAGATTGGCAGAGCAAAGTGAGATAAGAATTTGTCAGAGTCAAATGCTCCCATTGATTGTCATCCAGGTTGAAGGAGTTTTTCTTTCTTTTTATATATGATACTATTGTTTTTAAGATTATCAAGTGTCTCCTGAATTCTGGGGAAGTGCTCTTGATTAGATCAGTTTTTGGTCGACCCAGTATAGATAGCCAGATTTTAACTGGAATATGCTCTAGATCGGATCAGCTATAACACTTCCCGATATCCATGTCCAAGTCAGACAATTTCTACTCCCATTATTATTATTATTTTTGGTAAAAAATATTCCCTCTGCAAAAGCTAGGGCAAGGCATGAAGGAGCCTTTAGACGGTCTGAATAATTGCAAATTAAACCAAAAACTGCAGTACAATGAAGAGGGTTTCGAGAAGAAAATTTCTGTTGAACTTTGGAGTATTATCATGCATGAGTTTCTGTAAGAACTTTTGGCTGTCCACAAATATACAACACCAAGAACAGAAAAAACCTGTGGGTCTCTGGATACAGTTATGGCACCAAAAAAATTAAAAAAAAAAACAAAACATTTCTACAATTTGCATGAGGCTTACAAGATAAAAAGAAGAAAACTCACCTAATTTCATGTGTTCTTCAGCTGTCTCCACGTTCTAATTTCTAGTTCTTTCTGCATCACCTACCATGTCATCATCCTCAGCTACTATGTATTGCGATTATCTCGTCATTGGTGCCATTCTTTACCATCCTTCCTTCCCTGGCTTTTGAGGAATCGCCCGTGCCATTGTCTACCTTAGTCTTTGCGGCATTCTGAAATCTCTCTTCATCAACTTTGCCAGCATTCTCTACCAGTGATACGTCATTAGCTTCTGCAATTAACTGAAGGAGTTCAACAGGGGTAGCAGCTGGGTCTAACTCCCAGCTTCCAACAGGAGCATTATGAGCTTCTAGGCCTGTAAGCGAGCGACTGGGAACTTGATGAGAGAAGCGAAACATCTCTTCTTTAGGGATTCTCCGAACTTCCTTAGGGTCCATTTGCTTCTGAAACACTGTCCTGAAACTGGCGACCTTAACAAGAGGTGCAACGGATATGCCTTGTTCCTCGTTAAAATCATTGAGCACCTCCACCATGTCATATTTGTGTATTACTTCATCAGGAGTCTGCTCGTTCCAATCAGGAGACCAGTTTCTGTAAACAGCCCAGACATCTCCCTTACAAGGAAATATTCGAACAACCCCACGCACACCTTTTGTCCACTTAACCATGTGGGAGAAAGAATTTAATGTTTGACTAATTTCATGCTTGCCAGTCCAGAAATCTCCGCAAGTTTTGGAAAAACCAGAATCTACCCAGGGTGTAGGGCCCAATTCACTGTTGCTTCTTGAGTTAAGCCAACTGATCTTCATCTTAAATGGCTTCAAAGAGATCACCTTATGAATTCGAGCATAGTAACGAGGCATTCCATCATCGTCGTCATATGCAGCCCATACCTGGTCATCTCCAAAGGAACTCTCAGTTCTATCCAAGTCAAAATTGTGAAAATCAGAATCTGGAACATTAATTGACAGTGCAGCAGCTTCCCTTTCAGACTCCACTCCATCGGAATAGCCAGGACAAGAATCCTTGTTGCGGGTTTTACCTTTGTACCCATTACGCTTATTGAGATCATGCAAATCACTATTAACAACACTTTTCTGCTTCCTACTTTCTCTATCTTTCATCTTCTCTTTCTCTCTGTCAGCAGTCTTGGCATCAGTTACTGAGCTCCAGTCCTGAAGTTTCTTACGAATTTCAGACCTAGCCTTGTCCACCAGCATGTTTCGAATCTCAAATAATGACAGTTCTCTCTCCCTGCTGAGCTTCTTATTAGCACTGGAAAAACCATAGATATTTTCTGCTTGAAAACTGCCCTTTCTAAATTCAAATGCACTTCCTGAGCCAGCTCCGTTTCCCATGGACATTTTATTTGCCATATCACCTCCATTCCCATTCATACGATTATCATAGGTTCTTCTCTTTTTCAAGGCTGCTGCCTGTGCTTCCTCTCGCTCTCTCTTCAATTTCTCCTGTGCCTGCTGAACCACATTTGCAGCTTGAGCAGAAGGTGAAGGTGATGTAACCTTGCTATTAATACCGGCCACTGTAGAGAAAGAATCCCACCGGAGGTTTGTACTATTAGATGTGTTAAGACCTGCCGATACTCCAGGATTATATACATTACTATTTCCCACATGATGTCTTGAATTGTGATGCTGCTGGCGAGAAGACAAGTTGGCAGACTTTAAAGCATTTGCTGGCGGAGGCTTCTCTATAGCAGGAAATGCCTCACGGCAATTCGGACATAGGAGAGTGTGATTCAGGTAAATCCTCAGATACTCGTACTGTGTCTTGCATCTGTTGCAAATAGTCCAAAACGTACCAGGATTTTGATTAGAAGAAGGAACTGAGGTTGAACCAGTTTGTGTAGCATTGTTCCGACTCCGCGCATGTGAAGTCACATTTTTGGTAGAAGTATGAATCCCATTTGCACTAGGTGATGCAAATGGAACCCCACTAGGAGTTGTATTTTTCTGCTGGACTCTTGGATTCAATTTCTCATTATAAGCTAATCTCTTCGCTTTATCTGATAACAAGCTCCAGGCCTCTGAAACCAGCTTAAAAGCACCGTCAGCACCTATAGCCTTGTTCTTATCAGGATGCAGTGCCAGTGCAAGCTTTCGGTATTGTTTCCTCACTGTTTCATCATCAACCCATGGATTTGTACCAAGTATGGCATACCAGTCCACTTCGCCGTTAATCTTTTTCTCTGCAGAGATATAGACATCAATTGTTGTCAAGATTTGGGAAATACCCTCAAGCCCAGGATATAAATTTTGAGCCTTCAAAGCAAATTTCTTTGCAGCAGAGTAATCTTTTTCTGTGACCTTTCTCTCAGCAATTTCCTTAGCTCTGAATGCCTCGTCTTTATTACACTCCATGACCACCTTGAGGGAGATGAAACTTTATTTTTCCCCACCTAGGTATGACCAAAACTTCAACCAAGCACCAGATTCAATAGTTTGATGCCTGACCAAAAGGGAAATAGAACATCTAAATTAAAAACTGATTGTACAACGCAAACAGTGTCAAATAAATAATATCATAACCTTGCAATGTTACTAAAAACAACACAAATCCAACACCATGTGAAATCCTGACTGTTAATTAATTAACCAAAGGAAACTAAGATATTTGATATAGATAACATGTTTCTCTATTTGACTCAAGATTTGATACAAACTCTTAACACTGACTATACCCGTTCATTACATTTAGTTGGGTTCCTGGTCTTCATCTAGACTAACACCTACTTTACGTTATATTGAAGTTTTGTAGCCGTGCACCTGAACAGGAAAAAAAAGACCCAATATTATATATATTAATTTCATCCAAATTCTTCTAAAGCTTTGTCAGAACAGGGAAAAAGTAACAATCAGGCAATTCGTCCGATCAAGCTCGCTTACAAATCAAGCAATGAACATGTGTATGCCAGGCACTTGCCAAAAGAGGCAGAATATCAGACAAATAATTATTACAATTAGACACTTTTATTATTCATTTTTCACTATTAACACCAATTTCAGTTACCACTAGGTTTTTCTCAAAATGTCTAGCAACAAAGGACGGATAATTACGTGTTAACTCTTTTCCTCCATACACAGCATAAAATTAATTTTGCCATGAGCATTAGAATACCATGCACATGCAGAGGCTTGCTACTGGTCAGAGACTATGCCACGTATTAAAGTTTATGTACCACATTGCTTTCTAGTGCATTTCTTGAATATCATTTATAAATAATAAAATAGATATATTGAACCACAATAACAATATCAGTTGTAGCGATGATACCCAAGTTGACCACATTAAGTGGATAGGTCCAATTAGTTAGCTGACTAGATAGTATTTTAATATAAGTGAAAACCAGGGCCATGACCCTCGACGTGTCTAGTCAGGTAATCTGCTCAATCAACTCAACTAACATGTAAGTAATGCTTCCCCAATGGACTGCATGCATTTCCTGACCAGCTCATATATGTTTTGCCAAACTGACCAAACAAAGGGTGCAACTGCCATGCTAATTGCTGTGTGTGAATATAAAATCCAAAAACTACGCAATGATTGGCATGGATAAATATTCCAATAGAAGAATAAATCTGAAAAGCTTCACCATATCTCGAATATCCTTAAACACAAAACAAATGTGATGGCTCTAGATCCATCCTGAATTCTAGACACGTTTAACCTTCTTAAATTCTCTCTTGGTATGTTCACCCTCTAAAAATAATGATGGGATCCATGGTGAAAACAACAATCCAAAGAGAGTTCAATGAATTAGTCTTTGGGGACATTGACGTGCATATGAACTACTAAAATTTTCTAAGAAGCAATGAAATTTAACCACTGGTTTTCCTTTCTGATCAAAACATTCTCCCTACAGTGATATCACCTCTATAAGTAAGGGAAAAACAACCTTTAAATTGTTTAAAATTTGTTGATTTGCTCCAAAGCAACAATAAGACTTATTATTTTAAACTCCGTATGCCTGATTTTAAGAAGCTAATCTTACCATGATCACTTCTTTCTTAGATATACATACAAGATGTTTTGACACATTGAAACAATTGATTTCTAAATATTTAACTCACAAATTCAAAATTTCTAGTAAATCATTAACTCTTCAAAGTCCAAACACATAAACAGCATAAAACAGGATCTTCGGATCTCACACGACCAGCCATAACACCTTCTCAATTTTCATTGTCGTCTGCTTAATAAGATCTGAATTTCCATTTCTCTACCAGAACCGAAAGAAAGATAATGAATGACCTCGTTACAACCCTCCACTTAGCTTTAAATGCTCAATCATCAACAAAACTTTATAAGAATTTACAAGAAGAACCCCAAAAACACTCAAGTGATCAAAGAAAACAACGAAATCAATCCATTGAAGGACCAAAAAAATCAACATGCAGTATTCCCACATAATTTACAAAAAATCAAAACCCAGTTTTACTCCAACGAACTTCCTTCCATAAACCATACAAAACAATATCGAAGCCGCATTGACCAACTGAAAAAGAAAGCCACTATGAGCTGTCAAAATTCAAACTTGTCAAGTTCACTAAGTTCAAATTAAACAAAAATGGGTCGGCATGGATCTACAGTTAAAAATACAAATTTCAAAAGCCCGTAAACGGTCAAATTTCAGAATTTGAACAGGGTTACTGATTATAAACTGAAACCCTAAATTCTTACCCATTAAAAAGGAAAAAAATTGCACACCATCAGCCAAAAAAAAGGAATCTTTATGTAGAAAAAATGCATATGGTAAAGACTAAAGAGAAGGGTATGTGTTACCTAGTTAAAGAAAGTTTCTTCAAGTAATGAAATTTGAATCTGTGAGAGTATGCATCTCACCAGTGACTCATATTGTCAAAGGGCATGAGAAGTTAAAGAGAAATTTTTTTTTTTTTTTATTTGTTCTTTCTTTTCAAAGTGAACAACAAATGTAACTGAAACAAATTTCGACAAAACAAAGAGAAAAAAGGAGCATCAAGTATGGGTTTGGTTAATATTTTAACTTTTTTGTGAACTAACACACCTTTTTATAATGGGTTTAGCCCCAAAAAAAAAAAAAAAAACTAACTAGGGTTAAATTTTGACCCTTATATTGAGTTAATATTTTGCCAAATTTAGTTGTATATTTATTTATAATATTTAAACCTTGAGTAATACTATATTTCTCTATATGTAAATTAGGATCTCTTCTTAAATTTTTCTGTCCTATCATTTAATACCTATATATTTTTATTTGTATATATTATTTATTCATATCATTTGAAATATAAATTTTATATTTAATTTTATAAAGTATAACATTATTTGATGTATTTTGCATAATTTTATTATTATTATCTTTATTATTATTATTTACAAATTTATAAAAGTTTTACTAAAAATAGGATAAAAAGGCATAGATTGCAACATATACCCCCTAGTTTGAGCTCACATATGAGATGCTTCCTCTCTTGATTTTTATTTGTTTTCAAATGGCTTATATCACTTTTGTATGTGGAGTGTGAGCGCACACAAGAAGAGAATTTAGAATTCTTTTAATTTTATATATTTTTAATTAATTTTTTAATTATTAAATTAATATATTTTTAATAGTTAAAATTAAATTTAAAATATTTAATTAATATATCATAATTAATAATAACTATTTAATTGAAATTAATTTAATAATATATAAATAGTATAAAAACTGTCATACATTTATTATTTTTATTTTTTATTTTTGGATAATTGGATAAAATTTATGGTTATTTGCTTGATGACCTTATCATGTGATTTGCTATGCTTCTTAAAGCTTCAAAGTCATACTTGGCTTAAGTGTAAGACTTTGCCATCTTTCAAATTTGTTGACAACTTTCAAAAGAGAGAATTTGTGGACTCTTTCATGTTGCAATTCTTCAACCATAGACTATAGAGTGGAAGTTCCTTTTCCTTTTCCAAATAAATGGTAATTACCAGACCAAATAATGCATGAATAGTCATCCCAAGGAAAAGGGGTAGCATGCACTTATCATGTTTTATATCTTAATTCGTTTTGAATCACTTAAAATTATTTAAATTAATTGTATGTGTTATATTTTTGAAATAGTTTTTTTTAGTCATTTAAAATGTATTTAATATCGTAAAATATATTATTATCTAAAGATTTTTTTTTCTCTCTATATTATAGAATATGATAATTACTTTTAAGATCTAAGCACATTTGCAGGCATGTGTTTGTGGCATGCACAGCCATTTCAAGTGGTTAATTAATTTAATTTTATAGATCAAAAAGGTCCATGATAATTGGCATGCATGAATAGTTGATTATGACATTATTAATACATCTAACCCATGTGTGAAAAGTTCCAACAATCATCCAAGGACTTGATAATGAAAGCAGCACATGCTCCCTTTACACTTGAATGTTGCTCCCACAAAGCAAATTAAAGAAGCAATGGATCAATTCCCTTCAAGGAAGATCATTAGCTTTCTTTTTAATCTAACAAACAATTAAATCATTGATCAACTACTTAATGCCCATTAGTCTCTAGCTTTAATTTACATTGAAACCAATCTAGATCATGCAAAATTTTCATTTGGGTGAAAGGTTTTGTAAATTTCATTGTTTCATCCTTGTCCATGTTCACATTCTAAAAGGCAACTAGAGAATAGTAAAGTGAATATTTTATGATTTCACTTTCTTTTAAAATTTTTAATTAATTGTTGCTTTATTCACATTTATGATTCTGTGTTATATATGTTCACAAAATAAATTTAAATAGTAAAAAGATCGAGTAACAAGTAGTATTTATTATTATTATATAATTAAATTTGATCACAATCATATATTAATATTTATATATATATATATATTATATTTAATTTTTTTATTCTTATATTGATCATTTTAAATTTTAAATTTTACATTTGAATTTTTATTTTTTATTTTAAATTTTAAAATTTAAATTTTATGATAATTATTTTAATTTTTATATTTTATATTTTAAAAATTTTATGTTATATATTTTAAATTTTTTATTAATTATTTCAAATATTTTATTTCACATTTTCTAATTTTACATTAAAAAAAGTCTTAACCAAGTTTTATGTTACAATATATTGCACACTACGTATTTCTTTCTATATTTATATAGACTTGCACTGATTCTTAGCTCATGCCTAGACAGATCTGATCCAACTTAATCTAAAATCTAGCAAATGAATCGAAGCCGAAGCCCTAGCCCCAACCCAATGTTTTTCACCCTGTTTCCGTTATCTACTCCATTTTGCTTGGAAAAATGTTCTGTGGGGTTGCAGAGAAATTGTCACAACAGAGAAAAATTTTCATAGTCATGCTGGGGAAGCAATTAAGGAGAGGCTTGGGGGTGATTATTGAAAAGGTGATTAAATAATAGAGACTACGCAGCAGAGCGGGTTTTCCTCAATAACCAAACAGAGGATCACTCTGTTTCCTTGGAATCTGTAGTTATCAACAGTCCTACAGATTCCAACTTCATACTCCAACTAAGTTGACTAGATCATCTCACTATTCACAAATCCCTTCAATTTTAAAAGCATAACAGTAAATTATATTGGATACACCTGCCCATTCACACTAAATAACCTATTCCAGAGCAGTTGTGAATTACGAAGTAGAAACCATAACATTAACTTGATTCAAAATGGACCCAAATCTCATCACTAAATGAATTAACTAAAAAACCCTCCGCACCTTTATTAGCTTATTGATGAAATACCCAGACAAGCATGGAGATAGATTTATGGCCACATTACCGGAATGAACAGGAATAGTTATTCTGGATCAAACAAGAAGAAAAAGTTTATGTGCTCAGTACAAGGTGCAAATTAAGAAACAAAACAATGAATAAAAAAGAAATGCCTCCTTGCTGCTATGCACATTTCAGCCAAACATGCACGTGCAGATTTCAAAAAGATATAGCCAACGGGTCAATAAACCTACGCAAGCAATGTAAATGAAGATTGCTAATCATGTTGGGGTTCGGCTTAATCAGCATTGTTGTGGTGGAATCTCACCACAATGCACGTTATGTTGTCAGCACTGCACTGAGTGAAAGCAGTGTCTGTTAACTTCCGAGCAGCAGTCTCAGGTTTGTCTGCTGATTGGGCAAGTGCAACAGCATCCTGAACATAAGAAATTATAAAGGCATTTAGAGAAAGCCAACTAATAAGCACTGCAGCAGTTGCTAGACCGCTGCTAACATAACTCAACAAGGTCCACAGAAACAAGTCTCAAATCCAGGGACTGATGAAAGTGTCAGAAAGCCCTCAGGAAAAGGGGAAAATATGCTCATCTGCCAAGATGTGAAGCCTGTGTTTGCGTGTAGGTGTTAGATGGAGAGGGCAGGCTTACATCATTCAGTACTACATCCCATAGTCCATCACTTGCAAGCACAAGCAACTCAATTTCTTCATCTATCTCTTGATCCTGAAAAAATAAAGCAAAACATATTGTAGATTCATTTTTCATAACCAAATTAAAGAACATCTGGCATACCCTTATTTACACATGTATTAGATTAGGACCCACTACAAGCATATAGACAATTATGATTAAAAAGAATAAATAGAAGAATTACCCAATATGTAAAACACAGGTCCCTGACTATATTAAATGCACGTTCTGCAAGAAGTGACAGTAATTGAACATGGTCCACTATATTCCCACTAAGATAGCAATGATCCTACAATTCACTTAATTGAGTGTATTGTTACCCACCCAAGGAGAATCTCTATCGTAACAATGCGAACATAAATTGTTCACAAACCATTTATTAGACTAAAATATTTCTCACAAATGTACCTAACAATTGGCACCAAAAGGGGTAGAAAGAAATTAAAAATATAAATCCTCTACTAACAATTAAGATGATGAGGAAGAAGGTTAAAAAAATCGCATGGGCTTATAAATCACCTAATTTGATTATTACCTGGATCTCTGGTTCTGCAACAACAAATTGCTTCAACATGTGGTTACCAAAAGCTCGAGACATAGCAAGCACACCTCCTACTCTCCAAGTGCCTAAAAAACAAAATTAATGAAAGAACAAAATAAATCAGTTAAATCAGTTCATGTAGGGCACCTGTTAACATAGAACTTCAATCCTAGACTCAATTTTGTAGCCAAAGCAATTTCATCCTAATCCTAGGCTCACATAGAACTTCATTCTGACTCAACAAAATCTTAGTTAACAAGTTCAACTTCTTGAACCGGTAGCCATTGATTTATTGACTTGTTCCCAGCTGATCATTTGCACTAGAGTGTACTGCTTCAAAATTATCATCAAGGCAAATATATAGATAATTTGCAGTATCTTGCCTCAGTAATACAGGGGATGTATTAGTCATTTTACCTGCCCACATTACAACTCCTCCAGCATTTTCAATTCTCTTCCGTTCATCACTTCTGTTAGGTTTATGATCCTCAGAAAGAGGGATTGCTGTCCATAAAGAAAGAGAAACTACTTTTAGGAACCAGCTGCATAATTTCAACATTCACTTCCATGGCAGCACAAGTAGATAACATTAATGAAATAATGTCGGTTTGCAGAAGTTAAAAAATCCGCATCCAGTAAAAAACACCACTAAAGCTCATAAATATTAAGATAGAAGCCAAACCTTGGGATGCAAATGTAAAGCTAATCTGTTTCTCATCTAAATAACCATACAGAAAAGTTATAACTATATCTCCTCACATTTTAGATATCCGTGTATTCATATTTCGAATATTTTAATAATCAAATTATATAAGTTTCCTAAAATTTCCATAAAACAGGTGTTTTGTCTTGATTATTTATTCAAATACAACGAACAAAGAGCCATATGAAGAAAACTCATTTTAAGAGTACCCAACAATAGATATGCATCAAAATGTGCATGATTCCATCCCACCAACAGCAGCATTTGATGCAAAGAATGTTGTCCATATTGCAGTGAAATGATGCTTCAACAATAGTTGCATTAATGCAACAAAGGTAGAAACTGAATACACATAAAAAGCAAGTGTGAAACTGATTTCTGATAAGGTCAAATACAGGCCTTACATCTGGATCAATACAAATGTCTAAACCCAACATTTAGGGACAAAAGTTACACATCCCATATTATGAACTAAGATGTTTCATGTACATCCAATCTTCTATAAGTTTTGCTAGTTTATTTTCCCCTGTACTCCAAATTCATGTCAGCTTTTTATGACAACTCCATTAATTGTTTAAATATTCCCAGCTGCCACTGTCAGTTGATTGTGATCCAGCAAGCAACTTTTATTCCTATTATTATTTAGAAACTCAATTGTTTACCACTTTAACTTAAATTTTAAAAAAAATGTCAATATTACCTTTACCAGCCTTCGATATTACAGTCCTTGAATCTCCAACATTGGCAACATATAGATGGTTACCGACCAATACCACCGTTGAAGCAGTAGAACCATCATCCCTGTAAGTATCTCTTTCAGAATCCAAGAAGTCCACATCAGTCTGTTGATATGTTTCTCCTGCAAGCTTGCCCAAGTCACAAGATGGATCACACCAACAAATGTCAACAGGTTGGAAAAGCATTCCATGCAGGATCCCACAAACTAGAAAGTGAATGACAAAATTAGAGCCACTCGATGTTTCGTCCTTTCCTAGACAGAAATGTAAGCATGTGCATCTATCTCTATGGGATCCAGCATTGAATGCTGAGAACAACTGGATATACTACAATCGCATGATTGATTCCTTTATAATCATTAATTTGCAAGGACTATCACTATGCCAACTCAAAAATAGTAGCCTACTTATAGCCAATTTGGTATCTGTCATAAATTGTGGATGCTTCAAGAGATTCTCAAATATGTGTTCCTTCAAAAACTGGGCAGCATGACAACCACCATGTCCTGCAATGGAAAACATTGCAAGAGTTAGAAAGACGAGCATCAATCCAACAGAGAAACTTGATGACATGAATGTCATCAATAACAGAAATGTCAGGATCTGTGGATGACATGAATAGGTTCAAAACTTGATTTTTTAATGAGACATCTTAGACTTACAAGCAAACATGACCTTGCTTGTAGACTGTATTAAAAAAACTATAATATTTATTTGTTTCCATTAGTGAAACAACAAGCCACAGCTCAGACAACACAGACCATCAGGTTTGATTACTGTTCCCTTTGTGCATTTTCCTAAATACTAACTGTTAAGGGATGAGACCATGTTTGCAAACCCTAGCTAAACTCCACATAATGACATCCTTTGCATGGATCATAATTACCACACATATAACGGTCAAGATTGACATGATAAGAAGACTTGTTTATAGCATGTATGTTCCCATCACTCACATGCATGTAGATAACCACTTGACACACTAACTTCCGTGTAGCAGTTTGAATCTTCTTTTTTCACCTTGTTGTACACTTTGTTACAGTGTCATCACATAGCTTTAGCATTAATACCATAATTCTATCTTCCCCAAGGCAAGAAATGATTAGGGAAAATCTGACCATCAAAAATTCCAAACATGCAGACTGCTTGCCCATCAATCGTGGCAGTTTTAATATCATAGAAATCCTCCATGGTCACCCTCTTTCCCCTAAAACTTGAATATCCACAGCTCAGTTTTCCATCTTAACTGTCAACAAATCAAGAAAAGGATTGTAAGTTTGGATTTAATAATATCTTCGAAATGTACAGATTTAGCATTGCATAACCACTACAGAACAAGTATAGATCATTTTGTTGAACACTGAATTCTGTCACTACATTCATTCTCAAAAAGACATCAAGGATGATTTTAAAAATCATGCAGCCAATCCTACATGGAGTAAACTTGGAGAAAAAAATGGGTTATTCAGTTGAATTTGCAATATATGACATGGGAAATAATAAATAAAATGCATAAGTACATACAAGAAATGCATAACAAGTTCACTCTTCAAACCAAGTGAAAAAAAAAATATTTAACATTTTAAGTCAACTGAATCCTAAACAACAACGATGATGCATGCAAGTATCGAACAAATGAAATGAACTGATAATCACCTTTTCCACCCTCCGCTAACATATCCACTGTCATCCTCTTTCTCCGGTAACATATCGACAACAGGCCCTCCCTTTGCTGCTGAACCTGAATCAACCATCATCTTGAAGCTCCTTCTAAATTCACAATTCCACGTATAATTTAAGCCAACACCCGCATGCAAACTCTTTATGTGTATTGCCTAACTGCATTCTTCTTTTGGTCAATATTCCAATATTCCCAGCTCGAACAATAACACTCCTTATACAGTTGTTGCATACCATCTAAATCGACCGGCCTGGCCTTCAATGTCAGATCTTCGAACCTTCAAAATGAATAAATCTGCCCCACAACGCTGTAAATTTTTTGTAGAACATAATCAAAATTTCCTCAAAACTATCACAAAATCCAATCCGATATCTAAAAAGAAAAGACGGGTAAAGCAAAGAATTCGAATGTTTCAAATTGACAAAAATAAATAATTATAAAAAAAAAAAGCAAAACACAAACTATTACAGCCAAAAGTTTTATTCATGCTCCCATGTTAATGAATGATTAAAAAAAAAAATTCTAGTAAAGCAGTAATTCCATATAGTGACTTACAATTCAGTGACCATAAAAATGCAGCTTCAAAATCTACTTATATTCATTCAATAAGTCCTGATATGAATTATTAATTTGTCATTTTCAAGCTTAATAACAGAACAAAATGGCTGAAAAAAGAAAGCTTACTTTTCAACTACTGCAATCATGTTGAGTTTTAGAATAAGATACTATAAAGAGCGAAAAAGAGATCGCTTTTCCAAGCAGAAAGAGATCCTTTTGACGAGAATATTCAAACAGTTGCGGATCTTAAGATGAGAAGATCTTGGAAATTTCCAGATATGACCGGATTGGATGAAACGGAGTGTGATGATCGGGTTCGGGTCGGGAAGATTCGAATCTGATGCAACACGCGGTAACGTACGTGGAATCAGTTGCGTGGAGTCCTATCTCCCTGGAAAGATTGAGAGCGCATCTGAAACCTAGAGAGAGATTCGTAGCAACGAAGTGAATACATAAGAAAGAGTGTGACAGTGAGACAGCGAAGTGGAGAAGAGAGAGCTGGCATTTTGTAGCTTGGCACCGAAGAGAAGCAGCAACGTGGCAGTATTCATGCAATCACTTTAGCAGTTATCCTCTGCATCCAGGCCTATTGCAGTGAGATTTACATCCCATTATATTATTAATTTATATTCTGTATTTTTCCTATTAGTTGATCTCAGAAGGTTACAACTGTTTATAATGTACTCAATACTACCTCTCGATTCTCAGTTACTAGACTCAGCTAGCGAGGCGGTGAAACTGTGAATGTGAACGATGTCATGTCCTTTTGTATTCAATACCAATCGACGTCGTTTTATTGCAAAGAAACAACAATCAAAACGGCGTACCGTTTAGCTTTAAGTTTGCATGTAGAAATGCCGAGAGAGCTGCCTTTTTTTTTTATTACAAATTAATAACACGTGGGTCCCCAAATTTTACGATTTAAAAAATAAGAGTATAGTTTATCCGTTTGTATCAAATACATCTGTGTTGTAAATGAAATGACTGAAACACCCTTATAGTTTTACATGACATGTATAAACAAGTAACAACATAAATTAATTTTGATTAAGTTAGAATAGAATCGTGAGTCCAGCAGTTTAATGTCCAAAATAATATAACGGCAGAAGGTAACGGAAGAATAAACAAAAGTCTAAGCTAAGCTAAGGTTTTCAACAGTCAATCTATCCACGGCGAGAATTTCTGTTTGTCTGACAGGAACTTTGACTTCGGTCAGTGTGCCGTGTTGACTCCGTTTCCCTGAATCTGTGCTGTGCTCCACCAGAATAAAATCATTTCGTTTCGGTGGCTAGTAACCTGATCCAATTATAGTTGGCCACTTCACGTAAATGTTTAGTATATTGGCAGTTACATACCTTCTATTTTATGTTTTACGAAATTAATATTTATTTATTATATATAAAATATATTTTTTAAAAAAATTAAATTTTAATAAGAATTTTTGAAATGGCAATAAGCGGTTTTTCTTTTACTACGACGTCGTCTCTTTTCAGCTTTTACCACTTGGCTTCTACCCTCTCTTTTATCTCGCCTCAAACGGCGCGTTTAGTTTTCAAAAAAAGCTGTCGGTGGGTCCCGCGTTCACAAGTGAAAAAGAAAAAAAAAAAAAAAAAAAGAGAAACTTTTCCTCATCTCTGTTGCACCCAGCAAGCAAAGTTTCTCCATAATTATTGTTCAAACAGACCCGGCCGGTCCAGCCTCCTGCCCTGGCCTCTCCTTCCTCGAAACTTCCCTCTTCTCTCTTATTTTCTTTCAATTTGAAGAACCGAAACTCCACTGCTGCTCTCATGGCTGTTTAGTTAACGCGAAGTATTTTTACTCTTCTGTCTGTTGGTAAGTTTACAAGTAATTTTGTTCTATTAGCAGGTGTTTGATTCATTTCTCAGTTGAATTTTATCTTTCGTTCTGTTTGGAGGAAAATAGTGTTTGGATTTAGTTATGAAACTATGAATTTTCTGAGATTTTAACTTTTTTTTTTTCCATCGTTTGTGCTTAATTTTTAATTTTCTGATTCATACAACTTTGTCTTAGATGTTTACGAAGTTTTTGGTTTTGTGCTGATATTAAACTGTCTTATTTTGCAGTTCATTGTACTTTACATTCTAACGGAATTTTCTCGCTTTTCTTGCATCAGGACAGGCATTAAGAACTTCTCGGTGCATTGTTTATGTTTCAGAGATTGTGTTGAATAATAAGCTGTAATTATGAATTATCGATCAGAGAAATTAGTAAGGTAAGTTCTTTTTAACAATTAATCCGTGATTACTTGCTTTTGGCAGTTGATTTTATTGTAATTGTATGGTTTGTTTCTTACTGGATTTTTGCTCTATTTTGAGACTCCGGTTTCTAAGCCAAAGAGTATCGACAACTTTATTTGTTTGGAACTGCTCTTCTTCATAAACTATCCATAATGTTTTAGATGTTTTGATTAGGATTTTGACTGTTAAACTAACTTATTGGTTTCTTTTTTGGGTGGGTGCGCGTTGAATGCTTAACTTTGTTGGAGGAGAGTATTGGATTGACTTTACATCAACAATGTTTCTTCAGGTTTAATGATTGGAAGTCTGAGAAAAATCCCAAGGGACACTATTCTGCACATTATGGATTGCAATCTGGGAAAATCCGAACTACAGTTAACTCAGTTTCAGAGAAGTTCCAGCGAGGCTTTGAATCTGGTTCTGAGAGGATTAAGGGTATTAAAAGAACATTAAAATCCTGCTCATTTAATAGTGCAGTGAGTAAAGGCTTGGGATCTGGGATGAAGGTTCTTGACCCACAGGGTACATTTCTTCAAAAATGGAATAAGATATTTGTATTGTCATGTGTGATTGCTGTTTCACTGGATCCTTTGTTCCTTTACGTTCCCGTGATCAATGGTGGTAGAAAATGTGTTGATCTAGACAAAAAGATGGAGATTACTGCTAGTGTGCTGCGTTCCTTCACTGACATCTTTTATATACTTCATATTATTCTTCAGTTTCATACCGGTTTTATTGCACCATCTTCACGAGTGTTTGGAAGAGGTGTTTTGGTTGAAGATACCTGGTTAATAGCAAAGAGGTATCTGTCATCGTATTTCTTAATCGACATTCTTGCAGTCCTTCCACTCCCACAGGTAAGTTGGGAGGGATATTCTAACTGCTCTAACTTCAGCATATTTTTAATATGATACTAAAAATTGTGTCTTGCCTGGTGATTTATTTGAAAATATCCTTTGGTTGCAAAGCTTTACTCATGTTACTTTTACATGTTAATCTTTTGTTTAAAAGAACATCATTTTACTATGATACTAATCATTTGTCTTCTTATTTGCTGTTTGTGCACAGGTGGTGATTTTGATTGTAATTCCGAGAATGGGAGGATCGCAAGTGTTGAATACAAAGAATTTGTTGAAATTTGTTGTTATCTTCCAATATGTGCCAAGGTTTGTTCGAATATATCCGTTGTATAAGGAAGTCACAAGGACTTCTGGTATACTCACTGAAACTGCATGGGCTGGGGCTGCATTTAATCTCTTCCTTTACATGCTTGCTAGCCATGTGAGTTAAATTTTTAACTTGGTACTTGAGACTTTAAATTTTGGCTTTGAATGGGACTTACATTCCCAACCATTATCTATATAGCTATCTTAATCCAAAGGCATGGAGAGTTTTTAGTTGCAACATTAAATGTGATCTTTTGAGTTTAGATCTTATCCATTGGATTAAATGGATAAATGATTGGATTGCCATGGACAAATTTAACTGATGTGCATAAAAGGTCCACTCTTAGAATTGTCAAAATAACTGTTGCACCAAGTTTCATGTGGAAGAGTGTAGACACTATGGATCACCAGTGGGAGAACATTCTGCTTAGTTTTGAATTGACCTAACTAACTTTGTTGGCTTTGGCTGAATCCAGATTTGTTAGTGTTATTAGATACTCAAGAGAGTTTTTCTGTATGATTTGGGCCTTCTTGGATTTTTGTCTCTGAAGAGTTCTACTATTTGATTTGTGAGTCTGATAAAACTTATCATGTTACTTTGGTCCACAGCCTTTATTTCACGTACTTTTTTATTTTTAGCATTTTTTATATTTATCATCTGGTTCATTATATTGCAATTTGAAGTGTAGTTGTCACTTTTGGTTGAACTTTCTGATTACTAAGTTATGTGCTTCTCTTTTAGGTACTCGGAGCCTTTTGGTACTTGTTTTCTATTGAAAGAGAAACCACTTGCTGGAAAGACCACTGTAAGGGCAATGGATGTGTCTTGTATTGTGATCACGGTCAAGGAAGTAACACATTTCTGAGTGCTCTTTGTCCTGTAAAGACTCCAAATACAACACTCTTTAATTTTGGAATATTCCTTGATGCCCTTCAGTCTGGTATTGTGGAGTCAAGATATTTTCCAAAGAAGTTCTTTTACTGTTTCTGGTGGGGCCTGCAGAATCTGAGGTGTGCATCTATGGATCTTTACTTAATTAGGAAGTCTTGATGTGGGATCAGACTGGAGTGATGATAAGGATTAATTGAATCCCAATGATGATATCAACATTCTTTATTAGCTGTTTGTTACTCATAACTAACAAATGGTTAGTGGTTTGCAAAAGTTTTTGCTGATTCAGGCCTGTTGAATATCAGTTGTCATAAGGAATTACTCCCTATGTCTATCCTCTGATGCATGTTAATTCTCTGTCATGTAGTCAACCTAGTTCCCATTCTTTTGATGGGTGCATATTCTTACCGCATTTTGATACATGCAGCTTTCTTTTGAATTTGCAGTTCTCTTGGTCAAAACCTCGAAACAAGTACTTATGTCTGGGAAATCTGCTTTGCAGTCTTCATTTCCATTTCTGGCCTAGTGTTGTTTTCATTTCTCATCGGAAACATGCAGGTTGGTGCTAATAATTTTTGACTCGAAGGTTTGTTAGATATCAATAACATCTTAATACATATTAACCTGTCTCTGAATATTTTCCACCCTGAAATTTTGTCTTATCATTATTAACACCCGACAAACTCCAGAAAATATAATTTCTCACTCATCAAAGAATACTTTCACTTTAAGCTTGAGGTTTGAGTTTTAAAAGTTGCATGTGAAAAGCATTCTGTTTATAGGCCTTTATTTTGGGCATTGATGAACCGAACTTGCCATGAAACAGACATATTTGCAGTCTACAACTACTAGATTAGAGGAGATGAGAGTGAAAAGACGTGATGCAGAACAATGGATGGCACACCGCTTGCTACCTGAGACACTGAGGGAACGAATCAGGCGTTATGAGCAATACAAATGGCAAGAAACCAGAGGTGTTGACGAAGAAAATCTGCTTTGTAATCTTCCCAAGGACCTTAGAAGGGACATAAAGCGCCATCTCTGCTTGGCTTTGCTCATGAGAGTGAGTACCTTTTGACATCCTATAAATTGTTTTCTTCATTTTTTAATCCTTCCCTAGGGTTAGAATAATATTGGTGACTAAATTTTCTCACTCAATCTTTTGGCTGTGTTTAAGGTGCCAATGTTTGAAAAAATGGATGAACAGCTTTTGGATGCAATGTGTGACCGCCTCAAGCCAGTCCTGTACACAGAGGAAAGCTACATTGTTCGGGAGGGAGACCCAGTTGATGAGATGCTCTTCATCATGCGAGGCAAGCTATTGACGGTGACTACCAATGGTGGAAGAACTGGTTTCTTCAACTCTGAATACCTGGGTGCTGGTGACTTCTGTGGAGAAGAACTTCTCACATGGGCTTTGGATCCTCAGTGCTCATCTAACCTCCCAATCTCAACTAGAACCGTTAGAGCCCTTACAGAAGTTGAAGCGTTTGCTCTAATGGCCGATGACTTGAAATTTGTTGCCTCTCAGTTCAGGCGGCTTCACAGTAAGCAACTGCGCCACACTTTCAGGTTTTACTCGCAGCAGTGGAGGACTTGGGCAGCTTGCTTCATACAAGCAGCTTGGCGTCGCTATAATAAAAAGAAGCTTGAAGAATCTTTGCGTGCAGAAGAGAATAGGCTGCAAGATGCATTGGCCAATGCTGGTGGAAGTTCTCCTAGTTTAGGAGCCACCATTTATGCCTCACGATTTGCTGCTAATGTACTTCGTGCTATACGCCGTAATGGTTCTCGTAAGGCAAGGGTGCCGGATAGGGTACCACCCATGCTGCTTCAGAAGCCAGCAGAGCCTGACTTTACTGCGGAAGAACAATAGGTGAAATTCTCAGCAATTCTTGATTTTGCTGTGAAAATTATGTTGTTTTAACCCCAGGAGGAGAAAACATTGTACGATTTTGGTACAAAGGCACAGTTTATTTAATGTATGAGGTCTGTATATTATTTTGTATCTGTTAAACTCTGGTATCGACAGAGTTGTTGGTTGTATTTATGAAGTGATTGAGACTGAGGCTGATAACGGAATATAAAATTTTGCTGCAAGGTGACCCCCTAATCATTGTGAACAAATACCTATCAGGTTCTTTTTCACCCTGTAAAAACCCAACCATCTTCACGCACTTCCTAGGGAAGTAAAATTTATGAAAAAGGGAAATTTTCACTGGCAGCACTCGCAGATTTTTATGCAATTATGCTAGAGTTAGCTACAGTGCTAAACTCTGGACAATTTCTGTACGGATCAAAGTCTTTTGAACCATGCCCCCCACTGTGTGAGGAGCAAAAATGTATTTAAACAAATCTCCCTGTATTACTCAGTTGATTCAGAGCTCATCTTCAAGAAAAACAGCATTAATATTAATTGTTTCAATCAAGCATATAAATGACAAGATCTGATTAATCATCACTGGTTCTTCAGCAGTGATGACAGGCCTTCATCTCATATTTTACGTAATTGTTGTTGACTGGTGGATGCATTTTCTTGAGGCTCTGCTGGTGGTGCTGGTCGCTCCTCAGTCACGATATATTTGCTTTGGAAAATACATTTATCAGGTCATTGGCCATAAGAGCAAATGCTTCAACCTTTGTAACTGCTTGAACAGCTTTATCTGAAGTTGGGATCAGGTTGGATAAAGAGGGGAAATTCTGAAGACGAGCAAGAAGTTTTTCAATGCAGAAAGTCACCATCTTTGAGAAAATGAGGATTAACAGTTGTTTCACCATTCCTAATGTAGCTCCATAGCTCGCGTTGTACTACGAAGATCATCTCATTAACAGGGTCTCCTATTCGGACAATGTGTGCGCGAGCAGGATGAGAAACTGGCATGACATAGTTACACACTTCTTCCAAATCTATTCTCAGGTTCCGAAATTTTTGTATCTTAACAAATATAGACACACACACACACACAGAGACAATACTACAAGAATAAGAGTGAGAATCCATCCAACATCATCGAAAGATTAATGTAAAGCTGCATTGGTAATCAAGGTCAAGATTTAAAGAAATTTACACTAATTCAAACTTATTGTATAATTGTACCAAACGTTTCTATGTATCTCTATCCTTTTGCCTTCAGAAAAATACTTTAATAAAATAAAATCCCCTCACAGAAAGCCTACTTTATTATTTTATCTGAACTTGCTAACAGGCACACATAGGCCGGCGAGCAATTCATGAACACTTAAACCTTTTTAAGCAAAGTTCGCGCTTCATGCTCTTTCCAAGTTCCTCGGAAAGATAATTCAGCAAATTTTCTACGTCAACGCCTGTGCTCTCTTGTATTTTGACTAGTTTGTATATCTTAATTCTCTCTCTGAGATTCCTTGAAAGCCGTCCAAAGGGCTTCCACTGCTTTATCTCTCGCATTTCCTTGGATATTGTAAAATTGTTTTTCATAGTCGTCTGTTTCATAAGATTGTACCGTTTGTAGAAACTAATTGAGCCTGTTAAAATAATTTTATACATACATACATACATACATACATACATACAAACAAACATACATGTATGTATATGGAACAAAAATAAATTATATTCCGACCTGGAAAAATTAATTATTATTATTTTTTTTAATCAGTGAATAAATGGTATGTCCAGGCAACTTACCCCACTAGCTTCTACAAAAGAATAAAAGAAGATAAAAATGGCAAATATTGCTCCCTAAAGAATCAGCCAAATCTTTACTTTCCTGAGGAGTGGGTACATTCGGATGATCCTTATCACAAGTTGTGCAAGCAGGAAGCGGAATTACAACATAAAGTCCTTCGGATGAGAACTAAACAGCACCTGCACAGTCACAGTTTAGAGGAGGCCGTAATTAGTAATATGAATCTTCATTCACCCGCAAAGTTGGGAGGTAATGGGTAATAGGCATGGTTCATACTCTCGCAATCTCTAATCTCTTTTTGGAGGGGAAAAATGTTAAATCTCATAATGCCACGACGAGATTTTGGCCTATGTTGCACTGCTCTGTTGTTCCTTCCTCTAATCTCTGTTCCCGGGACCTAATAAAAAACGTACGTAGTTTATAGATCAGGTCATGGCTCAATTTCTAGAAGTGAAGCTGCAGTAAAATCGTTTATTGAAAAGCCAATAATTGAAAAAAAAAAACACCTAGAAAAGTGGACGCAATGGTTCATACGAAATTAGACTCCAGGATTATTATATACTCAAAACAATAAATGAAACGTACAGTCGCTTACATGATTAACAATTGTAAGAAAAGAGTGGACTTTTCACAGAAGGATCCGGTACAAATCAGCTCTCTTTGGTGAAATCATTTAAAACTTGGTATAGATGGCGGGGCTCTGGGAAGGCAGAATTAATGTATGCACCTTTTGCTCCAGGCTTTCTTGGATTTATAGAAACTATAGCGAATAAAGCCAGCCACTTGAAAATTGATTGCAATTATTATTTGTTTGGATTTTAGTACAAGTAAAGAATCCATTTCAATTCTTTCTGGATCTTTTTTCGTGGCTTTTGTCAGTTATTGAAGATGAACACTCCCCGTGAAACTCCCGGAATGTGTACGGAAAAGGGAACCTTATAGTGTAAAGAACCGAGACATGTTCAGTGGATCGAAGAACTAATAATTATGAAAGAAATACATTCAATCCCAAATGTCCAAGTAAGCTATCTTCTTAATTCTTTGTTCTGTTTGATTCGTGCTTAAGAATATATTTGTACCCACTTTTGCGGCAAAGATTTTTACTGTAGAAGTAGATTGCATGTTGAGTAGCATGTTAATAAAGAGCGAGAAAGTTTTAGGGAGAATAGCCCTACCATATCAATACAAGTGAACACAAGCAATAAACCAATTAACGATTGTACTATATTATTAGTTTCTTAGTTGTTACTAATTGGAGTTGAATATTACTAGATGGGACTTAAAAGTGGTAGTCAAGGGTAAACATGTTATATCATATCTATGCTTCTGATAACTGCATCATCAAAAATGTGCAATAATGAACAACTTAAGTGTGGTGTTTTAAACAGATATTCCATGTATCTTTCGTTCATGGACTGTAAAATTTGAAATAGACTTTGAAATAAGATCAGTAATGTAAGAATTAAAAAAAAATTAAATACATCTTATATCTAATATATTATAATTAAATCAAAATTTGATATATAAAATCTCATAATTTTATATAATTATCAAGTCTTGTAGCAAGCCAAACTCAAACAGGCAATATGCTATACGTAATTTTTCCAGTCTTTTGTCCTGGATAGTTTACTCCAAGCCCAAACAGGCAATATGCTATAAAAAATGTCAGTCAAGAGGGCGGGGTTCCGGAAGGGCAGAATTAATGTATGGTTGATCCAGGATTTTATCTGGAAAATAGATTTTTTTTTTGAAAAAGAGTTTTAATTAGAATGATTCTATTACGTTGGTATTACTAACATAGTAAAATTATTTAATTAATAAAATAAAAAATATATTTATTAATAATAAATAAAAAATATTTTATAATTTTTTTTATTATATTAATTAAATAGTGTGATACTCTATTGTTTTTTTTAATTATTAATAAATATATTTATCTTAATTTATTTATTAAATAATCTCGCCATCACAACAATACTGATTCGAAGTCCCACCAAAGATTCTCTCTTTGTAATTTATTGTTCAGTTTTGTACTAAGAACAAAACAAACAATAAATTATAATTCCTCTAGATCCTGTCTTTGTCTCCGAGCAGTTATTTCAACAGACAAATAATACTGCATATAATTCTTCCGGTCTCAGCTCCAAATGTAACTTATTCCACAAAAAAAAAAAAAAAAAAATGTAGTTCTTGCGTCGTTGACATTGAAAGGATCCTCCCAAAATAGTTTTCAAGCTGTGGATGTTCTCGGTTCGTTCCTTCTAGCACGCAAAAACCTTCTGTAACGCCAGCATGATTGTAACAAAAGAGCTGCCCGATCGTAATGACTGAGTAATAATACATATTTCAAGTCATCCGCCATAAGAGTGAAGGCATCAACGTTAGTAAGAGCCAGATATATTCTGGTTGAGGTAGGGAGGTTTGACGAGCGTTAATTCTGATTGAGTTAAGTTCTTGTCCGCAGAACTCACCATCTTTCATTGTCGACTTTTGAGTTCTTTAAGACAAACCAAGAAGTTAATACATATAAAAATTCTTAATTTTACATAATCAACACTTGCAACACACCAAACTCAAACAGGCAAGGCAATATGCTACATATAATTCTTCCAGTGTTTTGATCTGGATAGTTATTCCAGGCGCATAACAGGTAAGACAATTAATTCCATTCTCAGCTCCAAACAGTTGTTCTAATTAACGCGGTCGTTTCAGCGTGGAATACATCCCATCAAAAAACATATTCATCTTTGATCTCAAGCTTAAACTTTTTGGTGCGTTCTTTCTAGCGCGCAAAAACAACTTGAAACGCCAGTATGATTGTAAAAAAAGAGCTGCCCGATCGTAGTGGCTCAGTAATAATACATGTTTCAAGTCATCCCCCACGAGAATAAAGGCATCAACGTTAGTAAGGGCTTGAATTGTTCTGGTGGAAGTTGGGAGGTTGGAAGAGGTTTCATTCTGAGCCCAAGCGCTAAGTTCTTGTCCGCAGAAGTCACCATCTTCCGGATGATTCTCTCTGCTATGACGATCAATTAACAAAGATGCAGTTGTTGCATTCCTGGAGGTGGACGTATAGGTCCAACGCTTGCCTTTCAACACGAAGAGTATCTCATCAATTGGGTCTCCCTCCCGAACAATGCGAGTCCGCTCAATAAAGAAGACTGGTTTCAGACAATCACACAATTCCCCCAGCGATTTCTCACTCAAGTTTTCAAACTCCTCTACCTTGATACACACACACACATCCAAGAGCATATAACAATCAATGATACCTCCAAACGATTATAGATTTGTAAAGAGTAGAAAGAAATAGGAACTCACCTTCTTGAGCAGTTTTAAGCAGAGTTTGCGCTTTATTTTCTTTCCAAGGTCCTTGGGAAGATCATTCACTAAATTGTCTATATCAACACGTTTGGTTTCCTGCCATTTCTGTCGCTTGTATTTCCTAAACTGTCCCCGGATATCAGAAGGGATTTCCTCAAAATTCGGCCACTTCGTTATGTCCTGCCCCTTCTGTTTTATCTTCTGCTATCTTGCGGTGTCAGACTGCACGTATATCCATTTCATTTTCACATCAACTATAGCTGTTTAAAAACTCAAATCTATCTCGCTTCGATCTTAAAACAATCAAAAGTTAACTGGGAGATAAGAAGCAAAAATATGAATGTAAGTGAACCTGCATCCTTCCAATTAAAAAGACAAACAGCACCACGCCAAAGTTGGTCATACAAATGCAAATATATTTTCCCAGACATCCGTTCCTGTTTGGAGGTTCTGACCGAAAGCACTGTAGATATTGAAAAAGGTCAATTCGTTTTAAAACTTCTATCATATAATAGCTATTATTCTCTATGCCACATGGTTTGGAATGAAACTCTTGCAATAAAATTTAGAATCACATAACGTTACTGTTTCCAAAATAAAACACCTCACAGTACCATATCTTGTTGTATGCGCATACCTGAGATTTTGCAGGCCCCATTGTAAACAATGAAGCAGTTTCTTCGGAAATCCTTCATCTCTACAATACCAGACTGAAGAGCATCAGTATATAATCCAAAATCATAGTTCGTTGTATTTCCCGTCTTTGCATAGCAAAAATCATTTAGAAATTTATAGTCTCCTAAATTTTCACCACAATAAAAGGAATTGTCGCCGCATCCAGTCTGATTTAAGCAGGCTTTCTTCCAGCATCGAACCGCTTTTCCTATGGCATAAAAGTACCATAAGGCCCCGAATACCTGAGACCAATTAGTCACCTGATCAGAAACATGCTTGAGTTGTTTGAATGACAGAATGATAGTTTAAACTAACATGACCACCGTGCATGTAAAGAAGAAGATTGAAGGCAACAATGGCCCACGGTGCTTCAGCAAGTATCCCAGTAACCCCTGTAGCTTGGGTGAACAAGAAGTAGGCTCGAATAATCCTCAATAAATATTGTGATAGGAACAAGAACGACATTGCTGTAAAAAAAATGTTGCGTTTTATTCTCTGAAGATTGATCAGCACCTGAATATGTATACACTCATGTTATGAGATATTGGAAATAAGTACGTTGACAATGTTTAATATCAGGAATCTTAATATTGAGCTGCTAAAAGAAAAAAGAATTGCAAATTCCAGTGCATTGATAAAAGTCTTTGTTTATTTCTAAAAAATTATTGGTCTAATTCTTAAGAAAATGCAATGGTCCACAGGAGAGGATTGAAATAAGAGAAAATTAAAATAAATAACTTAATTCAAAGAGTGTAGGGTAGATATCTGCCTCACCTGAGCTACGGGAAGAATGGCCAAAATGTCAAGGAGGAAGAATAGCCACAAAAGTTTCTTTCTTTTTCACGTAATTCAATTAGCAGCAGACAGATAATATGAATTGTCTTAAGGAAATCGAGGACAGAACGGAGAACAGTAGATGTAATCCCCAAATTTTCGTCAAATTCAATGCATTTCTGTTCATCATTGATCACCGGAGTGTAGAAGAACAAAGGATCCAATATGGTTGCAATATCACACAATAGAAGAAAAACCTTTTTCCTTATAGAAAACTTTATCAATTTCTTGATACCATATTGGTCAGTTCTAGTATCACATATCCTATCACGAATCCTATTAGAAACACAATTACCAAAAGCCAGTACAAAATGAAGCCAAGGATTGAGTTCGGGGCTGATGAGAATAAATCATCATTGTCATCACTAGGTTCTTCTGGACGTAGCCCTGCTGCACCTTCCTCTAATTTCAAGTCCTGAGACTCAGACCTGATCAAAAATACTTCTGTCACTTCGTAGAATGAAAAATAACAAGGTAGCGAAAAACTGTCCATGATCATTATATATCAACACAACAAACAGTGACTTACATGATCAACAATTGGAAAAAAAGAAATAATATTCCCAATTAATAGTAGCAGACGTTAGATTATCAGATAACTCTCCTTCGAATGCGAGCCTTCAAATCAGATTAGAGATCAGAAAGAGGGAAGAACAAGAGAGAAACCCAGAAAGAAGAAAGTTTTTAAAGAAGTAATTAAGAACTAGAGGTAAGTCTCATGTTATCATTCTTATGTCTTTTTATAGCAAAATTAGTCAACTATGTGGTCGTTGTCAATTTGGTTAAGCATGTAAATTGTTTTTCTATTGTTGTGATTGATCATTTAGCGTTACTGATTGTTTCCTTCAAATTCCCCTGTTGCCATATGCATATTTTTTTGGTACCATATTCCAGTGTCTTTTTGTATTGCTCGTCTTATTTGACTCATTCAAACAAGCATGTAACTTGTATCAATTTGCCTTGTAAGTGTAGCTCAAACGTGTTATGTTTGAAAGATTGAATCATTCAATCATGTGGGTCAGGCACAAAAGGAGTAGAAGAACAATTTAAAAAGAAAGATTCCATCTGTTTGATAAGGTTTCTTCACCAAACACCCAAATATCATATCCATGCTCTCCCATCAATGGAATTTGACTCATTTCGAAAATGAAAGATGCAAGAAGACAGCGCTCTCGCAATAATAAAATGATCAATATGATCATTAAACTGGCTAATTATATTACATAACTACTACATCTTTTAACAAGTATCAACTAGTTATATTCTCTACGGCTATTGTTAGTTGAGTTGTCATAGAATATTAGTCTATTGAGTGTTATGCTCTGGCACATGTAAAGAAGATATAAATAAATTTATTTACCACAAGGAAAAAAAGAGATCTTCTTTATGCACACGTCTCTACTGTTTGATTTGATTACAGAAGACTTCATCCACGTACAGCTACAACCTCTAAGTTTCTATGAATTTTTGAGGGGTTCTAGACAAAAACTTGATGTATGGTTTCTATTGAACCTAAATATTAAGCTAAAAAATGAATGATATTGTATAATTGATCTCAATTTGATGTTCTAATTTTTTGGCCAAATTTTAGGGATCCCAACCTTATCCCGTCTCCAAGTGTGTGTGTGTAATAGAAAGGTCAATGCTTTTGGTAAGATGGCATGAGACTAGCTAAATTGGAAGCATCTGGGAACTTCTTTAATTAACACAATTTTACATGGCTGAATGCAGCAGCTTTCTTTGTTGTTATTGTCATGTCGCATACTGTCAGCAAATCATAGTATTAATTATATACACCCTTCCATATGCATATATTGAAGAGATATATACCATTTGAATCGAACTTAACAAAATACAAACTTGCCAAATCTTGATAGAGATTTGCTCAATTTTTTATTTATTTCAAATTCCTTCGTTAATTAAAATATATAGAAAATACTTTGCGAGAGAAAAAAAATAGGTAGAAATTAAGCGTTATTTAATCAGCATGTCTTTTATGTAAATTTCATTAGTTAATTGTTTACCATTTGGAATTAAAACGTTGACCAACCCTTGCTGCTATTTGACATGTCGTCAATATATAAACAAGATATAAACAAGGGTGCAGATTGTCTTTATTAAAAATATGTAACGGTTAACTTGAAACGATTAATATAAAATTTAAAATAGTTAAGAAGAAACATAAATTATAAAAATTAAAATAATTAACGTAAAATTTAAAATATATAATAAAATAATTTAAAAATAAGCAAAAAATTTGAAACAATTGACGCAATATTTAAAAATTTTGAATGTAAAGAATGTTAAATATGTTATAAATAATTTCATAAATTAATTACCGGCATTTTAATACTTGGTACTTGTTTGATAATACTAATTAAAACTACGTAAGTACCAAATAAAAATATAGAGTACTTATTTATGTATTTAGCTATGAACTTTACATAAATATTTATAAGTAACTTTGGCGCGCATGCACAAGTATATTTTTTTCCTTTTTTAGGGGTGAATACATGATGATTTGGTATCTGTGAGTGGTGAAACTGGAATATATTAAAATGAAGGGATCATTTTCCAAAAATACTCAATTGTTCATTCATATATGTTTTGAAAAAATGATCACCCACACCCTCTTTGAAAGACTTTCATTAATTAGAGTTGGTGGGGGAAACCACGTCCTCGTATGAAAAAGACTGTTATATCCCTATATCTCGAAATAATTGCTGAAACTTGTCATTGATTAGATCATACTCACACGTTTGTGATTCCCAAAAATGTTCATTTATTTTCTCTTTGATTTCAGCTTGTTTGCCGTATTCTATATTCAAAATGGGTCCATAGTCATTATTATTGGAACGTGGGTTTTGGTGTCCTGTCACTTTCAAAATCAGATTGAAGAAGTGTCAAGTCTTTCAAATGGCCATCCAACCAGGACAAGTAGAAATTAAATAATAATTGATACCCTTTACATAACGTTACATGAGGGAATCTCTGTAGATTTTTTTTTTTAAATAGTTTTAAGCATTTTTACATGTCTAGCATTAGACCTGTTTGCCATAGCTCATCCAAGAATTGATTATTTCTGGAGGATCCTCCACTTTAATGGAAGTTACCTTGATTTTTTTTTCCTTTTTGATTGTGTAAAGTTTTGATTGTTCTGAAATGTTAATAAACTCTGCCGGCCGTGGAATAATTAAATAGAGTTTACTGATTGACTAAAGAAGTCAAAGTCGTTGAGTAATACCATTTGTTATTAATTCTTAATTGACTGAGTCGTTGAGTAATTAAAGCTATCTGAGGATCCTTCATTTCAAGGAAAATTGCCATATCCAAATTTGCAGAAACCCAAACTTTGATGCTTTCACATTTTTTTTTTTTCTATCATGTAAGCATGGTAGTATACAAATTATTTCTAGAACAAGTTTTCCGCAAACTGATTTCTAAATAGCTGTTTTCTTCAGGTCTCAGGAATTGTATTTAGAGGAAGGTACAGCAAGGCAAATTTCAGGAGCTGAAACAAACACAAGTTCTAGAAATCTTCAGAGAAGCCTCCGTTCTGGTGGTGAAATTCTAGGGATTAAGAGCACAAATGATGAAGGAGCTCAATCTTGTAATAATTTTGTGGCCAAATGCCTGCTTGATGTGAAGAAAATCCTAGACCCTCGTAGGCCATATGGGTACTGGATTTTTCTCATATCGTGTGTGATGGTTATCTCAGTGGATCCTTTATTCTTTTACGTTCCTGTGTACAATTTTGAGCGACACTGTCTTGGTTTCGACAGAAAGCTACGTATCACGAGTATTGTACTCCATTCAATTTTTGGTGTCTTTTATTTGACATATGTTAACTTCCTTCTCCTGCCTATCTCTTTACCTAAAATTGAGGTGAAATCTTTCTCGCGCTTCTCCCTCATTGATCTTCTCGTCGTTCTTCCGCTCCCTCTGGTAAACGAACATTCTTGGAAGTACTCATAACATAATCATACAATAAGTTAGTATCTTTAATCTTTTTTGTTTATATATTAAAAGTTTGCTGTGCTCACAACTCTCTGCAGGTGCTGCTAACGTCAGTTGTTGAAATTCCTAAACTGGGAATCTCTCAGTTTACGTTTCCAATGAACTTGTTTTTTCTTCAATATTTGTTAAGAGTTATTCGAATCTACACATTGTTTACAAAAGCCACAAGGATTTCAGGCATACTTGCTGAAGCAAACTGGGGCAAAGCTGCTTTCAATCTTCTTCTTTACCTCCATGGTGGTCATGTAAGTTAAATTATTTATATTGCATACTCGAAAGTAGAAATAGTTTCTCTGCAAGTTTTCAGTATCATCCACCGTCCGAACTAGAGGCAATGCTTGGCTTTTGAGTAAAAAGAGTGAGCTTTCAAGTAAAAATTTTATATATATAAAATTTAATTGAAATTTTAAAGTTAAATTATTTATGTTGCTGCTTAATTAGGTATTTGGAGCGTTATGGTACTTTTTCGCTGTAGAAAGAGAGACTCTATGTTGGAAGCTTGCCTGCGAAAAGGAGGTTCATGGTTTTGGATGCAGTTCTTTTTACTGTGATGCGACTTCAGTAGACAGCAAATGGTTCATTCCATATACAGAACTTTGTAGAGGAGAGAGTGAAATTAATTTCGGAGTATTCGATGATGCTGCTCAGTCTAGAATTGTGGAGGCAACAAGTTTTGTGATGAAGTTCTCATATTGTTTGCGATGGGGCCTGCAAAGTCTCAGGTTTGCGCATACAAGATACTTCTCCTTGTTACCAAGTGATTAGGTCCTCTTCTGGCATATCGAACCATTTTGCAATACAATTTACCCTTTTTTTTTTTTTTCCTATGGGCACTCTCAAATTGACTATGTTAGACTTAATATTATTCTTTGGGATTTTATTCACTATCCAAATTTGTCAAGAATGTTTTGTGGAGGGCGGTCGGTCGGCTATAGGCGGAGTCCCTCCAAGTTCTCTGTAACTTCACCTATGATTTTGTGCTATTCGAGAAAGTATTTTTGACTAAGATGTTGCGTTACAATCTACCCTCATTAATAAAATTACATATATGTTTAATATTTGCGTTTGTCACCCGGTTTGATGTGAGAAATTGCTGCTACTTACGTTTGGATATGTTCATCTTATCTGGTACACCATGCATTTGACTTCTCTTGATCATGTATCCTTGTATAGATGACACAACCAAGTTTTAGATTATCCGTTCCCCATCATTCATAAGCAATTAGGAATAATAGTATATATGGAGTGCAGACTTTCTGATTGGTTAATCGTTTCTGTGCTTATTTATATATACGTTGGGTGGTGAAATTTCCTCTGTTTCCTTATTTCCAGACTTTGTGTGCATATAGTCCCATTTTTCACGCTCACTTCTTTATGGAACTGCTATACCTATGTTTCAAATTTTCTTGCTTTTTCAGCATATGGAAATTATAAATTTTGATATTTAATGCTTGATTTTTTTTAATATTGGATTTGAAAACAAAATATTTGCAGTAATTTTGGGCAGAGCCTCCAACCAAGTACTTATGCTGGGGAAAATACCTTCGTGATTTCCATAACCATCTACTCCTTGGTGCTCTTTGTCCTTTTTATTGGAAATGTGCAGGTTAAATATACTTGTTAATTAATTTATTTTTACATGCTTTCAAATGTTGCACGGTAAAATTAATTTCTGTGAACCATCTGCTTCCTCTAAACCAGACGTATTTGACGTCTGAAACTGTAAAATCAGAGAAGGTTAGACTGAAGGAACGAGAGATAGAGCGGTGGATGTGCTCCTGGAAGCTCTCCGAGGAACTCCAAAGAGAGGTGAAGAAATACCAGCCACATCAATATCAACAGATGAAAGATATTAATGTGGAAAATTTGCTCAATAATCTTCCTAAGGACATCAGTAAGACCATAAAGCAAGAACTATGCTTAAAGCTGCTCAAGAAAGTGAGATCCTTTGTCTCTATAGAATTGCTCATTTGTATGCCAACTAGCATGATATTGAATGCCATCTCATTCTTATTCTTGAATAATGCATGTGAAGGTGGAAGAATCCGAAAAATTGAGCGAAGCTATGTTGGTCGCACTGTGTGATCATGTGCAGCCGGTTTCCTATTCGGTGCGTACTCACATTGTCCGGGAGGGTGATCCAATCGATGAGATGCTCTTTGTGATGCAAGGTAAGCTCAGGATCTACACCTGTGGGGGTATAAAAACTAGGTCTCCGAGCAATGATGATCACCGCAATCGCAAAAATCATCATCTGAGAGATGGTGAATTCTGTGGAGAAGAACTTGTAGCCTGGTTTCAGGCTGATCCCTACTCTTCTGACTTCCCTACATCAAACAGAACAATTCAAACGCTTACAAATGTTGAAGCTTTCGTTCTTACAGCCGATGACTTACAAAATTTTTTCATTAAACATCAGGCAGTTAATTTCATACAATTATATTGGCGTTTCAGAAGGATCTGGCGTTCTAAAAGGAATGCTCAAACATCAACTAGAGGATAAAACAACATCAACAGAGTCTTGGCAACAACAAGCGGGGCTTGATATTGCGGATTTCACTGAGTATTACCTGTTATGTAATTATTTATTGAAATAAGCACCTAATGGGTTTTAAATTAAATATGTCAACAGTTGTACCCATATCTCCATGTCTGAATAAAATAATTTCTTCGATATAAACAGGGCAGGATCATTTGCTAAGAATCTTTGGAGATTCAATTCGTTCTTTATGTTCAATTTCAATGAATTTGATGGACTATTTGGCTCACTTATTTTAGAAAGTTGAGTTAATTTGGAAAATGAGCAGCAATATTGGATCATTTGGTCACCAAAATCTCAAGAAAGTTGATTTAATTAATAATAGTAAGTTGAAATTGTATTTTAATAAATTTTATAAATTAATTTTATATTTTACGATATAAATTAAAAAGTTTAAAATAAAATTCAAACAATTCATTATTAGTTATGGCACGTGTAAATATCTATTTATATCAACTCTAAACCAATGCATTCTCCAGGTCTCAGGAATGTGTTTCGAGGAACTTACAACAAGACAATTTTTCTGGAAAATTTGGTAACGATTTAGCTATGTTTACTAGCATTGAAACTTTAATGATCGATAGCCCTATATGTCTGCATGGTCTCTCTAAAATTTTAGAGTGTTAATTATATACATCCATCCATATGCATATATTAAAGAGATATATACCATTTGAAACCAACACTTGCTGTGATTTCACGTATGGTTGATATATAAACAAAGGAGCAATTTGTCTTTTATTGTTTCGTCAGATGAATGGCTAGAGGAGATGATCGTAACAAATTCACAACTATATATTTAATCGTTATAACTGCAAATATGGAAAACTTATTAGCTCTTGTGGGCGAGGACTTTGCAAAATGTATTCATCAAGCACAATCAGGCAATTCATTTCATTAAGTCCCTTAATGCAAAACTTGAAATATGCAACGGTTAATTTAAAACTTGAGCGATTTCTCACTCAAGTTTTCAAACTCCTTTTACCTTGATACACACACACACGCATCCAAGAGCATATAACAATCAATGATACCTCCAAACGATTATAGATTTATAAAGAGTAGAAAGAAATAGGAACTCTCCTTCTTGAGCAGTTTTAAGCAGAGTTGCGCTTTATTTTCTTTCCAAGGTCCTCGGGAAGATCAACTTTGGTACCCACTAACCAAGTCGTCACTTAACGATATCGCACTCAATTAGATCGTTACATTGAGCTTGTTTACCAACATATTTGAGAGACCAGACGGATTAACACCAACTTGCTTGATGCAAGTTAATAGCTAAAGGAGATGATCGTATGATGTTAAAAATAGCAATGCTAGTTGGCAGTGTCAGAAGAGACTCAACTGGCAGCAGACGTGGTGGAGAGCTGCAGAAAGAGATCCCTGATGTGGTTGGTAGAAAAGAAAAAAATAAATCTCACACTCTTGCAACACCAAATTAAACAAGGCAGAGCAAGAATTCACACAAAACAAACACAGTTCTATTTTATCTAACTTCACAAAGCAGAGCATACACTCATCATACAAGCGTTTACTGGCTTCTTTTTCTACCTGATTATACAAGGCAAACATATTACACTTATTTATACCAAAAGATGGAAACTTATGAGGCTTCACAAAGTCATCAATGGCTGCAAAGTTCAGTAATCTAACTGCAGCTTTTTTTATTGACAACCATGGCTTCTTATGTGCCTCTTTTTCCAAAAGTCTATAATTAGGTAAGGTTTAGCTGCTGCTCTCAACAATAAGGTGCTTCAAATCATCAGCAATAAGTACAAAAGCTTCAACATTTGTAAGCGCTTGAATTGTTCTTGTTGATATAGGGAGATTAGATGAGTCTGGGTTAGCATTCGCCCAAGCAACAAGTTCTTTACCACACAAATCACCATCTTCCAGATGATCATTTTTTTTTTTACTGCGATAATTGCTCGAGGATCCAGATGATCTGCTACTGGAACTGGAGGTATAGCTCCATAACTTCCCTTGCGGCACGAAATCATCTGATCGATTGGTTCTCCTTGCTGGACAATGTAAGAACGCTCCCTATAGAAAACTGGCTTTACACGATGACACAGATTTTGCAACCATGCATCACTCCGCCCTCCAAACTCTTCCACCTTTATATATAGACATGTACAAGAATAAGATACTGGACATTCAATATCTAGCACTTGAAATTCAAAGCTTAAAAATTGAAACTCCTATTTCACCACTATATATAATTGAATCGCACCTCAATTTCACGTAAAATACTGCATTATGATTTTGTCTTGCTGTAATTACGAACGACTTAGAAGCTATAACACCACATCAATTCCAAACATACCTTTTTAACGTATCATTGACGTGTGATATATCCAAAGATGGCTTAATTGCATAAGATGAAAGGAGGAGATATTCTGCAATTGCCTCTCATTACTTTTTCCTGATTGTTGGTCCTCCACTAGCTTCTTCTTTCTTAATTTCAACGGAGTAATAATGAAAAGATAAAAAGGAACATAGGTGAAGAATACTTGTGCAGAGAGACGAGAAGAAACTCACTTCCTTTAGCATATAAATGCAGAGTTGCCGTTTTATCTCCCTTCTGAGATAATTGGGAAGATTATTTACAAGATATTCAACATCAACAGCTCTGGTTTCTCGCCAATTAGATGATTGGTATCTCTTGACCTGTTCTTGGGGTTCGTCAGGGAGCTTTCCAAATGGCCGTCACCGGTTTATCGCCCAAACCTTGTGTCTTATCTCCTCTGATTTCGCAGTTTCGGACTGGACATAGATCTATTTCGCAAGAAGCAATTAAAATTTCTTTGCCTTTATTGTTAAGAAATATATAAAAAAAAATTGAGAGAAAATTAAGATATTAATACCAACCTGCACCTTTCCAATCAAAAAGAACAATGCGACCACACCAGAGATGGTAATGGAAATTACAAAGATGTTTTCCAAGATGTTGGCACTAGATGGGAGACCTTGACCGAAAGAACTGCAAAAATTATTGAACCCAAATAATTAAACATGAAACAAGTAATACAAAAGCTTGAAACCTTAGTTGCATAGGAATGAATTCTAAGTATTCTTGTCATTTTATTTACTTTGGACAATAAACGAAGGATTAGTACCCGTAGGTTACCTTCAAGAATAATAATTGTTCTTCAAAGTAAAGTCTTTATCTATCTGATAAAGTTCAGGGGAGGCATGTGTGAAAACCAGATTAGACTAGCTCTTCAAATGAAAATTAAACATAAAAAGAAGTTTCTAGAAAATTGGTTGCTAGTCCACTGCATACAGCCAAACCTCTAGCCGGTTCAACAAAAGAAGTATATATCCTATATGTGCAAACCTGAGATTTTGCAGACCCCGTCTTAATGAAGCTACAGTCCGCTGAATGGCATTTGCTTTGTCTACAACACCAGACTGAATGGCATTTGCTTTTGCATTCTGCAACTGATTCAAGAAAAATAGACAAAGTTACATGAAAAATAATAAGGTAGCGAAAAACTGTCCATGATCATTATATATCAACACAACAAACAGTGGCTTACATGATCAACAATTGGAAAAAAGAAATAATATTCCCAATTAAGAGTAGCAGACGTTGGATTATCAGATAACTCCCCTTCGAATGCGCGCCTACAAATCAGATTAGAGATCAGAAAGAGGGAAGAACAAGAGAGAAACCAAGAAAGAAGAAAGTTTTTGAAGAAGTAATTAAGAACTAGAGGTAAGTCTCACTTTATCATTCTTATGTCTTTTTATAGCAAAGTTAGTCAATTTGGTTAAACATGTAAATTGTTTTTCTATTGTTGTGATTAATCATTTAGCATTACTGATTGTTTCCTTCAAATCCCCCTGTTGTCATATGCTTATTATTTTGGCACCATATTCCGGTGTATTTTTATATTGCTCGTAACTATATTACATAACTACTACATCTTTTAACAAGTATCGACTAGTTATATGCTCTACAGCTATTGTTAGTTGAGTTGTCATAGAATATTAGTCTATTGAGTGTTATGCTCT
>CP135578.1:5417645-5500388 GCA_032401905.1 Swietenia macrophylla | reverse complement strand
TAAGTAGATCAACCGAAAACATAAATCACGAAGCCCCACATCGTTGACACAAATTATTAAACTGTTTAAATGCTAACACCTACAATGCTACTATATACTAATAAGTGGTCGTCTACCATTATTTGTCAAGCGAGAACACGATACATGCTAGGATTACATCACCACCAAAGCCTCAGGCAGAGCTCAAGGATCCATTTCATCTACATACATAGTAATCAAACTTATAGACTCATCTCCCAAGTAACAATCCTGTTTTTCTGAAGAACCAGATGAGGACTGCTATGAATCCACTTGGAAACGCAGATTCATTTAGCAGGAGAATCGAGGAGTAAGCTCACCTCCCTCTTCAAAAATTCAGGCAATGCAAAGGCAGCTGAGTGAATCTGTCAACAGAATGAAATAACACAAACATTAGCTTCTTGTTAAGAATGAAAGAATCTACTATTTCATAGCAGCACAATTAGTTAAGATCTTCATACTTTCATATTTAAAACTAACATGATCCAATTGATTCCCCAAACATGAAAGCTTTCCATCATCTTTCTATAACGCCCATTCACATACAATTTTACCCACAAATCATGGCATTTTCCCAAAATAGGTCCAACAAATAGTATGTGAGGTTCAAAGCTCTTATCAACTAGCACTTAGAATTACAAAACGCATATCAACACAGGCAATATCAAGAGTTCAGATAACTGAAAGGCAATTACATATCACTGAGATGCTACAACCTAATTCCAAAACAGATCAACTAGGAAGGTGAAGAAGTATCATTCCACACAAATTAGTGAGGCTAATGGAAAATTTGTTAAACCATCCGAGAGAATCTCTTTGGAACATCAGGTAGGAGCGAACCTCCCCAGCTCAAGTAACAAGATTCTCTCTGTTTGAGAAGAACAGTCCAGAATAATAGAATATTTACAACACTGCATTTAAGATGTTATGTCGATAAATATACTAGTTGGAGCAGCCTATCACATCAATGCGACCGCAGGTATAAAGCATTTAGGTTTTCCCAAGCATGAAGATGCAATGATCAAGAATAAGGAGTTTTTACCTCTGAGTTGTAGAACCTAAGTTCTCTTTTATGCTTGACAGCTCCCTCTAACTTCTCAATAGGATTGATGGGGTTCATAAAATCAACATGAGGCCCCTCTGTTGAGCATATCAGAAACCCAATGACACCACTGCAACCAACAAAAGAACTCTAAATAAAATAAAATAAAAAATTCACAGCATGTTATGAAATCCACCAATTCTAAAATCAAATCTTCTGCTGGAACACTATGATAATAAAGCATAAAGAACAAACTTCCGTCATCCCAATAATGGCATAATATAACTAAAAATAGTAAGCAAAAGCAATGCCCATTAGTAAGAATAGTGCTGAACTAGAAATAATAGATTTCTGAAGTAGTCAAACTTGCAAGAAAATGATTGTCAAGAATGAAAGGAAGAGAGCAGATACTAGCTGAATAGAGAATATCATTACCTTGGGTATGTCGGAACACTTGCCCAAGCATAATGTACAGAACCCTTAAATGTTTCGCGACAGATATAGATCATATCTTCAATAAGGTGTGTATGGAGCCACATACTTTCTGCCATGTTACAGAGGACACCACCAGGCCTTAACGCTCTAGCAATCGTCTCAAAAAATGGCTTCTCTACAAGCTCTTGAGCGGGACCTAAATCAGGAAGGGAAATGTGCAAGGATAAACAATAATAAGCCTTTAACAAGAATTTTCAAAACTTCTAAAAAAACACAAGTATGAAATGAAAAAACAAACAAAATAAAATAGTTGCTCAGGAACTTTCACAATAATATTTTAACAGTCAATAAAAGTTGGTTGAGTACAGTATAAATACTAAGTATAACCTAATAGGCTGCATATTTCAGATGAATGTCATGAATATCACTTGCTATGCACTTGAGACCAAAAAAAAACCAAAAAAAAAAAGTTTTTGGGGCACTGGAATATAGTGATGAAAACCTTACAGAGAAAATCAAACCATAATGGAGCAGATAATGCAAACATACCTACAGGGTCTGATGAATCAACAATAATTGCATCATACTTCCCTTCGGGTACACGCCGGAGGAATTCAACAGCTGTCAAGACAATGGAAATGTGATCAACATACAGCCATGTGCTCCAAGCAATTCAACACAAATCCACAAATGACCATTTGAGAACTGTGGATATGGGAAAGACATATTGTTCATGCATACCATCACCAATGTGCAGGTGGACACGAGGGTCCTCAAATCCAACGGCTAGCTCAGGAAAATACTTTTTAGAAACCTAGAATAAAAGAAATTATGGCAAAAAAAAAAATAGAAGAAAACCTCACTGATGGTTAATAACCGTAAAAGGAATATCAAGTCAATTCTTACATCTATAACCATCTTATCTATCTCACATATATCAATAAGCTCAACAGAGATGTGACGAGAAATCTCCCTAAGAACACCTCCATCACCACCACCAACAACTAGAACCTGCATTGTGCAATGCCAAAGGGTAAGCTGAGCATAAAAAATGGACATTCAGTGTGAAAATTTATGAGAAAAGAAAAACACGCCATGCCAATCTACCAGCATAGCAGCATAATGTATGTTCTATGAAATCTCTTTTTTTAACAAAAACAAAGACAGGAGGATAAAATCAACATGAACATACATTGTTATAAAGTCAAGCAAGCAATCTAATTTTGTGAAAAGAAAAATAATAGCATAAAATAGCTAGCTGCAGAGCCAGCAATGATGCTGAGTTGCGGACTCACATCCAAAACATGACCTACAACATTCTTGAACATCACTTTCTATTTCGTATACTTAAGAACTGGCATGTTATCGCTAAACTCAGCACATAAGGAAACAGAGATTGGTGAATAACAGTTACCGACCTCTATATCTTTAAGGAAAACAGAAAACAAATCCTTGTGCAGGCTGGCATATCAAGTTACACTATATGCTTCTCTCACCACTCCTAACACTCCCAATAACACTAATAAGCCGTCGTTACCACAAAAACACAGGGAACCACACCCTAACTCAGATCTGACCATAAATTGACAAGTTCTACCACCTGAATTTACATATATGATCACCAATTTTCCACTGTTGTCACCATTAGATAACAACAAAAGAGATTATTCTTGGTTTGCTGAGAATCCCTGATGTTCCATAGCTCAATAAGAATACATGACAGAAAAAGGAAGGCAGCATCTAGTAAACAAACTTAGAAATATCAAGATGGAACTCCAGCCACCCTTCTTTCTTGTCATGTATCATCGTCTCGCACGTTATTAGACAGAAGGGATAATTACTTAGATCAAACCCAAACTGTCAACTGAAATCTCTGACATCGAAAAATTATTTTACAGCAATACAAGATGGCTTCAGCAATAAGTTCCATGTGGGTCAAGGATTCAATGTTATAGCTGGAGCTAGCCTGTTAAGTAAAAGTTGGTCTCAAGATGCTTATCTTCCTTTCTCTTTAAAAATATTCCCTAGAGTTTCATTATGCAGGTTGATTGTGCAGAATTAAATTTACACTAATTCAGAAGCATGCACAAGACTTTCATATTTTATCATAACCTATGCATTCTGCACAATTTCTACTTCTTCTTCTTCTGAGAAAAGGTGAAAGTATGAGTAACAGTAAACTACATTATGTTATTAAACTTATATTCATTATTTGCAAGCTCCCAGAAGTACATGAGAAATAATGCAAGCATTACTAGTAAACAGAGTACTGATAAAACAAGAATCAAAATGAGCTGGAAACCAAATGTATTTAGAAATTACATTTTTTGGAGATGGAATTGAACAAAGGGGTAGATGAGCTATCATCTCCTGGTAAGCACATTCATCTTTCTCAGTTAGTTGAACAATTCCATCAAGAACAAGCACTTTCCCATATGCTAATGACTGCGTATACAAAAAATTGAAAAAATATTGATTTATTAATACATAGAGAGACACAAGCACAAATAAATTAAAAAAATTAGAGGAAGAATAAAGCCAAGGTAAACAACTGATAATTAGCAACTTAGTACTAAGTTGAGAATGATAAACCTCAAAAACCAGGACCTCTTGGTACTCTGACTTTCCTTTGAATAAAATTTCTTCTACCTTCAATGAATGCGCTTCTCCTGGAAAAGAATAGTCCCAACAGGAGGTATAAAGGTGGTGCAGTAAGCAGTATGGCCAAAAAAATAAAAATAAAATAATGAAGAAAGATAGAAAATGTGAATATCGATTAAATAGGTAAATAGTTACAACAAAAAGAGTTCTCTTCTAACCAAAGATCTATGGCAAGCAATTTTTCTCATTTAGTAAGAGAAAAATATAATGAGTACTAAGGTTTCCTGACATAGGACCTGAATTCCTTATTCCTTTTTGAGAAAAATGTATACATTTGCCCCGGGTTTCTCAGATCTGCAACATCTTATGCATTAATTTTCAAGTCATAAAGAAAGGACAAGACAATTAAGGGCTCACAAATACTTAAAATGTAGTTAAGCACCTTGATGCAAAGGAGATATAACTTGGTATCCGTATGCTTATTATCTAGCTACCAAAATAGAAACATTTGATTATAGAGAAAATCAATCTATGAGAGTTAAGAACAACCTGGCCACATTGGATTGTTAAAATACGTTGTTTTACCAGCTTTATCTGAAACAGAGAAAGTTGAGCAAAAAAATTGGTCAATGATACCATCTTATATAATAACAAACTAAACAAAACAACTGGACTGGACAAAAAATTATAGATATTAACCAGAGCAAGACTGAGATTCTGAAAACCACCCAGAAACAACAGTAGAGTGGCATTTGGCCTCATGCTCCGGGGCTGAAGCCCTTGCTTTCAAGCAACAAGATGGGATTGCCTCCACTGAACCATTCCTGTTACTCTCCTTCCAGTCCATAGTCTTCTGGCATCCCAAACATCTTCCTTCGCCGACCTCCATATATTATCTTTTTCTTCTCTGGCTCCAGTCTCTGCATTTCAATATACATTCTTAGGAACTCTAATGGGAAAACTAAAACCAAAATCTTTTGAGAAACCATGCCAACCACTATAAAAAAAAAGTTCACAGAAACAACTAATTGAATGATTAAAGAAATACATGACAATCACAAAAAATTAAAAAAAAATCAAACAAACAATCATTGGTCAGCATAAAAAGACAAAGCATCTCCCTTTTTTTTTTACTTGTTGCTTTTGCAGCAAGTTCAAAAATTCATTTCTACCAGTTAAAGGATTCATACAAATATAAGTGAAACTATATTAAAAACCAAAAAAGATAAGACGGCAAATGTTCAAGTGAAAAGTACTAGAAAAACTGACACAGAAAACTCCAAACAAAAATGGAAAATGGCATTCAAAGTAAAGCTTGAAAACCAATTTTTAACCTAGCTTATCAGCACAGAAGTGATTTACATATTCAAAAATCTTCAACAACAAAAATGGGACCAAATCAAAAAGTATATCTATCATTAAGTTATCTAAAAGCCAAGAATCCCTGTTGACGGATGACAAACACATGCACATCAAAGAAGATGAGCATCTTCATTGACAAAATGACAACATTACCTTTGTCCAACCAAGAAAAATAAAAATAATAAATTCATTGTTGGTTTTCGTTGCTGGGATTATTCAAAGCTTCGAAGAATTTTCTAAGTTTCTTTTCTAAGTTTATATTATTTTAGCCAAAAAAAAAGAGTCCAACTTAACTAGCTTACGCAAAGGCAAAAGAAACTAAACAAAGAATTCTCAAACCCATTTGGTTGCTGAGAAACTGCAGGAAATGAAAAAGCAACGGAAAAGACAAAACAGAGTTAACGTTGCATTAAAATATTGAAATAAAAATGTTATATCTCGTTCGATATTCGTGCCAGAGTAACCTTTAATTTTCCATTTTCCTAAAAATTATCCATTTCCAAAAGATTTTCTCCCTAACCAAACAGACGGCCTAGGGTTTACCATATATATAAAAACAAACTCCGCAAACAACAATAATCACCGCATAAACATAAAAATCAGTAACAGAAAATCAAACATGAGAAAAAAAAAGGAAAAAGAAAAAAGAAAAAAAATCACATTTGACATTCGAAAGCGAATACATAATACATTCAAAAGAAAGAAACATAAAAGAAAAATAGAAACGAATAAAGAAAGCATAGGTTCAAATACAAGAACAGATTGCGAGAGAGAAAAGCTTGCCTGGTATTAATGGCAGTGAGAGTGAAACGAGGAGACGACAGTGTGAAGAGAGGAGAGAAAACAGCAGAGGAGTGAGCGGGAAACAGAAACAAGAACACTGTTTTCCTTTTATCTATTTACCATCTCCTCTTTCCTTTGTCCGTCCGCAGGCTTCTGCTGTCCTTTAGAAGGAAATGGCGTAATGACATAAATATATGTAGAGACAGAGACGCGCTTAAGTTTATCATTTTTTTTTTTTTTTAATCTTAAAAATTATGCTCGTTTAATTTTTTTTATTTATTTATTATGCTGATTTTACATTTTTGCCCAAAGTCAATGAGTGAGTTAGTTTAATAAATTTCCTAGTTAAGGAAACTGATTAAATAATTATATTAGAGTAATTATAATAAATAATTTATTGAATTTAGTTATTGCATAATTTAATGATTCTTAATTTTAATTTAATAAGTGATAAGATGTGGATGATGCCTTTAATCTAAGGTAAAGATTCATACATACATACATACATACATATATGTATATATATATATATATATATATGTGTGTGTGTGTGTGTGTGTGTGTGTGTGTGTGTGTGAAAAAAATAAGAAGTCGCATAATTTATATAATTTCTTATAATATTTTTTAATTGTTAAATTAATTTACTTTTAATTATTGAAATTAAATCAAATTTATGTAATTAATACATTATATTAATATATGTACTAAATTTATTCTCAATTATTGAAAGTATATTGATGTAACGATTAAGAAATTAATATAAAAAATTTATAAAATTAAGAAACTCTCTCTATATGTATATATTATGTATGTATGTATGTAAGTATGCACGCATGTAAATTATACTTAATTAATAGACGTTAAATATGAGTTTATTTGTATTTGTTATTAAAATTTAAATTACTCTAAAATGTGAATGCATGAAATTTAAAATATATTCCAAATTCATAGAAAGTGAATTATTTTGGTCGCTTAGGGCATGCAAGGTACACCTTGCCTTGAAATACATATAAGAAATGCACGTGATATTGGGGTCTAATGTTCTCATTCACGCACACAAAGCCAATTCTTAATTGGGGGCATGCCTTTGATATCGTACATTAGGATAAAATAAAATCAAATCCCACCTCTAATTTGGTACGCACACACAAACAACACACCAACTTTTCATGCTTATTGCATATTATCATATTATCATTGTTATTATTATTAATTATTTGATCATTATATTCGTTAATTAAAGTCGATGACGGTACAATTATATTATTTTGGAATAATATTTTTCTTAAATTTACTATAAATAACATATTTTATGTATATTTTTATATACAAATTATTGTATCGTATATTTTAAAGATTTAACTAAGACATATAACATGTATCTTATATTTTTTAATGTAAAATTCGAAATATAAAATAAAATAATTTAAATAAAATTTAAAACACATAAAATAAAAAAATTTAAATAAAATTTAAAATACATAAAATAAAAAATTTAAAATTTAAAATAATTAATATAAAAATTTAAAGTCCAAGTACATATAAGTGGTCAAAAGTAGGTTTTATTCTACTGCCTTGACAGCTCCACAAATGGTACAATATGAGCGGGTATCTATTAATCATACCATACATGGGGGAAGGAATAGGATTCCCACCTCATAAACAACTTGAAAGAGGAAGCATTTGTCCCGTTTAAATTCAGTAATTTAGCCTAACATATAGGACTTTAGCTTTATGTCAAGGGCTTTCACTTTGGTGTTTGATAGCTACGTTTGTGTTTAATTAAATAATTTGAGGTGACCAACTGAGGGTGCATCTATTCGACATGTGTGTTATGTGTTGGCTTCTTGCTGGTAGGAAATGGCTTTGTCAAAATCAACACAAAAAAGCTACTCAATAATCTTATCCGATCAGACGATTTGGACACCACATGATTTTTCATACATAAATCCAGAGATCAAAGTCTTGTTTGATTTGTCACATGGAAATCCTGTCTGAAGATCTGTCTATCAAGTCAAGAATGATAAAACAGAAGAAATTACCATGGAAAATTAAACTATGTTCGATGCTTTTGTTACATAATAACCATGGCCGCAACAAAACGGAGTTGGTTGTTGGTGATGGGGACTCACTAACCCTTTCGCTCTCTGCTTGGATTTCATTTGATTTGATCTTTGATAGAAACGACAATTCTAACAACGTCTGGACATGAGAGAGCTGGCTGTCTCTGTCAGATTCAACAAACGTGGTCTGGAAAAGCATTCTCGATTAATTAATGTCTGATTAATAATATAATTAATTAATATCAACTTTTACACGTGTCCGTATGCCGTCTGCTCACACTTCACCCTTTCCTATTATTGTTATGATGAACTGCTAACCCCACGGCTGGCATGCGAAGAAGCTTCGTTGACTGACTATCGAATCTTAAGTTATTGTTTAACCATGAAGCGAATCCTTGTAGCCCCTCATTTCCAAAGCAGACTCCGGAACTTTCCACATGGTCGGCTGAGTTCAACCACAGATCGATGATGGAATGGAATAGGTAGGTATTGTATTCATTAATATATCTTAGGGAAGTAATATGAACCCATTAAAGTCTCGGATATGTATAGAAAAATGAATGCACGAGTTCGAGTAATACTGTGTTCATACTTAGCCGCAAGAAAACAGCAACAAGGAAAGAAGCATCAACCAAAGCAAATGGCCAAGGTTAGCCAGCCAAGAGCTTGTTTCTTGAATGGATGGTTGGATTGGTAGCTAGAAGTAGACTACTTTTAATCTGAGAATAGACACCATCCTCGAAAATTTCAGGTTTTTAATGTGTAATAATAAAACTAATACGAACTGAAGAAATACAGTACTATTTTGCGGCAACACTCGCAATCAAACATAGATAATTTTTTGCAGTAAGAGGAGAACTATGTGAATATACGCGTCTTGTTTGATGGATTGAACTAGCAACCCAAGTTTCCTTAGCCCATGCTACGGATTGAAGGCCTAATTTCTCCAGTAGGCTGGGCTTAGCTTGAAGAATTTTGATGTGACGAGCCGAGACTACATAAATCCGTCACACCAGGCATGAATCACATGTGAGAAACAAAGAATTTATTAGGGCAATCTAGTTATAACCTCACCTCATATTTTAGGTCATTGTAAAAAACAATCCAAGTGATCAAATGAATTGAATATTATTACAGTAACCCATCAAAAGTTACTGAATCCCTTCTCATTTTCCGGATTCATAATACTTGCTGCTAAAGTTCTTATAGGAACACTCCCCTTTGAGTGTTGGTAGATTTTTTTATATATATTGTCAATGAAACTTGGTAGGTTTGTTTAGCTCAACTACGATCACACTTATATTATCACTGCTACCGCGAGCCATGGCTAGCTCAGCCAGCTCTGCTGCAGCCCTGGCAGCAGGGTTTTCGTTCCCGGCTTCCGTGGAGGTTGCCCATTTTATCTGGCCACTGAAACATCTTCTCACAACTTGACATGCAACTTCATTTGATACAACATCCCACAGGCCATCACTAGCTAGAATGAGAAACTCATCGCTGTCAGTTCGGTCAATCACCATGACTTCTGGCTTTGATATCACGAATGGCTTCAGGCATTGATCACCTACATGAATCAAAGATTTCTTATAAACCCATTTAACTTCTACCGTTTAAGAAAAAACAAAAATGTTTGGTACCCAATTCCAGGGCGAGAGTTTGGAGAGGATTTTCCCGCATACCTATAGATCTGGAAGTTGCAAGAACTCCTAGTACCCGGTATCCATTCCATTTTATGACTCTTCCCCCGGCATCTTCAACTCTTTTTAATTCATCAGGTCTGTCAGGCTTTGCACAAAATGTATGTCAACATATTGAAAGGAAAAAAAAAAAACTAATGAGCCATAGTAATATAAATTTGATGATACATACAGGGATTATAGCTGGAATAACAGCAGCAATCAATTTACGAATATAAAACTAATAAGCCTTAGTTTTCACCTCATAGATAATAGCATCTAGTTCTGTCGGGCAAAACCTTCTTTTCCAATGCATCATTCTATATATAGCGATGAAGATTATAACAATTGAGACTCAATTGAACATTCCAAGTGCCACCCAATTTGCGATATTAGATCGAGAAAACATGGCCAAATGACCGAAAAATTACTAACAATGCATGATTGCTTCATGTTAAAGCATATACTCCCTTCAAAAGTTGGTATTTTGTGCTCATTCTTCAAATTTGTGCAAAGCTTGAGGATGCATGTCTACCTAAGGATTAATTCCAGCCCTTCCTCTCTCTCATGGTTTACCTCCATGAGATCCGGTGTTACGTATATTATAGGAATGTAATATTTCCTATATGACATATTCTTGCCCCAAATTTTATTAACGTCACCTTGAATCTCCCCATTTCGTAGTCTCCAACAAGAATAAAGTCATGTCTTGATAATGTGATTCAAAGTTAATTACTTTGACCAAAAGCACTTCTACAAAATTTAAGTCCATAACGTATCTAATTAATAAACTTACAACAATTGAAATAAACAACGAAAAGGAATAAGTGCACTTTAATAATAAGCACTTCTAGCAAAGAGAGATATCAGAAGTAATTTAAGTACCTTATGATCTATAGACAACGGAAGAGCACCACCACCTCTGGAAAGCACAGCCCTAGAATCCCCACAATTAGCCACCACCAACTCCTCCCATCCGACCACCGCCACCACAGCCGTCGACCCCACCATCTCTTCTTTTAACCTTCCTCTATTCACTTCCTCATCCATCTTCTCAAAACTACCTTCCATCACTCTCTCCCAAACAATATTCTTACCACCATCATTTCCTTCCTTTCCATATTCCTCTGCTATCATCTCGACCAACACTCTATGCAACCTCTCCTTACACTCCTCCGCCACCCGGGAGCCACCGTGCCCATCATAGACCGCAAAAAAATCATACTTTTGATCACCATGATGATCATCTTTGACCATAAACCCTACTTCAGCACTCACTGCATCTTCCATCTCTCTTCTCCTTCCTATTACAGACACAAACCCATGTGACAGACACGGAAAACTTCTTAAACTGTCTTTCTCTTTGCATCTTCTGCGTTCAAAACCAGACCAAGCGTCGTAGTTTTCTGACGAATGATCTGAAGAAGACGACAACGATAAAGACAACGACATCTCCGTTAACCTCTCATTCTCTTCGTCAAGAGATTCCGTATTCTCTTTCCTCTCGTGTTCTGAACGACGATCAATAGACGTATACTTCAGTCGCCTGATTTGCAATCTTTTCCGCCGAGCATTATTCGTCCTTCTGATCACACTAAGTTGATTCATTTCTCCCGAACCTGACGTCACCCTCCGAACACCGTTATCCGGCGAAGAGATTAGTTGTATCTTCATAGTGCTGTTCTTCTTCTTCATCTTCATCTGCATCATTGCATGAATTAAAGGTGGAGTAAACAAGTCATCAACTTTAGTACATCAAAAGTGAAAAACTCATTAATAACGAAGAAGAAGCCAGTGAATTTAAAAGCATTAACTCTCAGCCGTGAGATTGACCGCGTTCCTCCGGGTAGTTGCCACATGGGCCTATATCATCCACTGACATGGATTTTTCAACAGAGACGTGGACGGTCTGAATATTGTCCTGAACACGTGGAGCCTTGATCTAGTGGTAAGTGATTCTATTCGGTGGGGGTAGGGCCCGCCTATGGACTCCAGAATGTAATAACGTGGCGCCTCGTGGTGTTCTGTTGCTTTTAAAACTCTTTCGCTTTGGCTTTTCTTCTTTTTGACGTGTTTCTCTCTCACAAGGAATGTTCCGTCGTCGCATTCTGATGACACGTGTCGGACAAATGATGTCACGTGTAGTACGTGATCGACGTGGTTGCCGACATTTCGTGTTCGGTGTTGGGTTGTTACTATTTTGTCTTACCAAATTCTTTTAATTTTAATTTTAATTTTAATTTTAATTTTATTAATGGGGAAAGTATAAAAATATCTAAAGAGTTCTGATCAGGTGACTGCGGCCAAGCCTGAATGACGCAGTCATGAAAGCTGATTGGTTGACAGAATAAAGAATCAAGCACTTTTGATGTTAGGAAATATGTAATCCACGAAAAGATTAAATGTTATAATTATTATATTTTCGTAACATAATCAATATTTCAAATTTTAGAAGAAGATTAAAAACTATAATTTAAATACTAAAATTCCTTTGAATTAAATTTAAATTAAGAAAAAGAATTACAATTAATTGATAAAAAGGATAAAAAAAAAAAATCATGAAGATTACTCAATTTGATAATAGTCCCGACTTTTCAAAAAGGGTATAAAATAAATTAGTTTCATATATTTTGATATTTTGTAGCGAGGATAACAATATTAGATGTAAAATATATTTAATTTTTTTAATTCTTGTATTAGACATCTTAAATTTTATTTTTATGCTTAAAATTTTTTGTTTTATATTTTCAATTGTTTTATATTATATGTTTGATATTTTTATTTTATGTTTTATATAAAAATATAAAAAATATAAAAAATGTATTTTAGTCTACTCTGACAACTATTGATTTAATTTTTGAATTGTATTTAGTCTCAAATGAATCAAATTAAATTAAATAGACCAAATTTACTCTTTTTTTAATTAGTTTAAGTTCAAATCGAATCAAATTAAATTAAAAATTGATTCTTATTATTATTATAGTTTCAATTTAAATTTCGTTTAATTTAAAATTCTATTTCAAATCGAACTGAACTAAGTACTCATTTTTAGAATCAATCTTTTTATTGAGGGAAAAGAATATTTGAATCTATTCTCAATAAAAATAATAATTGTTTGTTTTCTCCAAACATTGATAAATAAGAATGTTTATTCAATGATTTTTTTTTTAAATTTAGTAGTTTCAAAAAAAAAATTTATCCTAAATAGATAAATCTTAAAGAAAACGCCGTAATTAAGATAAGAAAGATACAAAGTAATGTAAATTGCATTCTAACTTTAATAATTGAGAAAGTTGAATATTTGCAAAACAACAAAATTATGCATTAAAGAAATTAAATATCACAGGAGAAGCAACCTAGATATGTGTCATTCACAGGATTCAGCCAGATTGAAGCTAAGATTTGACATGGGATTAAGCTTAATGTCCATACAATCAGATTAAAACATGCCACAAATGGAATTCTCTGATTGGCTAGTTGGCTCATCTGTAGCAATGTCCCTATCCTTGTAGGTGCAGGTGAATGCATGTGACAAAGTTACATATATAGAAAAGCTTTCCATGGCTATGAAAAGTGGAAGATTGGCTTTATATATGATCATGAGGGAGAAAGTTGAGTCAGAAAAGAACAGAAAAATAATCCAAGAAAAATGAACAGAAATAGGGAATGGAAAAAATGCATTTCATATGCAAGCACATCAACAACGAAGTAAATGTCAAGACCGAAATTATTGAGCAGCCGGCTATAGTAATATGGGAAAATACATGACTATTTACACATAGATCAAAAGAGGATATGAACATGCAAAACAATCAACAGATTCTCCAAAAATGAAAGAATTTGAGAGTAAAATTTCTTGTTAACTGATGATAATTCATAGCTACCAGTTGCGTTCTATGCTGCAGCTGTGAAGAGTGTCATCGGATTCGTAAATAGCTCTGGTAGAGAAATAGAATACGTAAGAGTTTTTATAGCCATTAAGCATACCACCAGTAATCATTGCAAGAGCATGCGCCATCCTTGATATGGCGAGAACGATTTGAATCCCTTAACACTATTTTTCTCCCCGTAACCATTGAGATGTATTTGATTGCAGTGTGACAATCTCCATAAAAACGAAGGTTTTTGAACATCCGGATGGGTATTCGATTTTAATGTGCTAATAAAGCCAATTGCAAAGGGAATTTTCTCACTATGTTGAAACAAATACTGTACCTATTGTTCCTCCTCTAATTCTTAAAAATAAAGTTGGTACCAGTGACATAGCCCAGTTCCTTTTTCTTTCTAGCTGATTGATCCAGTTTATCATAAATTTTCGCTGCTATCGGAGTGTGAAATTTCTCCCACATGGAACTTGTGTACCTTATTTTCCACCTCTACCCAGCTACAACCCCCCTTCTTTAATCCAGTTTCTCTCTTTCACTGTCTTTCTGATATTTGCCACATCTTGCCACTGGCCTGCAGAAGCATGCAAGTTTGATAGTAAGATTTATGCTACTGGATCATGGGGATCCTGGTCAAGAATCATTTTTGCAACGTGTTTCCCAAGCTCAGTATCACTGTGAACTCGAGAGGCTCCAAGAAAAGTACGCCATATGAGAGCATCAGCCCCAAAGGTTATTGATCTAATAAACTCAAGGGCTTCAGCGAGGGAACGCGAACCACCCAGTAAATCAGCCATACATGCATAATGCACCATTCTCTGAGATATACCGTGTTCTTCACACATTGACCTGAATTGTTTCCACCCCTCAGAAATTAAACCCACATGACTAAAAGCTGATAAAACAACAATATAGGTGATCCCATTTGGCTTTCCACCAATGGCAAGCATTTCATGGAATATTTCTAAAGCCATTGCTACAAATCTATGTTTCAAAATCTGTAATCATTGAAGTCCAAGATCTAACATTCCTATCTTCCATCTCCTTTAAAACTTGGAAAGCAGCTTCGGTGTTTCTGCACCCAGAGTACATGGATATCAAAGCATTATAAATGCAAAGGTTTGCCTCATAGCCAGATTTTATTATCCGGGCATGGATTTGCACGCCCTTACCAATTGCACCCATTCTTGAATCTCCACTCAAGGGACTAGCAAAGGTGTAAACACTAAGCCCAACTCCCGTATCTTCAATTTCATGAAAAAGTTCAAAAGCCTCTTCAGAATTCAAATTCTTGGCAGAAGCATCAACCAACGTGTTGTAAGAAACCAAGTTCTTCTCAAATAGAGATGCGAAACCTTCCGAGCATCTTCCGTCCTACCAGACCAAGCATACATGCTGATAAACGAATTTCCCACACAATTCTTCAATGCAAGACCGCTTTTCACAGCATGGGTGTAGACATGTTTACCCATATATGAATCCAAAAGATTTCCATACGCATTCAGTACACTAGCGAACGTGAAATGATTTGGTGAAACTTGTCTCTGTATCATGTCACAGAACAGTTTAATTGGCTCTTTATCACACTCTCCACTTTGAACATATCCTGTAACAACTGCAGTCCAAGACTTAACGTCATGATCCGGCATTCGATCAAACACCTTCCTAGACTCATCCACAGCCCAGTCTGCTGTACACTATGCATACATGTCCGCCAAACTACAACCGATACAAACATCTTATGCCAAGCCCGTCCGCCTAACCCAAGAATGCAATTGTCGCCCTGAAGTCTAACAACTATAACTCAGCAGTAGCCGAAACAACCAAATTCAGTGTATATCGATCCGGTGCAAACTAACTTATCATCATATCCAAAAGTACACCGATAGCATCTCTTGGAAAACCCAATTCTCTGTCTCTAGTTATCATCAAAGTCCACGCAACAACATTTCTCTTGGTCATTTTATTGAACAACTTATATGCTGAACCCAGATCACGATAACCCTTCAGAAACATATCAATCAAACCACACCCAACACACACATCACTGTAAAATACCCACATTTTAGCAAAAACCCAAAAATCATCTTCCCTATTAAAAGATTATCGGCATTCAAACAAGGCCGAATCACTACCGTAAAGCAATACTTATCAGGGTGAAGCCCACGAAACCAGTCACGTTTATTTCCCATTGTTTCAAATATCATTTTGGCTTTGTTCAAGTCACTGCATTTCTTATACAAGCTAATTAAAGAGTTAGAACAACTGAGTTAGGCTCAACTTCTGACTGAACCAAGTGGAGTGAACGACTTTGCCGAGGTAAAAATCAAGTGACCCAAAGCAGGATTTGAGGAGGAGGCAGTTAGTGCGGAGATCTAGGTGACTGCCTTGTTGGTCCATGAGATCATGGATGAAAATTGTCCTTTTGGAGGTTGGCTTCAACGTGGATGATCAGAGACGGCTGTTAAGAGGTTCTGAAGGGTTTGGTTACTTGATGGACGGCTGTGATAATGACGACGAAAGCTTTTGGGTTTCGATAGACGGAGGAGGGAATTTTGGAGGGAGAGGGCAGTGAGAGAATCATCATCTTTAACGGCTAAAACCGTTTCTAGTTTGCTCGCTCCTTTTTACTGGACTGTTGGCCATGCTTGCTTCGTTCTTTCATAAATTTCATTCTTGTAAGAAAATAATTGAATATATATTAAAACTAAACTATTAAAAAGAAAATTTTTTTACCTTAAAAATTAAAAAATTGACGAAGAAGATCGTTGTTGATTTCCAATGCTTTTATATATTTGTTGTACAATTTAGCAACCAAAATATTTGAAATTACCCTCAACCATGGCACTAATAAAGCACAGCTGACACCATTTCAGACAACTACTACTTCCAAAAATTGTAGTGTACGAAGTTCTAATTCCACAAGAAAGAAACACAGAGTGATTAATTTCAGCCTAAAATCATGGATTTTGAGCTGGTTCTGGTGATAATCTTCCAGGAGAATTCCTGCAAATTGGGCAGCTAGCATTCAACATTAGCCATTCATCGATACACTCCACATGGAAACAATGCATGCATTCAGGAATTGTCTTTAAAGTCTCCTTGGGCTTGTATTCACACAGGCAAATAGAGCAAGTGTTGTCATCCGGCTTCGGCAATCGCCGGCTCTCGCCCAGAACTATTTTCGGATAAGACTCAATTGTCGGCACGTCGAGGCCGGCGATCGTTGTGGGTTGCGGAGCAACTGTGGCGCTGAATTCTGGAAGAGTATTGTGGCGTCTGCGGGTGGCTTGGTACTTGAGCCTGGCACAAACCACGCATAGCAGACCCAGAAGACATAACACTGTTGGAACTCCGGCGCCTACAATTACTGCATAGCGTGCACTTCTTGGAATTTCTGAGATTGATAATGGATTAAATGTAAATGTTCAGCAACTGATGGATTCTTCTGTGTGTTCATGATTGAGTGAAAAATAAACAAAGAAAAAACTGAATAAGGGACAAAGGAGCTTGTGAGGAGCGCTGCAATACTTCGGCAGCAGCAGGACTACTTGCAATGCCTTAATCTGTAAAAATATTTGAAGAGTTGCCCTTTGCAGCTACTGTATATTAGTGTTGCCTACAACTTAAAAGCATGTCTAAACTAATGACATCAAACCATATGTAATAATAAAGTCTTCCTTTAAATGGTGTTGACTCCACGAAATCACTTCTCAGTATTGCTAATGACCACAGACCACATCAAACCGTTGGACCTAGTCAAGATTGCAGTTGATTTAGTCATGATTGCAGTTTGGAAATAATGAATCCCACTCAAAGAAATTATCATCCGAAATCCAAAGGTGTTTCTCAATATGTTGGTCCACATTTCATATTTGGACAATTTAATATGAAAAATATTTAGTCAACTCTTATCTTGAATGATTGCCAATAACTACCCATAAAACAAAAGCCACTAAAGGTACCTACAAGACAGACTCAAAGTCAAATAAGATGAACAATTAAATCAAAGGAACGCCCCACTCTTTCATTCACAATTGGACCACTTTACTTGGTCACAACTTTTAAATTCTCATACGGGATTGACAAAAGTACACAACTATCTCTTTTTGAATCCCAACTTGTCCTATTCAAACATGAAGTATAACCCTATAGACAAAATGGTTTCTTCGTATTCTCTTATGGGCATAACCAATGTGATACTAGCTCAACTCAATTGACAAGACTTTATGTAGAATATTTAGGGTTAAATTTCGATTCAAATAAGAAACAAAGGTAGAATTTGATCTAATAGTTGTATAAAATGTTTGAAATTCAAACATTAAGATTAAAGAAAGATGTGATTGTACTCATGAACCAATTAGATTAAGAAAGTAAATTAATGAATGAATTAAATTACCTCGATGAGTTGAATAGGAGCAACCAATTGCAAGAGTAGAATTGTTCTTGAATCCACATCGTCCGCCTCTTCTTTCGCACTTTCCGCAATTGGGTTCTCCCCACGTCAACCTCAGATCATCACTCAGGTCCGACGACATAATCTGCTGGTAAAACGGCCACTCAACGGGAACATCAACCGTGGCAACTAACCTACACGACGAGGAGAGAGAGCTGACAACTCTCGATGACGAAGTAGCGAAAACGGTGTAGTTTGCACCACTCAGACAAGCTATCGGGTTCAAACGATATTGTAAGTAATCCAAAGAGCAGTTGAAGAACGTAAATTTCTGATTGTAAACAGCTCTGAACGGAGAGCCTGAGAGATTTAGCGACAGAATACGTTGTGGAAGACAGTTGTCTTTATCATTGATCCAAATTTCCTGCTTTTCGTAGCTTACAGCCTGGAGAGAAAACATTCCTGAAGGGAGTTGTAGTTCTGTTTGATTTGAACTGTCACATGATGCATCAAAACCTGGAAAGCCACAGGATTTCGACTGCCGACTTGGAATCCGAAATGGGAAACGAATCCAGGGATCGTTGCGGCGACAGACGGCGATTCTGCAGATTTCTATGCCTGTTGCCGTGGAGAAGAAGAAGAAGAAGAAAGAGAAGGAGAAGAAGATGAGTTTCAGAATGTTCATTTTCTTTTCTTTTCTTCTCTTCTCTTCTCTTTTTTGTTTTTGGGTGGAGAGGATGCTAGTGCTGACTTCGGAAACGGAAATAATTGATATTGGCATACGGACAAATATATGAATTAATTTATTAGTTTAATTTAATATGAAAATCTGAGGTCAAAAGTTGCTTCACCATTAATTTATATAAAAGCTGCCCAAAATTGTGCAATAATGGCTCCACTGTGGTCATCCTTGCATGCACATATATATATATATATAGAGAGAGAGAGGGGGTTATTTTGGTATTTTCGTGTCATCAAATTGGAGTAGAATTGCAAGGTTTAAAGACGTAGGGATAGTCGGTGGAATTCTGTTTTTCAGGGCATAGTTTGTATAAATTGCGGTGGGGGAAACAACGGACAGTCCCCATATGTTCGGAAAACTATAAATATGGATATGCATTGGTCATGTTTAATGAATAGGCTCCTAATATAAACGTAAGGGACCTTTTCGTTACGCTTTATCAACGTATGTCATTCGTTGTCATTGTTTCCAAACATTAGGGACTTATACGTTAATATCCCATTGTGGATAGTGCGTTGCCTTTAATAGACCGAGGAAGAAGCGAGAGCGGAAGGTTAAGTGAGAAGAAAACGATGAGGAGAATTCCCCGAATTAAATTCCCGCAAAGGCACCCTAAATCATCGCCACCAGCGTCAGGTGTATTTCTCTCTTTCTCTGCTGCTTTTCAGCTTTAGTTCTCATCAAGTTTTATGATTTCCTTGACAATTTGCTTCGTTGTTGCTTCTTTCTCACTGGGTTTTGGCTGCTTGATTGTGTTGTTTGGTTGAAATAATCTCTGGGGTATTGCAATTTTGTACAAAGATTTGACATTAGAGATATTCTAGACTTAATATGTTGAAATTGATTGAATGATCTTCAGTGTGACCTTTGCTCTCTTGTGATTGTTTTGAGCTTTTTGAATTGAAGAAAATGATTGAGTTAAAGATGCTGGATATAGCATACCATCTATTTTTGTGAATCAGTTTTGTACTGATGACACTCTTAGGAATAGACAAGCGTCGTCGGAAGAGGTGGCAAAATGAGACTATGGAAATCGAGTAATTTATAGATTAGAGAGGATTCTGTATTTACTGTTATTCCTGAAGTAGAAATTTTCGTTCTTTTTCTAAGTAGCTTATTTGAAAACAGCTTTTGCTTCCTCTGTTGACGCCCTTTTTTCGAAGATATGATTTCTTGAAATTGAGTTTTTTTTTTCTTTTTAAAGTATGCGACTCAAAAGGGAGTGTGGTTTGTCATTGTTCTGTTATTGATCATATCACCATGAGAAATAACAATATCTGCATTGTGCTGATAAATCTGATATATAAAATCTTGAAAATCATACTCCATCCATTCTGAAAATTCTGAGCCAAATTACTCGGGTAGGCACAGCTATATAAATATAATGCAGTGCAAAATGGTGTATCTGGGGAAAAGTTTTTATGATGTTGAAGTCCATATATTTCATGCTTTATATTCTTTGTTCTGGATGGATCATGTTTCACATTGATAATAATCTTAAAGAATCATGATTGTCTGTCACAGGTTCTGTTTCCGAAACCCAACTAACTGGGAATGTTAATCAGAGTCTCCTTTCAAGGTCAAGGTCAGACGTCCCAGCGGCACCCGCAAACACTGGTGTGGGAGGAAAAGCTTCTCTTCAGCCAAAACGTACACCCGTCACCAACAGGGAGATAGAGGCAGTTCTGGTAAGATCAACAGCTCTTGAATATTATCAGAACTCATTGTTCATAATTTTCATATCTGTTGGAAAAAACTCTGCCACCATAGCTTTCTAAGCCTTGTAGAACAGTAAATGAAGCTTTACATATCCGATGGTCAATCTGCCTTGAAAAATGTATTAAAACTTCCTATCCGTGCATGAATTTCTGGTTGGAAAGTTATTTTTAGCATGGTAATTTAGATTCTGGAAGTACATGCAACATCCAAGTATCCACAGAGCGAAAACCATTACAAATTCTTTTATTGTACGACCCATGTTCTCACATATAGATACATATACATATACATATATATATATATATTGCTCTTTTTTTTTTCTTTTGTAGTTGGGATTCAACGAGGAAGCATAATGCGAGGAAAATTTAGAGTCTGATAGACTTCACTGATTGTGAACTTGTAACTCATTGACTAGTTGAGGCAACTCATTGATTAGTTGACGCTACTTTGTGTAAAGGAATTGCAAGAATTTCCAGTCTGATCAAGTTGGTTGATTGTAAACTTGTATGGAGGATGTGTGATGTTTGCTTATAATGCTGTGTATTTGATGAAGATGTGTGCAACCAGGCTGAAATAAAGAAGAATTTTGAATGAAACATAATTATTTATGAAATAACCTGCTGCTAATCAGCGAAGAAAATAGAGAATAATATAGAAATATAAGAGAAATATTCATAAATATAACCAAATTATTTTTCCTTTCCCGACCAATAACTAAGAAAGAAAGCTGTACAACGTTCTTTAATGACGGACCAATACAATAGCTAAATAAAGCAAACACCACAGAAAAACTATAAACATGATCAGGAGAAAGGAACACAGCATGTCCTCAAAAAAGGCTCAAAACCTATGTGTATATTGCACAGCCCGCCCACTTTCTGTTCAACCACCTCAAACAGCCGGAGTTGAACTCTCCCAGCATGTATGTAATTCATTTATCTGGCAGGCAGTCATACACCGGTTTTGAACCAATTTTTCTTTACTGTGTATCAGATCCCTTTCTTTTTCGAATACTGTATGAGAAAGGAAAGAAATCAGGGTCACCTATGTCATAACAGTGTGTTTGCTGCTGTCCTGGTGTCTATTGTTCAAGTCCTGCTGCCTCTTGCTAAAGTCTTGTTGCATTGTGACCAAATCCTCCCGGTTGTTACTGCCAGCACCGAGATATTTGTCTACCTGTGCAGCAGTTTGGCGGCCCTCTGAGATTGCCCATACCACTAGGGATTGGCCTCGCCGGCAATCCCCAGCTGCAAAGACACCATCCACACTGGTTGCAAAGCGACCATAATCTGCCTTGAAGTTTGATCGATTGTCTCGTTCCACTCCCAACTTCTCCGCCACCGTCTGGAAAAATCATCAAAGAAAATGAGAAACAGTCTCTAAAGTTTCAACTTGTTTTTAGACTCTTGAATGTGATTTACAACTCTTCATAGTCATGTACATTATTTTCTCTAATTGGTTTCATAAAGCACAAAATAGTCGAAGAAATATAGAATACTTACAGACTCAGGACCAAGGAACCCCATGGCCAATAGAACCAGGTCCGCCTCAATTATTTCCTCGGAGCCTTCAACCTCCTTAAACTGAAACTTTCCACTAGCATCCTTCTCCCAACGGACTCGTACTAGCTCGAGTCCTTTCACAACCCCATTTTCATCTCCTAAAAACCGTTTTGTCAATACCTCATAAGACCTTGGGTCTTTGCCAAACTTGGTAGCAGCTTCCTGGTGGCCATAGTCTACCCGGAATATTCTGGGCCACTGCAAAACCCAGAAGAACAGAATAATTACATAAGACATCTAACCCGAGTGTAACAAATTGCATTTTTCAATTTTATCACAAATCACAATCATAAATTGTCATCAAGCTAGGTAAATATGAGCTAGCAGACAACATTCAAAAATAATCATACCTGCGGCCAAGGGTTGCCTGGGGATCTAGTTTGTGGTGGCTGAGGGAGAAGCTCTAGATTTACAATGCTAGCACAACCATGCCGAATAGATGTCCCTATGCAGTCAGTGCCAGTGTCTCCTCCACCAATGACAACTACTTTCTTGCCCTTGGCAGAAATGTAGTTACCATCCTCGTGATTGCTATCAAGCAAACTTTTAGTGTTCGCATGAAGGAACTCCATGGCAAAATGGATGCCTGATACCTCCCTTCCTGGTACAGGAAGATCTCTGCACCAACAATAACCATGTTAAAAAATATTCACTTAATTATTAGGTCAACAATTATGTTCTAATGACAAAGATTACTATAACCAAAAACAGGCAGCCTACCTAGGTTTTGTGGATCCTACTGCCAAAACAATGGCATCATTCTCCTCCCGGAGCCAATCAAGAGAATACAAAGGATCAATTCCAACATTTGCATTGACCACAAAATTGATGCCTTCCTCAGCCATAAGGTTAACCCGCCTTTGCACCACATCCACTTTGTCAGCCTTCATGTTGGGAACACCATACATCATAAGCCCTCCGATGCGATCTGCACGCTCATAGACAGTCACCAAATGGCCCATTCTATTCAACTGATCAGCAGCAGCCAAACCAGCTGGTCCACTTCCAATAATAGCAACTCTTTTCCTATCATTATAAAGGAAACTTGCTCAGTGGACAAAGAAACTATGAAAATGAAGCATTTATGTTTAATGAACTTGACATATTAATTGTGCAGTTCATTAAGTGCACTAATACATGTTACAATGAAGAAAATGTCTCCACTATACTGGGGGGAAGAAGACATACCCAGTTCTCCTTGGAGGTGGCCGTGGCACCATCCAACCCTCCTCAAAGGCCTTGTCTATGATGGCACATTCAATATTCTTGATAGATACAGGATTCTCAATAATACCTAGTACACAAGAACCTTCACAAGGAGCAGGACAGACTCGACCAGTGAACTCTGGGAAGTTATTTGTCTCAAGAAGCCGATCTAGTGCTTCACGCCACCTATTTTGATGCACTAACTCATTGAATTCTGGTATTTTGTTTCCAAGAGGACAACCAGAGTTCTCCTGCAATATTTTTTTAGAGAATTAGTTGAGATGAAATTTTGAATTCAGTGAAGTAATAATATTGTAACACATACCTGATGACAGAAAGGAGTACCGCAATCCATACAACGGGCAGACTGTGTTTTTAAAAGTGGGCCAGGTTTTGATTCCTCCATAACTTCCTCCCAATCATTCATCCGAACATTAGGATCCCTGTATTGAACACCCTCACGCTCATAAGCAATAAAACCTCGATGTTTAACAGCATTAGCAACCCGACTAGGCCTCTTGGTTGGTTCAGCTTCTTCTACCTTCTGTGAATTTCAACATTCATGTTAGACAACAATGCAAACCAATCATGTTAGACAACCATGCAAACCAATGATGAGCAAATTTAGAAGGCATGTATCAAATACCCAGAAGTAAGATATCAATGTGCCAAGCCATCAAACTTGAACAGAGCCACTTTTGACCACATAAATGTGTCTTATTTCATTGTGAATCTTGTCATAGAAGCGAAGACATTAGCTCTCACAAGGTTTAACCACCATAATATCTTAACAATAACATAACAATTCAGACAATAGAGATTCCTCCAACAAAACTTGCTGCCAAAAAAAAATCTTTCTACTTCCATTTCTTTTTACGATAAATAAGATAAATATCACCATGACCACCAAAAAGAGAAAAGAGAAGTGAAGACAGGACCTGAAATGTATGTGCAAGGGTAATTCCTACCAAGCACAAGCATTTCAAGACAATAAAAGTAAGCATATAATGTAAAGGCCAAAGCCACACATTCCCAGAAGTAAGGTTAAAAGGAAAGCTAATGATTGAGCATTAAGACCAACCTGACTGGAATGTCCATTCAAAGATGCAGCTGCCATCTTCTTGAGCTCCTCAAAAGCATCTTTTTCCATTAATTCTGCCTCATCAGGCTCCTCAGATTCTTCAGAAGCATGCTCCAGTGCCTGTTTTGAGGCTTCTTCTGCTTTCATGTTTGCAAGGACACGTTTGTAGTCCCTAGGGAATACCTTAATAAATTTGGGCAAAAGATTCTCAAAGTCAGCCAGTACGTCTTTGGCCAACTGGCTGTTTGTATAACGCTGATGTTGCTGTATCATCATTCTCAGAATAAATATATCCTCTTCTTCTTCAACCTTATCAAGATCTACCAGCTCAGAATTGCATCGAGATCGAAATTTGCCATCCACATCAAGAACATAAGCGATTCCACCACTCATACCAGCAGCAAAATTCCTTCCTGTTTTCCCAAGCACAACTACCATCCCACCTGTCATGTATTCACATCCATGATCACCAACTCCTTCTACAACAGCCCTTGCCCCTGAATTACGGACACAGAATCTTTCTGCTGCCATGCCATTGAAATATGCCTCCCCCTTTGTGGCCCCATACAGAGCCACATTGCCAATTACAATATTTTCCTTTGGATCAAAAAGACTTCCCTTTGGAGGATACACTACAATCTTGCCACCTGATAATCCCTTACCAACATAGTCATTGCTGTCACCTTCAAGCTCCAACAAGATTCCAGGGCAAAGGAAAGCTCCAATGCTCTGTCCTGCACTACCAGTTAGTTTGATGTGGATGGCATCTGCAGGAAGCCCTGCCAATTGGTAACGCTTTGTTACTTCATGGCTAAGCATTGTCCCAACAGCACGGTTCACATTGCAAATTGGTGTTTCAATGTATACGGGAAGACCTTTCTCTAAAGCAGCCTTGGACATTGCAATAAGCTTTTGGTCCAAAGCCATGTCCAAGCCATGATCCTGATTTTGGACACAATACTGGTCGGCTTCAGGCCGTATGTCAGCAGCAGGTCGAAGCAAAAGTGAGAGATCAATATTCTCCAGCTTCTCATTGGCCTTGGTCACTTCCTTGTCAACTTCAAGCATATCAGAACGGCCAACCATATCGTTCAATGTCCGGAATCCAAGTTGGGACATAATCTCCCTCACTTCCTCTGCTAGCATAAAGAAGAAATTAATAACATGCTCAGGTTCTCCAGCAAACTTCTCACGAAGAACTGGATCTTGAGTCGCAATGCCAACAGGGCATGTGTTCTTGTGACACTTCCGCATCATGATGCAGCCAAGCGATATGAGAGGTGCAGTACTGAAGCCAAACTCTTCTGCACCTAGAAGTGCTGCAATGGCCACGTCTCTACCAGTTTTCAGCTGACCATCTGTCTGAAGAACTGTGCGGCCCCGAAGATTATTGGCAACCAGAGTTTGGTGGGTTTCAGCCAAACCAAGCTCCCATGGGAGGCCAGCATTTTTTATTCCTGTCCATCGAGAAGCACCTGTACCTCCATCATGACCTGAGATCAAGACATGGTCAGCATGCCCTTTCACAACTCCACTGGCAATCACTCCCACACCAGCTTCAGATACTAGCTTCACGCTTATTCGAGCCCCTGGATTGGCATTCTGTGGAACAAAGAGTGTCAGGTAGGTGAACAGAAGTCAAATGGGAAGAGTTGACATTTAAATTGAAATTCTATGTAATTATGGCAAGAAGGGAATAAAAGGAGGAGAAAGGAAATAAAATACTTGAACAGCTTAAAGAGCCCAAATCAAAAAGACATACAACCATAGATACTACTGAATACATATGTATAGCAGCATATGCATGTACCTTAAGATCATGAATTAATTGGGCAAGGTCCTCAATTGAGTATATATCATGATGGGGTGGTGGACTGATCAGCCCCACTCCAGCTGTAGAATTTCGGGTAACTGCAATGTCTCCTATAACCTTGTGGCCAGGAAGTTCACCTCCTTCACCAGGTTTGGCCCCCTGTTTAAGAAGGCAGGGCATAGTTAAAACAAATTTCATTCATGGAGAAGAAAAGAATGCAATTAATATTTAACCTCACCAAATCCAAATGTAGGTATCAGTTAAAGATGCAAAAGCACCCAGAGGTGCTTAGGTGCTTTTGCAGAGACAGCATCATCTGCCATGAACATAAACTCATAAACAAGAGAACCTCTATTCCAAAAGGAATACAGGGGCTAAAAAGCAAAGGATGTCATCAACAGCATTACTATAAAACTTGTTTGTCTCTTAATCATCAAAAGTTCTGTTCATTCAAATATATACCTGAGCCATTTTTATCTGTAGTTCATCAGCATTTGTCAGGTAATAACTTGACACACCGAATCTACCACTTGCAACCTGCTTAATGGCACTCCTCTTCGGATTCATTGTACCATCAGGAAGAGGCTCCATACGAGAAGGTTCCTCACCTCCCTCGCCTAAAAAAATTTAAAAAGAAAAAAGTTAAATTTTGCATCATATATCATAATCCAGATCAGCGCCTATGGACCAGAGAGAGAGTAAGCCTCGAAAACACAGTTCAGGCCCAAAAATGTCTTAACTGTGTCCAGAAAATGTTTAACCATAATTCAAAAAATTACCCGCATTAATTGCAAGTAGTTCTCATAGAAAAAAAAACTTTCTTTTTAATTCAGGAAAGCTATTAGTTTATATTATATACAATGATAAATTATTTAAACCAAACAAGGAAGTTCCTTTTGATGAAAGTGTTACCAAACAAGCTTTGATGGAAGTGTTACCAAACTTCCTACCTTGAAAACAACAGCATGACTGGGTGCACCAGAAACATACCTGTGTTTGATTTCCCACCAATCTTATTCATAGCGATAGCCAAAGTTGTGTGCGCCTCCAATGATATTGATCCATAACTCATGGCCCCTGTGCAGAATCGTTTCACAATTTCGCTGGCTGGTTCCACTTCCTCCAATGGAACTTTCACCTCTGCCTCCTTAAATTTCAACAGCCCACGTAAATTGCAGGATTTGTTCAATTCCTGAATACGCTTGGAATATTCCTTATAAGCAGCCACACTGTTACTCCTGGCAGCTTCTTGCAACTTTGCTATGGCAAGAGGATCATTCAAGTGAATCTCACCACCCTTCCTCCAATGATAGTCCCCAGGATTTGGCAGCGCTACAGCTTCTGCACTACCAGGTGGAAAAATCCGATTAGGAAAAGCCAACTCATGCAAGTGAAGAGCATCACTGGCAAGAACCTCAAATGTTGCTCCCTCTACTCTGCTTGGAGTTCCCGCAAAGCACTTCTCTATCACCTCTGATGAAAGGCCCAAAGCTTCAAAAATCTGAGCACCCTTGTATGATGCCAAAGTAGAAATCCCCATTTTGGCAAGAACTTTCATCATTCCATAGTTGCTTGCCTTAAAGTACTTCTTGACCAGCTCATCCTTTGAATGGAACTCCCCACTAGATTTTGGTGGGATTTTTCCATCAACTTGCAATCTCCATATTGCCTCTATTGCCAAGTATGGGCATATAGCATCAGCACCAAATCCAACCAGTGTACAGAAATGGTGCACTTCTCTTGGTTCAGCTGATTCAACTATCAATCCTATCTGAGTGCGCTCAAGATTTTTGACCAGGTGCTGATGAACAGCACCTACAGCCAGGAGCGAGCTCACAGCAACACGCTTTGATGAGAAAGCTGCAGATCCCCCAAAAAATGAATGAAAGCAATGCATGAAAAAAGTTTCAATAAAAAATTTAATTTTTAATTATAGATTTTGAATAGCACCAACATGATACCTCTATCTGAAAGCACTAGTAATGTATAACCATCCTTGATTGCGTCCTGTGCTTCAGCACAAATCTTATGCAAGGTCTCCTCCAACCCCTTCCTCCCACAGTCCTTTGAATAAGTTATGTCAATAACTTTACTTCGCCAACCTCTATAATTCATCTTTTTAATTGCTTCCATCTCTTCGATAGACAACAGAGGGCCTTTCAGAGAGAGGCGATGACATTGTTCTTCCGTTGTTTCTGTCAGGTCACCTTCTGGACCAATCATGCATTCCATGGAAGTCACTATCTTTTCTCGGATAGGATCAATTGGGGGATTTGTCACTTGAGCAAACATTTGCTTGAAGTACTCAAAAGTGAGTTTTTCTCTGCCAGACATGACTGCCAAAGGTGCATCATTGCCCATTGACCCAAGGGCCTCCGTGCCATCTTTTGCCATGGGAAGCAACAACATTTCCAAGGCTTCAACAGTGTAACTGCACAGAAATAAATTTTCTAAGATCCATCAAAGCATCAGAGTTAAAACAAAACTTGAGAAACTGAACCTACCCAAAAGCTTTTAATGGAGAAAGTAACCCATGAATGCCCATGTTCTCCATGTTGTCATCGTCATTACATGCCTATAGTTAGACAGGATTAAAAACCATCATGAGCATTAGCCATGAATGATGAAAAAGAAAGTAAATGCATCAAAGGAAAGCAAGACTTACTGGTAGAACCCCAGCTATGCTTGGAGCAACCCTTTCTGATTCTTCAATAGATCCAACTATATCCTTGAGTTCAATTTTTTGCCTCCTCAGCCACTCCCCGTAAGGCCTTGCCAGTGAATATTGCTGCTTCAAGGCTTCATCATCCACAACAACATGGTTCTCGAAATCTACCAAAAGCATCATACCAGGGTTAAGTCTTCCTTTCCTGAGTACATCTTCAGGAGGAATGTCTACTACACCAACTTCGCTGGCCATGACAACCCGTCCACTGCGTGTGATGTAAAATCGACCTGGACGCAGTCCGTTGCGATCCAAGGTAGCTCCCAGATAACGGCCATCAGTAACTGCAAATGAACTTTTCGTGAGTAAAGATGCAAAAATTTCCAAAGACAGCAATTAAAAGTAAAATAAAATTTACATGATATAAGAGCAGGCCCATCCCATGGCTCCATAAGAGCCGAGAAGAATTCATACAATGCCTTCCGGTCAGGATCCATGTTCTTATCATTTTGCCATGCTTCAGGGATCATCATCATAACAGCTTCAGGGAGACTCCTACCAGCACGAACCAGAAGTTCAAGGACACCATCAAAAGCTCCTAAAAGAGGGCACAAAAAAATCAAATACATGCAGTTAAAATATGAACAACAGCTTATTTATTCATGGCTCCATAACTTATGAATTGATACAAGTCAGCAAACATACAGTACCCAACCATTCATCATTCCAAGTATTTGAATATGAGTAAACATGAGCTAATTGTCAAGTTAAATTTTACCTGAATCAGATGAACTAGTATCCACAATTGGCAAAAGCTTCTTCAAATCATTCTTGGACAGACCAAGCTCTTTGCACTTTAGCAGACCCTCACGTGCCTTCATCCTGCATAGCATATGAGAGTAGTGAGTGAACATCATTGAATTACTCAAAATTAAGTTAAAGGAATATGTATACTTTAACAATGCTCCTCATCTTTGTTTATTTCACTGTAAAATTATGTAAGCTATGACAGTTAATACATTATTCATCAAGACAACCTCGTAGATTCTTCATTACCAGTTAACATTGCCTCGTAGCGTATTAATTTCCCCATTATGGCCCAAGACACGCATAGGTTGAGCACGATCCCAGCTAGGAAACGTATTTGTAGAAAATCGTGAGTGTATCTGCAACAATGAAAAGAACAAAGATTGTTATACACAATTCAGTCTACTCTATTCAAACAAGGGAATCTGATCTGAAACTGCAGAGATGAAATTGTGTTCAGGACACTTCAATAAACTTCATGCTACAGAGCCAATACCAAATTCATGGACATCCTATGCTACATTGGCCAAACACAATTTCCTTTCCACCACTAAATTGGAATTTCAACCTCAAACAACTGACCATAGAGAGCACTGCAGCAAGTTTCCGCAAACATGATTTACTTGACAATGAGGTTTCTTACCAACTCACCCAAGCCATCCATTCCAGCATCCAAATTCAAATAGTAATCAAGGAGTGGAAGAACTTAAGAGATCATTCAAACTTCAATGCCTCAGAAGTCATTCCTCAACCTTGCATCTCTTCGGTTACCGTTGGTTCCATGCTGTTTGTTAAAGTATGGAGTTAGTGGAAAAAGAAGGAAAGTGAATGGATAATATATTTACCAGGGCCATGTAGCTCGTAAACCTTTCATTGCCAAGATCTGCATAATAGTAATCCTTCACCTGAATAGGCTTCAACTGACCTTTGTAAACAATGGTCCTGCATAACCAAATAATGTATTAATAATCTTCTCATTCATTAGAAATCAGCTCAGATCATTATCCAATAAACAAACAACATAGCTTTCTCCATAACACACCGTGAGGAAAGCGAACATATATAGAAGTCCTTAGCACCACCATGTTCAAGGTTTAGTGCAGCTCTAATAGCAGCCATTGAAACCCTCCTTAGTATGTACATCTGCAAAACAGTGTATATAAGCTTTAACAGTTTGAACAAAATACTGTAATTAAATAATTGCATCATAAAATATTTAATCTAGCACTATTATAAAGCTAGTGCCCTTGAGTAAAAGATCAATCCCGCAAGTTAATTAAATGAAACGAATGAAAAGCAAATTCTTTTGATTTGTCTGTCTGTGACATCAAAAAATTGATTGGTAGATAATTATGGTTATCTTGTCAACTGTTGCACTCATTATTTTTCAAGGGATTTCAACAGTTCCACAAATGTTATATTCAACATTATTGTCAGATTATTTAAAAAAGAAAAAAAGAAAAACCATTCAATATATGTTTTAAATCCTCGTCAGTATAGCAAAAGAGTACCTGTTTCTCAAAATCAACTTTTGACCTAGGAGAAGGTGTGAGGAACACTTGCTCCACCACAGGTTCTGTCTGCAAAGCAGCATCGCCCAGTCCTAAATTATCAGTTGGTACAGATCGCCAGCCAAGAACTGTATGCCCAAGAGACTCAGCAACCTACATAAATAATAAATATTCTCAACATATCAAAGCATATCTAATCTCATTAAAACATAAAACTCAAAATAATCACATGAAAAGAACTTATAAGTTCAAATAGTCACTCTAGGTTCGTCTAGATGAAAAAATTTGAAAACAAAAAATGATGAGTCAAGCCAGTAAATAAAGAACAAACATGAGAGACAGTCAGTAAATCAGAGATTGCAGGAAATTATAAGTGCCGAACATTCGTATGAGCTTGAAAAGACGGAAGCACGAAACAAGTAAACGAGAGCTAGTTTTGTTCATCTAGATGCAAGAAATAATTAAAAGCTGATAAAATCATCAGTGGCTATACCACAAAAACTGGAAAGCGCAAACATCTCATTGCCTTCTCATGTTCTGCTTGAATGAATGCATGAAGAAATATCTCTGTTCCGAAATTACCTTGGTAAATACATTTTTGCTTTCTTCCCTTCGGCTTGCAGATTGAGGCAAAAAGAACATGCCAACAGCATAAGCACCTGGTGAGGGAAGCTCAAACCCACCATCGTTGGCAACCTGAGATGCAATTCAACAACAATAACTGTCAAGATCGAAAATCACCAAACAATCTACCACGGTAATTAATTGCAAAACAGTCAAAAGGCAAAAAAATCTAGCTCGTTATTCACCAAAAGAAACACATCTCTCGGATTCAAGTTTCAATATCAAAAATTAAATTAGGAGCTGAGGACTTATTTAGAAAGCCCACCAAAAAAAAATATTAAAAAAACGACTGAGGCTCTTCCACGGGAATATTTGAAGGTAACTCACAGAAAAATCAGAGAAGTGAAAGCACTTTTCGTGGAAACTGTTGAAAATACGTTTTATATAATAACCGTAAAGTATCTAGTTACAAAATGAATAAACATAAACACAATTAACAGAAATCCGTTAAAACAAATTAAATATAGCCGCAGAGTTCCATAGTTTTGTTAAATGAAATGAATAACAAATCAGAAAGGCGAAATAAACTACAAATTCAATATCATACCTCCTTAAAGAAATCGTGAGGCAGTGAAACGAGAATTCCGGCTCCATCGCCAGTATTGGCTTCACATCCGCAAGCACCTCTGTGCGCCATCCGTACCAACATCTCCAACGCATCCGTTACCTATACACATTAGAAGAACGCAAATGTTCAGATAAATCAAAATGCCAAACACATGCATGTAGTTATATCTTTATTTATTCCATACGCACCGTTTTGCGGCTGACTTCACCGGATAATTCTGCGACAAACCCGACACCGCACGAATCCTTATCAAACGCCGGATCGTAGAGTCCGAGCGGCTTCTCCGGGACACCGGATAATGCGGAACGGACCACGACTCGAAGCTTCGGGGACTTTCCAGGACCTTCCGATTGCCATAAGTGCACCCGCCCCGATCCGGCCGCTCGTAACCGGTTTCCGAAGAATCTCTTCTCCACAACCGGCGATTTTTTCGTCGCCGCGCATCGTGCGGCCCCGGCTTTGCAGCAAGATAGAGGATTAATAATGTTCGATTGAGGAACAACCGACGCCTTGTTCAGTGAAGGAAGCGCACAAGAGTTCGCTCGTAGTTGAACGAGAGAGCTCCAAGAGGCCGACATTTTAAACAAACCGGTAAGTCAAAATAAAATAACAGACGTTTGATTGAGTTAATTATTATATATTTTTGGATATATAATGCTCTGGTAAGGAGTTTTCTGTTACAGATCGAACGGTTGAAATTAGAATTTGATTAGAAACCAAACTCTCCTGCAGATCTATCTTTATTGGCACCAGTCTCAGCTCGAACGACTCTAAAAATACGAAAATATCCTTCTCAGACCCGGATTCTTCGAGATTGAGCTTTCAAGGACTAGAAGAAAAACTGAAAAAACTTGATTTCCAGGAAAATGAACCGGTTATCCGAGCAAGATGAGCAGAAGCAGAACGAAAGAGCAAGAAATGATTAGCGCAGAGCACCGTCCTGAGAGGCTGCTGCTCTTTTGCTTAGTTCTTTTGGAAGGGAAGATAACGTCGGATTTATAGGGGGCAACGTAGAGAGAGAAACAGATAGTTCCTTAAGAGAGGGAAAGCGAGAAGGGGTTTGTGGGGACCACGAACCCGATCACACCATCTCTGGTTACGTGACAGCTCAGCATTTCAGAAACTGCCACGTGGACCATCGAACTATGCGGCACGAGACAACCGCTCATTGTGGGTCCCACGGAAAAAAAATGGAAGTGGATGTACACGCTCGGTCCAATCTGTTTAACGCTGGTGATTTTTCGCTTTGGCGTTAGCTTCGGCGCCGAGCCTCCGCGTGACGCCGGCGGTGGAACGGGAATACCGTAGATTTCCCAACCCATGCAATTATTAATAAATCGAAAAATTAATGAATAATCAATAATGTCCTCCATTATTGCCTTATTCGGAATGACAATTATGCCACTATGGTTTGGTTTGTTTGAAGGGCAATAAAATAATTTCATTGATTTTATTTTAAATGACTAATTTACCTTTCATAATATTCCGAGTAATTTAGTAATTAAATAAAACAAAGGGAGCGGCCGCACGGGGTAGTTGGCACGTAATGTGACGCTATGGATGACGAAATGCGCAAGACAGTACCAAAGTATTTACTTGCATCACATTACCCATACACGTACGCGGCCATTTGTACGTCTTACTTGGTCCGCCGGCTGTGTGGCCAACAGTTAAAAGTGTTCACATCGTTGACTTACCGCACTTTCTTTATTAATACGGTAATTGTAAGAAAACACGTATATTTTCAGATTATTTATAATTTAATAAATTATATTTTAATAAAATTATAAATTAATTTTATATTTTAGTATATAAATTAAAAAATAAATATATAATTTATATCATTCAATATCTTCTTAAAAGTCAGCAATAAAAAAATTTTAAAAATATATTAAATAAGATAATCATTTAAATATAATATAATAATAATTATCTTTTTAGTAAATATTAATTACAAAAAGATTGTCTATGTATTGATGAATTCATTTGTTTTAATTTTTTATTTATATTTTAAATTTTTTATTTATATTTTAAATATTATTTATTAAATATTTTAAGTACTGTTTATTAAATTTTTAAATCTTTTATTATATATTTCAAATTTTTTATTATCTATTTTATATATTTTAATTTATTTGTAAATTTTATATAAAAAAAAAATTGTAAAAAAAGTGTAGGATACGTGAATACAATACTAAATATTACTCAAAGGAACACTCGCCTTATATTTTCTCGTCCCCTTTAGATAATTTTTTATTTGGTAATATTATTTATTAAAAAAAATATATCACTTTTGGCGAAAGTGCTTTGTCACAACATTTACAAAACATTCCCGAATTATTAAAGAAAAGTAAATCACGTGAGCTCCAAGCTTTCTCCAAATTACTCTTTTTCACCAGGGTCCCACTGGTTCTAGAAAAGCAAAGGCAAAATTTTATTAAAGTACGTTCTGAAAGCATATTACAAAATCTACCACAAAAATTACGGCATCGTGTCACGTAGACAACACAGAAGCATTACTTGTAGCTTAGGATTGCAATGCAAAGGCCGTGTTCTAAACGAAAAACAAAAGCATAAATAAAAGCTTCAAAGAATAAATCGATTCTTTAATATTATGAGTAATTTTATTTTTATTGTTTTAGTAATTCAAAGAATAAATAAATTATTTTATTTTTATTTGGTACAAAATGATATTCTCGATAACGAAATATTCCGTTCATACCATCTCGAAACTTTTATTCTTATTATTTGTAACTTCTTACAATTGGTTTATAAAAATTTGAGGGCAAAGTTAAGGGTTGATTGTGAAATACGAATACCCATCAATTTATTAAAAAAAAGTGACACCTAACCTACTTTAATTATTCCAATTGATATTAACACAACTTAATAAATTTTCTATTATTCATTGAAAATCATTTTTTAATTTTAAAAATTAATTTTAAATTAATTGTTATTCCATCTTCAAAAGAATTCTTAATTTTTATTTTTTATTTTTTCTAAATAGCAAAAGGGTTTAATCATAATGGTAAATCAAATATGCTCACCTACTCCCAAGTCCCAATCAAGCAGCCATCCTAAATGAAATAAAAGGGACTTTAAAATAAAATTTAAAAAAGAGACTTGCCGATGAAAATTGATAAAAAAAAAATAGAGGGACCTTACTGTAAACAAAATTATAAGGCCTGCACATTATCAAACCTAGCGAAAAGTACGGAGGTTTTGAACGCTTTCCTCGTTAACAAAACAAAGCCGGTTTCACGTCCTTTCATTCGAGTCCACTCCTCTATGAGTGCTGCTACAGTTACCCACCGGGGGTTATTTAAGACTATGTATCCAATCATTATTTGAAACGTGGACAAATAAACAGTAACACAAGAACTCTCACCAACCTCCTCGCATGAAGGAGGTTTGAGTTTGGTGGCCGGACGGTTAAAAAGTCAAGGGAACAGAGTGGACCGTTATGTCCCTACATCCCATCGAGATTTTGTTTTATTATTATTATTATTTTGGAAATTGACATCGTTGTGCAAAATTTCATCCAGGTCCACACGTAGCTGCACCTTGTTTTTTTAAATAATTTTTTTATTTAAGAAAATAAATATAATTAAAAACAATATTTTTCTAGGGCCTGAAAAAAATTTTATATAAAATAATTTTATTATATTATAATTAATATAAAAATATTATCTAATTAATAAAGTGAATAATAAAATTTTTTTTTACTATACTAATTGAATAATAAAATTTTTATTTATTTTTTTATTCGCTAGTAATGAATAATTTTTTTTTCAGTTAATTGATTAAATAATTTTATTACATTGATTATGTTGCATGATAAAATTATTCTATCCAAATTTTCTCTCGACATAGTGTATTTATATTTTTACATAGAAAAGATTATATATGATATTATTTCACTGTATCATTTATTATAATATAATGATACTATCTAATCAATAAATAAAATATATTTATTAATAAAAAATTTTAAAAATTAAAATAAATTATAATATTTATTTATTTTATTCTCTCATTTAAATAGAATCAACTCTTTAACTTTTTAAATTTTTTATTAATAATTTAATTTTTCTTCTTTATTGATTAAGTAGTTCTACCTTATTTTGTAGATTATTCAATGCAACAATCTCACCCGACTCTTTCTCTCCCACCTACCCAAATTTAGTATAATTTATGCATCTTTGATGATTTTTGATAATATTATAATTTTTATTAAGGAAGTGTTGCATCTACTCCCCTCGTTTACCTAACACTTTAGGCCCCATTTATGCCCTTTTTCAAAATTTAAATTTAGATAATCCAATCAAAGGGGTCCATTTGGCATAAAATAATAATTAAAAATTCAAGAAAAAAATTATTTAAAAAATAAAAAACACGCACAAACGTGTTCACGCACACACACATATATTATTTTAGAATTTGGGCATTTTATTTTCAAAAATAATTAACATGGGTGTTTTGATTAATCTAATAGATCAAAATTCATGACGTTTTATTAAAATAAGACGTTTTTGATCTCGTTATTAATAACTTATTTCAATAAAAAAAATAAATAATTGAATAATGTATTTAAAAATTATGTATTTTAAATATACCACTATAAATTTATGTTATCAAATTTCATTAATATTATTTTATAAATTTTTATTTGACAATATTATGAAAATAATTAATATATGTATTTTACCAAGAAAATAAATCTTTGAAAATTCATGAATTATGTACATTATAAGTAATATACATATTAATACTATAATTAATTACTTTTTCAACTTTTAATACAAAACTCTAAAATCGGCACGTGGTAAATTTTAGTTAATCTAACCTAAACCTACTTATAACAAAGTTAAAGAGATTAATCCGAACCAAATCCTTAGGTTATGGCTCCTCCCTCCAACATATCACGCAAGAAAATTTGTCGTTATATATATTTTTTATAAAATAATCACTAAATAAGAATTTCTCTCTCAGCATTTTTAGTAAGCTTCGCTTTGCTTTTATTAATTAAGCAACATGAACAAGGAATAAGTTGACTATATTAATTAAACTTCAAATTTTAATTATTTAATTAACTCCACTAAGCTCGATGAATCATATTAATTAATTAAAAAAAAGTGTAATTAAATAAGTATTAGTCTCTGCCTTGGTGGCGTGCTTTACGTGACAAGGAAGCAAAATGAAAGTTGCCTTGAATTAAGCAAGCAAATTTTATTAGCTGGTTGTCTTGTTAGTAGGTGTGGCCGTGGATCTTGTATGATTAATTATTTAATCATGTAGTTAAGGAATTAATTAGTCTATTAATTAATTTTAAGTGTCGTTTACTCCCCTGAATAGACAGAAAATTACCGCTGGCCAGTGGGGGTCCAAGGGGAAGGGACAAAGAATCCTTGGAAATATGCATAGGAAATTTTAAAAAATATATATAATTTTATAAAACAAATTTACAGTATTCGTATAATATTAAGATATATTTATAAATTTTTTAATTCAAATAAATATTAACAAGTAATATAATTACTAATAAATAATTAAATTATATATTAATTTTTAATTTATATTATTAAAAATAAAATTAATTTATAATTTTAATTAAAATATAATTTAAATTATTATTATTATTAATTATCTTATATATTATTATTATTTTATTAAAAATTAATAAAAAAACCTTAAAAAAATTATAGTGCATTGAACAATGAAATTGCTTGTCCTTGTCTTTTGTGATAATAAATAAAAGCAAAATCCAAATCAAACACAACTTGTATCAAATGGGTAATACATAAAAGCGAAGGCATGGCCTTCAGAAGATTGGAAAGCCAGTGAATTGAATAAATGAAAAGAGAAATGGGATCCAATTTAGGGACTTGTTTGGTCTTGCCCTAAAAGTTTAGCATTTTTGTGAGTTAAAAAAAAAACACAAAGCAAAAACACTTTTGGAAAATCTTTCCCCACCATAATAGAAGCCAAAAATTTGATGAATTTTCTCATAGAAACCAAGTCACAGTTGGTGGTGATCCTCGACCTATCCAAATCCACTACAAAATTAAATATTTTATGAAAATCTAGGCCTAGAACACATAGGTATACCCCATATAAATATCTATATACAAGATCAATTCATTTTATAATTTCGACACAAATTTTTAAACTTTTGTGTATTGAAATACTCGTTTAGATAAAATTTAATATTTTATAAAAATTTAGACTTACAACACGTAAAGAATAATCAGACAGTTATTTATCGATCATAGAATTTTATAATTTTATTAAAAAATATTATTAAATAAAAATAGATTTATTGTTTTATTAACGAATTTATTATTATAAATTTAAATTCATTCGATTTAAAATTATTTGCTCAAATAAAAATCACAACCCCGATGACTACTCTATATAGGTAGAGTAACTACTAGGTAATGTTAAGACTCAAATGGATTGAGAAAAGCCTATTATTGCTCCTGAAAAAACAGTTGATCACTTAATTTTATGAAACAAAACACAAGGCAATGCCATGTATGTTGTCTGTTTTTGGAAGTCAATCATGTTGTAAGAAATCAACGAAGAACAATCAAATGCGGCTTCTCGCAACAGATTAGCAACACAGTTATCTTCTTTATTATTAAAAATATTAACAAGAGAGAGCCTAGTGAGATCCAAATTTGGAAGTTTAGTGGTCATGCTCCAACGAACCTGCCGGCTTATATCCAACTAAATAACAAGCAATTAAATACCCCATATCATATTCACACAAATAAAATTTTGTACATGACTAAAGTGCAGCACAAATCGACTAACATGCATATAATATATCTTATATTTTTGAACGTAAAATTTAAAAATAATTAATTTAAAATTTAAAATAAAAATAAAAAATTTAAAATAACTAATGCATACTCAAAATATATTATAAACAATTATGATATTATATAAAATTACTATTAAATATGTATGTACCATTTCATTCAATTTTTTTTCAAATTTTTAACTTATGATTATTTTTATAAAATTTATAACAAAAAAATATTTAAACATATAACATAAAGAATAAGTAATAATTAAAATATATAATAAAAATTTAAAATACAAAAAATTTATGTAATAGACAATCCCAATATTATATCATAGAATTCTTTATTCTTTTTGGGGCAATCTTAAAATGTTAGTTTATCGAAGGAAGAGAGAGAAAGGGGAAAGTTTGGCCGTTTGATTAGTTGAGAAGTTCTAACCTTTGCACCTTGGGAGATACAAAGAGTCAATTGACTAAGAGTACGAGGAAGAGACAACAAACACACACACAAACGCACACCCGTGCTACAATAAAAAGGTTTCTTTGAAAACGAAATTTTGTAGCACGTGCTCCACCTAAACCCAAGGTCACCTCTACTTTGCCTTTTGACTCTTGGGTTTGTGGTGGCTAAGCCTAGGCTTCTAAAAAAGTGGTAGATTTTGTAGCAGCAGCAGTAGTAGTAGGTTGGTTATAAAGTATTTGTTGAATCATAGCTAGTGGGTGGTGGGTAGCTCAAAATATTGATGTGAAATTTGCATTGCTTTCTCTTTACTTAGAAGTAGTGTATTCATCTTCATCAATGTGATTGTGATTGTGAGGTTAGACTAGTTTGATAATGCATTTATCACCAATACCCATGTGAGATAAATTATCATATAATATAACTTTTTATAAATTAACAATGTTAAGATCGTATAAAATTTAATAGTTTATAAAATTTATTTTTAATTTATGACCGTACATTTAATCAACTAAAAATTTATTATATATAATAAATATATTCAGTTGAATATGAGTTAATTCACTAAATATATATTAAAATAATAAAAAATAAATTTATTATACTTATCTACTTAATTAAATAATTCGTTGTGATTATTTTAATTTAATTAATTATACTTAATGAATTAGATTAAAAATGATAGTTATATAAACAAACACAAAATCTTCTTATATTAGAGATGAGATCAATAAAGTCTTATTTTAATCCCAATATCAAAGCTAATTATATTTTTAATTTTAATAAATTATTAATTTATGATATAAATAGTACCACATAATTACATTAGAATTTTTTAATTTATTAAAATTATTAATTTAATATGTTAATCGTAATCGAGATCGTAAGAGTTTATACTATAAAAAATTATTAATTTACTAAGTACTAATTTATAAGGTCATACTATTTGCATACCTTTTATTTTAGCCACTAATTAACGCCAAAGCTTCTTCCCTTTTGCTTTGCTTCTTAGCTTTAATATATTAATAAATTCAGTAGTCAACACCATATTTCTACAAGTCATTGATTCGATATTGTAAAAGTAGGAGATTGGGTGTGTTTTGGGATGGTTCATGTATCATTCATGATTGACATCTTTATAATGTATTTTAAAGAGCATGGACTTAGATTTTCTTGATCACCAACCTCATTATCAAATTAAATATATTGATTTGGTGAATAAATCCGTTGATTAATAATCATTTATTTGACTAATCGATTAATCTCAACTTGTTCATGTGTGCACGTCTACTAGAATCAAATTTTGTTTTCTCTTAGTCAACAAACACATAACCAACCATCACAAAAATTACGGTGACCTCTAATTTACTTTGATAATAATTAAGGGTTGGAAATTTATGTGGTAATTGTTTGTATTTCAGTTTATTTATTGACACCTAGTAAAAGAATTATTGTGCTAATTTTAAACACAATTTACTAAATTGATACGAATTTAATATAAATTTGTGGGTTTGAATTAATATAAAATAATAAATTTATTAAATGAATAAATAAGACAAGGCATAATATAATTAATAATTGTGTCAGATTCAAGTTTATTATTATTGATACGTGAATTTATTTATTAATTATATATAATATCAAAAATATTATAAAAATATATTATAATATATAAAAAATATAAGTAATTCGATTATAATTTATTTAATTATTTATTAATTATATTGGATTAAAATTTTTAATTTTTGGCATTATTATTAGTAAATTCATCAGGTTTGGATTAATCCCTGTTTAGCACCAAAGGAATTCAATTTGACACAAATAGGATACGGTAATTAAAATTGTCATCCTTTAAGTTATAATAAAATAAATTACTGCAGTAAATCTTAATTACCAGTCCCACGAGCAGCAGAATCATTCATGGTCCGTGCATGCGATAAACCACGACTATCCCAACATCGTAGGTACGTGGGGTGAGTGGAAGGTGGTGTAGAGGACATGCATGAATGGAAAGCAGTCAAGGAGTAGGCACGTGGGTTAGTGGAATGAGGTTGAAGGAGGAGCAGCAAGGATTCGGAGATTTGGTCCAGTTCTGTTGGCATTCACATTCATGGATTAATTCAAATATCTATTTAGTATTTGTTAGCTAATATCTTGTTTATAGTTGTTTGATTGAGTCTTCACGTTAACAAGTTGTGCCCGTAAGTTGAGGAAAAATTGTTAGTTGTTATGTATTTAAACTTCGCCAGAGGGATTGATAAAGCAAGCATATTTTATCCAATATATTGTGGTTCATTCTCACCCGAAGAGAATTCTACTATGCAATTATAGATAAACTTTGACTGGCACCAATCAGCATGCAACGATTCGGATTTCAGACAGAGACTGGCCGTTTGTCCTGAACTGTGTATGATAACTTGCTTCACTTCTTTGATTCTGAAACAAGTTTTGGTAGTTAAAACACATTTCTCTCTGCTTCGTATTGTGGTAGGTGGATATAATAATAATAATAATAATAATGATAATTATTATATTTTTACTTCACATGCTTTTTGGTGTGGAGTTGTTGTCACTTCAGATAATCAGCCTTTGAGTTGTCGGTATACTACAGGAACAGAAGATACCCTTTTGCCGTTTTTGGTGTCTGAAGCTTTTTAGATTCTTTTCACTTTTGTTTGGTCTTTGGATACTCTTCCATTTAAGTTTAAGACTTGTTTGCCCATTTTCATGGCTTCTGTTGGCACTTGGCAGATGTAATTTTAAACCATTAGAGGTCTAAGCGAAGAGGCGGATAATATTCACTCCTTGCAGGCAGCGATGTCTCTTACTACAGAGCTGAGAATCCATTGTTATTGATGACCCAATGGAGGACAAATGAGATGGACTAATTGATGATAAAAAGAAAGAGATAGACAAATGAGAATCCCAATGGGCTCTGATCTCATTGTACCAGACTGAGGCCCATATTAAGTTCATTTGATGCTTGCTCTCATCTAGGCTCGAAGACTTTAACAGAGGAGCTCAAATTGTGATTGCAAAGATTTAGCCGAAATGTTGGAAGACAGAGTTAGCTTCACAAACCAATCCTGTGCTTCGTAAAATTAGCCTTAAAGTGAGTGAACGGAAAAGAATCAGAAATCAAGATATAAAAACTGATGAAAAATGAACAAGGACAAGAACAAGAAACCAAAGAATATGCAGAATTTATCAGCATACCAATCGGCAGATCTGTTGAACCAACTCAAAGAATTGATGTTTTCCACCGACTTCAATGTGAGCAGGCATGGACAGAGGACAAATATGGATCCTGAAATATTCGTAAGTGTTGCATTTGATTAGTCTGATGTGAATTTGCATTTCTAAAGCTCTGTGTCACAAAATCGGACCATCAATACAGAAATACTTCTCTGAGTAAACGGAATACAACTTAGACTGTACCTGCAATGGTTTCAAACCAAAAGAAAATGAGTTTAAGAATGCAAAATGGAGCTATTAAAACTGAAGATATGGGAAAACTTAGTCAAAATAATCAAGACATGGCTGTCCATGAAACTTGAGAGATGGGTGGAGATGGGTGAGGTGAAAGGCAAACTCACCAGATAAGGAATATTCTGCATGCACCAGACTACCAAGTGTAAAGATTTAATTCACTTCAGCTCACTAATGACTGGCATCAGTGTTTCAATCACTGGATCAAGATTGTAAACATACCAAGAGACCACAAATGAGAGCTATCACAACACATCAAAGACAAACAGCTGTTGCATGGGCACGACCAGAATCAAACATCGTATTTATTTGCTGTGCAGGTCGTAAAATGGTGGTTTTAAGTTACATTTGGATGGTTAATAATGAAAGCACTTCATACGAGAACAAATTGCCCCACCAGCGACTATGCGACGTCGTTTCTTTGCAGTTATGTTACAGTAACTTCATCGTTTCATTGCCGATTCGGAAAAAGTTCCATCAAATGACCTAGCTAACCTCTCCGTATCGGCAATTAGCGGAGTCATAGAGAGCGAAAATGTCGTCGACTCTGCTGGAGGTGACTCGTGCGGCTCACGAAGAAGTTGAAAGGCTCGAGCGGCTCGTTGTCAAGGACCTACAGAGCGAGCCGGCTAACAGCAAGGACCGCTTGTTTCAAAGCCACCGAGTTCGCAACATTATCCATACAATTACTGCCACAACTGAAAGACTCGTAATTTCCCGAAAACAAAGAATTTTTTTTTCCAATTTCATTTTGTTTGTTGGAATTTCACTTTTCCAGTACGAAATTAGGCTTGAATTTCACGACGTTTTTTTTTTTCCTCTATTTTGGTTTCAGGTTGAGATTTACGAAGACAATGACAATGCTAGGAAAGACGAGATTGCAGCTCTTGGAGGCCAAACTGCGACGGGAACTAATGTGTTTAGTGTCTTTTATGACAGATTAAAAGAGGTAATCAATTTTTCAATTAAAATATCAGAATTATAAAGATTGATAAAGTTGTTGCTGAAGTTTGGTTGCTTAAATTATGTTCTCAAAGTTATCGGGAAATGTTCGAATATTTGCAGATTCGTGAATACCATAGAAGGCATCCGGCTGCGCGAGTTGTTGATGCGAACGATGATTATGAAAGTTTGCTTAAAGAAGAGCCATCAATTGAGTTCAGCGGAGAGGCAATAAATGACTCTTGTTTTAAATTACTGAATGCCCGATTTTTCTGTTACATTTTGTAGATATTAAACTAACGATTGTTTTTAACATTTGTTGTTATGAACTCAGTGTTCAGTGCTTAAAATGTTATTCTTTGGTATGACAAAGAAACGTTTTTTGGTTGGCCATGGTTTAGAGGTTGTTGATTCATTAGAATTGAAAGTGAGTTATGAAGTTTTGTTTTTCACCGGATGCCCACTTTCGTCTTTCTTAAATTCAGCATGTTAACCGAGACCTACTTTGCGTACTTGGATCACTTCAGGCAACCAATTGTCTGAGATTTCCTTGATTCCCTTGTTATCTTCCTCATCATTAATTTAGCTGGATTTCTGTTTCAGGAAGCCTACGGACGGTACTTGGACTTGCATGAATTGTACAATCATTACATTAATTCAAAATTTGGAAAACAAATCGAATACTCTGCTTACCTGGATGTTTTCTTACAACCACACGAGATCCCTCGTAAATTGAAGATGACTCGGTAACCTTTCTCTTTTCTGTTCTCTGTTTCCTGTTTCTTGGAAATATCGGCAAATATTTTGATTAGTAATTTGGTTTTTCTTTTACTTGCACCTGAATTCACCCATATGTTATAACTTATTGCAGGCAATACAGGGAGTATATGGAAAAGTTACTGGAGTATTTAATATATTTTTTTCAGCGGACAGAGCCACTGCAAGATCTTGATAGAATATTCTCAAAGGTTGGTCTCAAATGATATATTGTTCCTTCTTTTTTGTGTTTCAAAATTTTGTATCCTTGATATTTGTATGGCCTTTATTATCACCAATGTCTTAGGCCAATTCTATTATTGCATTCATTGGCGAGCTATTGTAAAATTGATTATTACAATGAAGATTTTTTATTGGCATAATCTTGTACGTTGCTTTCTTGATACTAGTCATGAGCTTTTATTATGTCCAATTGATTCATGGCAGGTTGTGGCTGATTTTGAAGAGCAATGGACCAATGGTGCTGTACAGGGATGGGAAAATGATGATCAAGAAAATGTACATGTTCCTTCACAGGATACTGTGATCGATCTTGATTATTACAGTACAGTTGAAGAGCTAATGGAAGTGGGTCCTGAAAAGTTAAAGGAGGTAAGCTGTAAAGTGATATTTTAGCTCGCAAACCACTTTTTTCATACTTAAGACTCAAAACTGATAGTGGTTAAGTCTACTTTGGCCAATTTATGGTAATGTTGTCCCAATGCATGCAATGGATGTGTCATTTTTATTAACTTTCATTGTTGTGATTATTATCCAGGTGTTTCTGCTGATGTTATTTGTTTGCAGAGCTTTAATTTAGTTAATATGAGAATGGAAAATTAAGTTTTGATTGTTTGAAGATATCTGTTATTCATGTGGTTGATCAATACATGTCAATTGCTTTTAGGTAGTCCTTTGGTGTTAAATAATTTTCCGAGGCCTTAGGAAGTTTGAATGCATACAAGTTTACAATTTCTTTTTTATTGCATTCATATTCAATATGCATGGCTCATATAATTTCAACGCGTATGTTTTTGCGTTGTTTATTCTTTAAAATTTACTTATTTATTATTGCATTGTTGCCTGGCAGGCATTGGCTGCATTAGGACTAAAGAGTGGTGGAACTGTACAGCAGCGTGCAGAAAGGCTTTTCCTTACAAAGGTAATAAACTCTGGCTCTTTTGCCTGGTAAAATATTTGAATCTGTTAAAAGAAAAGAAAATGAAAATGTCTAAAATGCAAGCATATCTTCCAATTGTGCTCTATGTTGTTAATCAATGTTCCTATGATTACTAATTGCTGCCAAAGGATGGAACATGCTAATGTGACTTTGAATTGGCAATTTTTCAACAGAGGTGCATTATTAAATGAATATTTAAATTTTGACCGATTTTTGGTTGCCTGCTCGTTTATGTCATGATATTGAGATCTGGAAAGTTAATAGTCTACAATGAAATGCTCTTTAGTTTAAAGGTTTTAAAAATTACATTTCTTACTATATGGATGATGTCTGTAATGAGTTTGAATTTTATCAGAGCAGCTATGTTTTAAATAAACTATTGTCCAAATAAATTCCTCTGGTCTCTGTATTAGATATTCAAGTTGACTTTTTTCTTTCATGTGTTTGTTCTTTGTTTTTTCGGGGTGCAGTACACTTCTCTGGAAAAGTTGGACAAGAAACATTTTGCCAAAGGTTCACGTGGAAAGGAACAGAATGGACTAGCTCCAGCACCCCTAGAAGTTGAAAATTTCAAAGACATTGCTCTCATGGAGGCTAAAATGAAAAAACTTTGTGACTTACTTGATGAGGTTAGCATGTATTGTTCATTTAATTGTCCCTTTTTTGTTGGTCGAATGCACGCATAGATTGCAAACCAAATACCACCCACCTTTTTTGGTGTCAATGCAATCTGCTTTTATTATCTGTGTGCATATTTACAAATATTCCTATAATTATTACTCAAGTGTTCTTTGACCTTGTGCAGACGATTGAGCGAACAAAACAGAATGTTGAGAAGAAACAGGCATTGACTTATGAGGAAATGGAAGCAGAACGAGAGGAAGTAAGTTAATACTTCTTAATTACATCTGCTCAAGTTCCCTCAATGCAAGTACAGACTTCATTACAAATTTTCAAGAGGGATGCTAGTAACAATTAAGTGTTTTTTGGCACCTTGGAATATCATTCTCCTCTTAATCCATGTCAAAGCAGCTCACTAGAGGTTCACTTCATTTGTCAAAATGCATGGGGTTGGACACTAAGGTGATTCATATCTAGGGATAAAATTCCAGATGTTCTGAATCTGAAACTCTTGCTAGCATGTCCCACTTCTAAAATGTGATATTTGTGGGATTTTTTGGCTAAGCAACATTTGAAAGTCATGGTTAGTTTATCAAGCAAGTTTTCAAGCCCCCTACTAATTATGGGAGTGGAAGCTTGGATTGTCTATTACCATGCTTTTTGCAACTGCATTCTCCCTGTTATATTTAGGTCGTTAGGATTTCTGATAGCAAGTGGTGATTTGCTTTTGAATATTTTTAGCAGGAGGAGACGCAAGTTGACTCTGAAAGTGATGACGAAGAGCAGCAGATTTACAATCCTCTCAAATTACCAATGGGTTGGGATGGGAAGCCGATACCTTATTGGCTGTACAAGCTTCATGGTCTGGGACAGGTATCTTTTGCTCCTAATTGTAGGATGTCCTGCAAGTTTTGGGGAAATTTAGTGGAGGAATGTCTTTTATGGAGAATATATGAATACGCTTAAAGCAAAGTCAAGTAAATATTTGAGAAACATCTATGGTGTAGTTTGAATGTAAAAGGATACTGAGTATAAAAAATTTATCACATGTGTTGCATTCCTAAATTTTTTGTTTGTATGATGTGGTTGCTACTATAATTTTACATGGATAATGATAAACAAAAGAATTTGTTTTGGATTCCTTATGGAATCTTGAAAACGCTATTTCTGTTATAAATCCAGGACAATTAGTAATGAAGGGCTCCTTTCTCCTGATTGTTTGTTTTAGATTCTTTATGGCTCACTAGATTGTGATTTCGCTTATGAATCTAGGAGTTCAAGTGTGAGATATGTGGAAACTACAGCTACTGGGGACGGAGGGCTTATGAGCGGCATTTTAAGGAATGGCGCCATCAGCATGGGATGCGTTGCCTTGGTATACCAAACACCAAGAATTTCAATGAGATCACGTCGATTGAGGTATTTTTTTTTTGGTCACTTAATTGTTCACTGTTGATAATTTATTGGCACAGTATTGTCTCCTGTCTCAACCTATCCATTCAAACTCATCTGAGGACAAGGATGATTGTATTTGATGATCCTTGGACATTTTACCATAATTTTCTCTTTTTGAAAAATAAAGCATTTTGGTGGTTGTAACATTTGATGAAAAATGAAGAGTAAGCTTGTATATTTATTCTAGTAGCAACAATATTCAGTTAAAATGTTTTTGATTGTCATCCACAAGTAGTCTTAAAAATGTTTTGATTATGCAGGAAGCCAAAGATCTCTGGAAGAAGATACAAGAAAGGCAAGGGGGGATCAAGTGGCGCCCAGATCTTGAAGAAGAATATGAAGACAGAGAGGGTAACATCTACAACAGGAAAACATACACTGATCTGCAGCGCCAAGGACTCATTTAAGGAAAAACGTTTTTTTTTTCTTTTGAGAAACAACCGTTGAAAGAGGGAGAAAGTTGCTGTGCTCGAATTCCATTGCACTCTATTGCAGTAGACTTGCATATGCCCAACACTCAGAAAACATCATGTAGCCTCATTGACACTGTTGTAACGACTGAGAATTGGGTCAGCCGGCAACAATCCTTGATCTGCTATATTTAGTGCACATTTTGTAGCAGCCAAGACATATTGCATATCAGATGTAGATTTGTCATTCTATAAATTCCCGACCTGACCGAATCTTGATCTGAACTTCTCAATCCTAATTTCTTTACGTGATTTGTAGGTGATTATGTGATTACTCCAATCAACTATACTTCATAACAGTGATAACTTGAGCAGGCAGTGTTATTTCTATGTTTGTGGCAGAAGACGTTTTGATAAACCATTTACTTCCACTACCGAAATAAATGAAGAGTTAATTACAGAAGACACAAACACTTAGTTAAGCTGGTAATTACACTTCTTACGATCGTTTGTTTACAGCTTTTCCAACATACAAGATCTTGTAAATAACAGTGCTGATCCATTAACTCCCCGAAGGACTAGAAACCGGGAATCTGCATATGTTCCACACACAAACTTTGACAGATCAAACATTTCAGGTGGAACTTGTGTTCTAACTTCTTGAACTACATTTCCTGCGGCATCAACATTCAGATTTAACGACCAATCAACACTCATTGTCAACTCAATGTCACCAGAAACAAGCTTCACCACTGGAAGGCTTGACTGGATCTCCTCGTAGGGAACCGCTTTCCTCCACTTTCCACTGGATAATTTCTGTAGTAAGGATTTTTGAGCATTGGATTGATTTGGGGATAATCTTTGTGTAGTTTTTTCTTCCTTGAGATATAGCAGTCATCCTGCCGTTAACTTAAATAAGGAGTTCATTTGCAATTTTCCTGTTATACCTTTTTTCATCACGGGCCCAAGCTTGTCCTACCATGACCATGAAGCCAATATCAGATGTGAGCAAAAGGTTGGAGTTTGGCTTTGTTGCTCTTGTCATAGTTAGGTGCACATGACCAACTAGGACGCGAGGAGGAGGTTTGCAAAGGGTCCAATGTGCTTCCCAGTGCAGTATAAGAGATGCCATTTTCCTGCTAGGAATTCCAGCCAATTCTGCACATTCCAATCAAACAAGAATTACAATAGGGTAAGTTCTGGCAAGCATTACAAATGATGCTTCACAGTCAATTTTAGTTGCTAAATGAGATAGAGAATCAAATTCAAACACAGCCACGTGCCGTTCTTTTTGATTGACATTGGTCAATTAATCAAAAACCAAATAGATACCAACGCAAATGAAAATCATATCGACCACTTAGTTTGAAATTGTAGAAGAATCAATCAATGAATAACTTCCCTGGATAGCAAAGATCAGTTACCTTTGGTTTTGAACAAGGATTCGGCATCTCCATTAATTCTACAAAGTGAGCAAGCCTAGCACGCTAAAACACAAAACCATCAGAAATCAGTTTGCTATCCTCATTATCAACCTTCTGCAAATACTAAGTGCAAACACTAAACCTAATAGAAGCTACCTTTTCTACCACTGAACACAGCAGATACTATTGGCGCCAATTGCATTGTACTAAGTGACTATACTAATATCTATTTTTCTGTAGACATGTATTGCTGGAAAGCAGGTTGGTGGTGAAGGAAAATTACCAACTTGACTTCAGTAAAACTACATTAAGATTACTAGAAGCTCAAAGAAACTAAAAATGATTGAAGAATTAACAATAGATTCTTCAAGTGCATATTATTTCTAAGGTTGAGGCAACCAGTGTAGTCAAAGAGGACAGGAGACTCAGTGTGGATGAAGAAATCATTTGGAAATGGCTACAGAGAACCTGGTTTAGAAGAAAAAGAACATATATATCTGAGGCTGGCGATTAATGTGCTCCTCTGCAATTCTCACTGCAGTTGACCGCCCAAGACCCCATCTGATCATATCTATGGATGGGACTACCTGCCATCTAGGTCCACATGAAAAAGAGTATCTAAAAGCATTGAGACAACTACAAAAAGAATGAAGAGGATTGTAATCAATGACATTATCACTCAACAACAGAAATCACTAATCAAATAAGCTTATTTATAAATTTGAAGGAAAAAAGAAAAGCACACAAACATTACTGCCATATCCTAAACATTAGTTGTGAGGCATACACTGGCGTTGCTTTTACCACTGAAATTATTCTGAATTTAGCCATCCATGAAACTAGGATTACATGAATTGTTGGCAACCACTTATCTATCTCCGGTAAAAATTTATTTCTAAGTTGGTTTTTAATTCAAATTGATTTTGCAAATCCGCATTATATTTGTCATTTTACGTTTTCTTGTTCAAACAGAAAAAAATTTCCCTGTGTTATAATGGACGGTTTACCTTTTTCTTTTGGAAGGCTTAGTAGCTAGCAATAAAGAGAACCAACCCGCTCCCCAATTCCTATTAAGTATCTGCAAAAGAGTAATACATTGAAAGATCGCATGTGTATAGAAACGGGGCAACAAAGGATATTCAAATGATAGATACGTACCTGAAGTCCAGTATTTCCAGATGGAGAATTCCTATTGAGAACTTGCAAGAGAAATTCACGCAAGCATGAAGGGTCATTTACCTGTACTTGCACACAAATATAAATATGGTTTAATTTGAAATGAAATGAGATATAAACCTTAATCTTCATATTATTGCAAATGGTCACAAAAAGTGATCCACATATCATCCACTTGCCCGCATAAATCAACAGTAATGTCATGAAAATCAAAGTATAAATTTTTTTAAAATTTATCAAGCTAAAGCATCACAATTTTCAGCGAGGTTTACAGATGTAATCAAGTCCCAGAAAACGAGTTAGTTTCTGGGTTATATGATCCAAAAACTCAAATTAAAAAGAAAGATTTAGAGGATACTACTTTTGTGAGGAACGATTTGACCTTTGAGAAGATTAAGGGATCCATAAGTTCTCGCAAGACCATTTTTGCCATCATGAATCCAACATACGTTGCAATATGTATGAAATAGAATAAGCTAATGAAGATATTGTCATGCTGATTAAACACAATTTTAAATCTCAGTCATTAACCTTGCAACATACCTCATATCAAATACAATCATCATCCATCGCGTGCCCATCATGTTGTCCCTTGTGCTACTGTTTGGATCAGCCTCATAAAAGTCAGCGGCATTTCCCAGTATTCCTACCTATTAAGGTCAATTTTAGAAGCTATAAAGGTAAAAGTGGGCCATAAACTAGAAAAGGAATATATTCAAGTATTAACATCCATATATCTGAATTAAAATTGTCCAAAAATAAAACTCGGGAATAATTGGACTTACTTTAATATGTCTATCTACTGGGCTTATGTGCACATTCTCCAGCCTTAGTGCTGTATGGGTAAGTCCATGGATGTGCAAGTAATTCACTTGAAGCAGATAAAACACAAAACTATAATTGACCAACTGCTAAGCAAAAAAGTACTGCCTCTATGACCAAAGGATTTAATACATATTCCAATTAGAAGATCCCTGACCAGTATTCAAAGGAGCTGCAACTGCCAAGAAACTGCAGGTCCTCCAACTGAGTCATCTCCCACCTTCTGAACAGGCTCCTCATCCAAAGCAAGAGTAACTTCTAAGGTTGGAAGCCAATCAGCTTGTTGTAGCCAATGTCTTAAAGAAAAACTACCATGACACTACCACAAAAAGAACTGATAAAAAAATGCTCAATTTCTACTTTGCAGAAATCTATGCATTTTAAACAAAATATTACATCTTTTGATATTTTTGATAATCCGATCAAGCCTCATTACACCCTAAAATCCTTTTAATGAGACTTGCCATGATTATGCATTTATAGCTTCATCATGACAGCAAGAAAATCCATCTTAGACGGCAAATGACTTACTCCATGGACAAGGGTAAATGAACTATGGTCACTGCTTGTACTGGAAGAGACATAACCGTGAACTTGAATTGAATAAGAATAGTACATAAGCCTGCGATGAACAAGCTTCTTCAGTACCGAAACATGTTCCAACAAATAAGGGATTAAAGTAATGTTGAACTTTCAGCAAAAAAGTACAAATTCCACTATAAGCAATCCATAAACCTCAATTGCTCGTCTTCCTCTACGCTAAGCTTGAGCACTAGGAAGTCTCCGAAGCACAACTCTTGTATTATACAAAGGACTGCAATTTTTATAATACCGTATCTCAAGCTCATATCTCTAACACATTACCAAAAAAAAAAAAAAAAGAGGCTAACCTATTAGAATCCTTCACAATGGCTTCGAAAACCACCTCATCAGCCTACAACATATTCCAATTTCAATTGAACCACAAAAAAATAATTAAGCTCCATCATTATAATTCAACAGCAAATATAAATTCTTGATACACACCAGCCCAGCAAGCCCGACAGTAACACGATCAATAATCTTGAAGTCAGACGTCTTGAACCTTATAACATGGCATGAATCTGTTTCTTCCTCCATAGCAACCAATTTTGCATTCCGAACACTCTCTTCGGATTCAACCCGACAAGTAACCTTTCTCGAAGACGAACATAGCACCGAAAAACTTCTCCTTGGAAATGTCACAGCCGACTTCCCATTGAAACGTCTATAAAACAGTCTTGTAGACGAATTCCCTAAGTGTCACAGCTGACTTCCCATTGAAACGTCTATAAAACAGTCTTGTAGACGAATTCCCACTTAAACACCATTTTTCAACCCCCTCCAAACTAGGGATTGAACCAATTCCGCATAACGCCATTGATCAAAGCTGACAGACAATAAAAATAATAAATTTACGTTCTTTTAATTCCCATGTAGTTGCTTTAAGAGCGTAAATTACTTTACTTTGTGATGTATTTAGGTTAAATACACACAGATTGGTAGGGAACCCTGTTATATTGCTAAAGCCACCTTAAAATTTGTCAAAAATGACGAATTTGTTAATACTATTTCGGGTAAACAGGTAATCAATTGAAAATTCGAGAAGCTTATTCAAGTATACCATCCAAAGACGAAACCTATTGAAACTGGGCAAACATGAATAGGTGAAATTACAGGGACTTACATGCAAAACCGGATAAGTTGTGGGGTGAGAGTTGAGAATACGGGAAATAAGTGAAGGACTAAGCACCCTCCATCATTTTACTAGAACCACTTACCATCGAAACTTGTGGATACTGGCGCTATTTAGTAAATTAGGTGGGGGGAGAGAGTGGGCCGTATTATGCCGCCCTTGGATCGATTTGGAATCTTTAGATCTGGATTCGAGGTCCCATAGATCGGGTTAACTAGTTTCCATCTCTCCCGTTGACGTGTCACATTATCATTGGAAATCGTTACGTTACCCAATCAGAAGATGATGGTTATTATTATTTTAACGCAAGTCTCCCAAACCACAGAAGGACAACACCGTAATAATGTAAAATTGTCAAGGGCAACAACGTCAAGAATCTAATATTCCACCAAGTCTTTTACGAGTCTCATTAACTTCTTTTCTCTCTCGACTCGATAAACAAAAACAAGAAGAAAAAAAAAAAAAAAATACCGCAACACATAAATCAGACGCCGGTTTTCTTAAATGTTACATGCTCTTCCACATTTATCCTCACTACTTCCTCCAAATATACTCTCTTTTATAGTCTCTTTTATTCGTGGCCGTCTCGTAATTTCCTACCATTTTCGATCCCAATCTCACAACAGCGCCGCTCCAATCTCCGGTGATCCGTAACGTTGTCCGTCTTGCTAGGGTTTTTGTTTGCGCGTTCTTCAACCAAAAATCTTCACATTTTTTATTGTTATGTATACTAGGGTTTTGATTCGAAGTTACTTTTCGAGTTTTTGATTGAATTTGAGCGTTCGGTTGAGAGAGTTGGGTTTTTTTTTTTTTTTTTGTTTTTGGTTGGGGATTCAAGCAATTTACAGTGATGACGCGAAGTTCAAGGCACAAATCGAGCAAGCACAGTTCGAGAGATGCTAGAGATTATTCAGATTCGGAAAAGGACACGGGCGTGAAGGACCGGAGAGGAAAAGATGACAGCGGTGTTGTTAGGGGTTCGAAAGAGTCGGGCTCTGGAAGAGAGAAACGGAAGCTCGATTCGAAGGAAAGTAAGGAGGTGTTTGGTTTGGGAAATGGCGACTACGCCGAGGAGTATACTTCATCTTCAAAGCGGCGGAAAGACCGGACTGCAGATGACCATGTGAACGACCGTTGGAACGGTAGTGAAGACGAGATAATTGAAAGTTCGAGGAAATCTAAAGCTTCGAGTGAATCGAAGAGCAAGAGGAGGGATGATAGCGACGAGCAGCGTTTGAAGAGTGAGGGGAAGCATAGGGAATCTAGCCGTAAGGAGAGTAGAGAAGTGGAGAGAGAGAGGGAGAGAGAAAGGAAGGGAAAAGACGGAAAAAATGAGAGGTTTGTTGAGAACGTAGACCATAGTCACGATGCATCCATGAAGCAAACTGCAGTAAAGGAAAAAGCTGGTAAGGTAACTTGTAAGTGCGGAGTGTGTATGAGTTTTCTATTGTCTGTATATGTTTTATGCTTACGTATGTGATTTTGTTGTTACCTTAAGTGGACCTTAATTTGACTTCCTGTAAGTAACTAGTGTACTTTTGGTTGCTTTGGTTTTGCCATTGGAGGGTCCTGTGTCACTAAATGTCCGATGTGCTTGTTGGGTGACGCCTTGTTTTTCTTTCTGCAAAGGACTCAAATACGTTTATGTAACTATAATTTGGACAATGTTAAACTTCACTTCTAAAGATTCAATTATGTTAAGAGTTGTGATGGTTGCCTGAATTGCTTAAAAAGTATAATGTTTTGTAATTGGAGTTCAAACTTCACAAAAGGTTTTGTTATTAAAGGGTCTAGAAGATGTAGAAGTCCTGGACTGTATAACTTCTATACAATATGATGTTTGTGTAGAAAAGGTTTTGTTAATAATATTCTCTTTGTTTTTTACTCAACACGATGGTTACATGCTCCTATGATTCATTTTCTGGAGTACTTATTTTGCATTGGCTAAAATATAATGGTAGTTAGATTGCTGGTTAATTTGTAAAACTGCTATATCTACTTAATTACCTTCTTTGATAATTTTTTTTTTAGTTCTTTGGAAAAATTAGGCTTAGAATAAGGCAAAGGTTGAATTTGCGGCAAAAATATTAAAATAAGTAGCGAGTACTGCATTGCTTCTCATTATAATGAACATCTCTATTGATTTAGAAATCTAAAATCACCTCTTGGAACTGACTCTTCTTGTTTTAAGTTTCCTTTTGATCGTAAACCCTATGTTATTTCTCACTTAGCATTGGAAGTTAAGAAGTGTTAAAATGTTTTTCTTAGCTTTTTATGGTCTGGTGGGAGTTTCTGGTTCAAAACTTGGAGAACATAGATAGGTCAAGTGAGTTCTATGCATTAAAAAATGAAAATGTTTTTCTTTGCTGCTTTCTGAATGCCATTGATGTGTGCTAGATTTGCATTTGAGGAGAAATGTGACATTTCTAATTTTATGAGGAAGGTTGTATGCAAGGGATACAAATCTGGGTTTTTAAGGGCGGGTCTCCGCATGTTGAGAATTTATTTATTTTTTTTCCATATGTACTTGCAATTTCTGCTTGGGCCCAGAAATAATTTCCATGACTATTTTGCTCTGATAATAAAGAGTTGGTTGAGGATTAGTTCACGTTTTCCAGTCCCACAAGTTACTGCCAGGATGCGTAAAATCTGGGAGATAAAAATGTGTGATAATCTTTTTATCTGGAGAGTATGATTCTATAAATAATTTGATACGCAATACCGCCATCTGGATTTACTAGCTTGTCAGATTTCAAGTCCTTTTGGGTTTTTATTGAGTTTCAGGCTGTCTTGAGTAACTAGTTGTTTTGGGGATTCCAATGAAATTGATTGATTATACCTGATTTTTATTTTCTGTAAACGTAATATCAAAATTGGTGCATGAGGTGGTTGATTATATGATCAAAATGAATTTCTTAAACTAAGAGCCCATACTTGAATAGGAAAACATATGTTCAAGACTTGGATATAGTCTACTCATTTTGTTTCTCATTGTGTTATTAAACTATATTGGTTTCTGGTTTCTAGGCTTCATTAGCAGAAACAGATGGCAAGAAGCAGAAATGAACTTTTTGAGACATATAGAGAAGATTATATTTTCTTCGTGCGTGTGTTGAATTATAGTTAGTGGGGGGAGGGTTACCATTAGATCGAAATTCATAAGTTGGATTTGAATTGAAAAACCTGAATTATCTAGTCAAGTACTGGATAACTGTAAGTGTTATAGACTTTGAATTACTAGTAAATGTTTTTGTGCAAAGAATAAGAAAGATATGCTTGGATGACTTTATGTCAACCATGCATCTATGACGACCTTTTTTAGAAAAGCATTCATTGTAAATACATGATATTTTCATATGCATGTAGAACAGAGTTTTCATATCGACAGAATTTTTGGCATTGAGGCCACTTCACCTAGTCCAGGTAAGAAATAAATGCACTGCCCAAAAAACAATTACTCGACTACTATCAGTTGAACTATACTTTTAAGCTTCTTTGAATTGGTTTGAATTTGTTGATTTTATTGATATGACAGTTCATTTCTAAATTAGAGACAATTAGATGGTTTGATGTTACTGTTTTGCTGAATTGAGAAATTAGTGGCAGTAGCAAGATGGCTACTCTGGGTTGTCTGACTTATCCTAAATCAATTGGTGTAATTGATGTGGCAACTTTGAAATCTTATGCAGACATGTCATATCTGTAAGTTTGAGTGATTTTTAGTCTTGCCTGAGAGTATATGAATAGTTGGGGTTCTCTCTCTCTCCCTCTCTCTCTCGCTTACTTAATGTAGCTTTTTCTGCCCTGATTGAGGAGCATGAGTTTAGATGTATGTACATGTACCATTTGGTAGGTTCTTTTCTGAGAAATTTAGAGTTTTAGTCTAGTATTACATTTTCCTTTTAATGAAATTTTAAGTCATTGTTAGCTTTTAGGTCTCGTGTAGATCAACCTACTTGACATTATCTTGAATACTGAATGGTGAGGTTTGTTTGTTTGTTTGATTTTTACGTTGATGAATATAAAAAAGAGTTAGTTTGTTTTGCTTTGGTGGATTGAAACTTACTTGGATGAGAAAAAAGGGCTTGTTTAGTCAACTGCTGTATAGAAGAAATGATTATCTATGAGTTAGTTTTTCTGTCTAATTTGCCATGTTAAATCTCTCCTTTTTTGATTTGTTGCAGAGTTTGATGCACTGGATCAGTTGCCTAGTCCTGAATCTGAGAACCGGCTTGAGAGACGAGTTAGGAGAAAGAGAGATTGTTCTGGTGATGGGCTTAAACATGAGGATGATATTGGAGACATCAACTATAGTCGGAGGGATGATGTTGCCAATGAGGGAAGGCAGAAAGATGAGAAGCATAAAGATGAGAGATATAGAGATAAGTATTGGGAAGCTGTAGACAGGGATAGCAGGCACCGAGATGAACGCCCTGCTAGAGATCATACGAGTAGTAGGTCTGATGATAAGCACTCAAGGGATGAAAAAGATGCTGCAGAAACGAAACAGAAGAAATCTAAACATCTGGACGGTGACCGCGATGGAGAGAATGAACATGACCATGATTGTGACTTTGATCATGGCCGGGATAGGGATTGGGACCGAGATCATGATCATTACCGTGGCCGTGACCGTGACCGTGACCATAACCATAATCGTGATTATGATGGAGGTCGTGAATGGGATCGAGATCGGAATAATGAATTAGAGCGAGATCGAGATCGGGACCGTCATGACCATGATCAAGACCGGGAGAGGGATCGAGACCGGGATCGGAACCATGATCGAGATCGAGATTGCGATCTTGACCATGATCTTGACAATGATGGCTCACACATTGATGACAAGAGTGTGAAATACAGAGATAGCAGGGGAAGAAGGAGATCCCCTTATGAGCATGATGATTGCATCGATACTAAATCTAGTGGAATGAAAGTGCACTATTCTGACTTGGAAAATAAATCCTTGAGCAGTAGCAGAGTTGAGTCGGTAGCAGATAGGGGAAGGTCCCAGTCACGTCAAGCCTATGTAGATTCAAGTATAAGTAGCAACAGATGGAAGACTTCTCCCAGCACCAGTTCACATGGTGGCACAGATGAGTACAGGTGTCTTTTTATATCCTCAATTTCTTTAAATTTGATCGAAGAGTATCGTTACAATTGGCATGTCAATCTATAATATATCTTCTATTGGTCATACCTTTCAAATCCTTTGCTTATTGACTGATTTCGACACTGAGCATATGTAACATGCATCTCTTGTCTTGTGCTGTCTTTTTTTGCATTTATTGGTAACTTGCAGTTACACTTTTTTTTTTTAAAATGGGCTACAGAAATATAAAGCTGGAAGATTTGAAATACAGAGATTCCGTGACAGAGCAGAGGTCGAAAGCAATCTTGTCAAAGGAGGTAAGTGCTCTTTCAGTGGCGTCGGAGAGAGGTTCCAAGTATAGATCTATGGAAAGAGCTGTTAAAATGGATGATGGCCATATATTGGAGTTGTCAGTTGAGAGGTCTTCTAGTTCAAAAGCTTCACCTATGGGCTTGGTGGAAAGATCTCCTTCTTCAACGAGTCTTGACCGTAGGTACATGAACAGAACAGGTACTAGGCGGAGTCTTGACATTGAAGAAACTGGACGGAGGAGCAGTATTGGTCCTAGAGAAGTGTCTGCTAACGAGGACAGGCTAAGTCGGGACTTACCTTTGGAGAAGCTTCCAGCGGATGAGTCTTCCCATACAGATCTATTTTATTATAATAGAACTAGTCAGAGTAATTCATCTTCCTCATTACCTCCTGCATCAGCTTTCAGGACTGGGATTGGCAGTCCTCCTTTTATGGGTTTGATGGAAGAAGATGGTAGGGTTAACATCAGTGCCCGTTGCAGGAGGAGTGGTGATCCCAATGGGGGAAGAGGACAAGGAAATGCATGGAGAGGTACTCCAAATTGGTCCTCACCAGTACCAAACGGATTCATGCATTTCCAACATGGACCACCTCATGGAGGTTATCCAGCAATGATGTCACAATTCCCTTCTCCATCTCTTTTTACTGTTAGACCTCCAATGGAAATGAATCACTCCGGAATTCCTTATCATATGCATGATGCTGATAGGTTCGCTAGTCATTTGCGCCCTCTTGGGTGGCAAAATATGATGGATGGATCTGGCCCTCCTCACTTGCATGGATGGGATGGCAATAATGATGGTTTTAGGGATGAACCACACATGTATGGGGGTGCTGAGTGGGACCAGAATAGGCATCTGATGAATGGACGGGGATGGGAAACCAGTGGTGACATGTGGAAAGGAGAAAATAGTGAGGTGAATATGGACTTGCCTGCAACATCCCAGAAGGAGGATCACCCCGTGCAGGCCCCTTTAGACGATGTTTTGTCTGGGCAGACAGGTCAACAGACTCCGCATGAAAATAATCAGGGGGTTCAGGAAAAAGACATTGAAACAAGACCCAGCCATACTGCAACAGAATCATTGAAAATTTCACCCAAAGTTGCCTGTGATGCAACACCCAATCCTTCCAAAATTTCAAGTGAGGATAATTTTGGTCACCGTTGCCATGCTTATCTTTCTAAGCTTGATATTTCATTGGAACTTGCTGGTTCAGAGTTGTATGGCCAATGTATGAACTTACTTGCTATTGATCAGACTGAAACTGTTGATGAAGAGACTACCATAATTGTAAATTTGAAGGTAGAGCATCCAAGGCAACTCTATTTTTTCTCTATCTCTCCGTAAACAACACGGTAGTTTATACTTTTCTTGGTCTTTTTGTATAACGTTTCTGCTTTTTAATGTGCAGGATGGTGGAAGAGCAGTTCCTAAAAGTTCCAAAACCTTGTTAAGTCCTCCACTTTTCCCTGCAGCAAATGATTCTGTTTTTCAGGTAATTTTGTGGTAAACAAGCAATGTAGATCGAGAATGAGTATATATGCTTGTAGATCAAGAATGAGTGTGTGTGTCTTTGCGTGTGTATAGGCCGAAGCATTGTTTGAGTGTGTTTACAAGTGAGACAACATCATATGGCATTCATTTGAAGAGGCATGGATTTTCATTTTTTGGGTCTTAATTGTTGGTTTTCTCTTGGAGATGATGTCCAAAAGATGCTTAACTTGTTTAAGCAATATTTTTCAACTCCATCTTTTATTACTTCCAGATTTTTCTGTGCTGTCATTACAAAACAACAGATGTCGAATTCGTAACTGTATTTAAAGAAATCTGCCCAAGGCAACATGCCATTTTTAGCTATTTGCACACCTGTAACACATTTTGTGTGTCATTATTAAAATTACTATAACCTGATTTTTGAATAAGATTTCAATTTTAACATGCAAGAGAATTTTTTGAAAGCGCAAGCGTGGCCGTATTTATTCATTTTTTTAGTAGAACTTACAATCTGATAGTGCTTTGTCTATCTCATCTTTGTGCTGACATTGTCATTTCTCATCTGCAGAGGGCCATGGACCACTACAAGAAACAGAGGGTAGTGATGAGTGGCTTGCATCGGGTGAATGGTGGGGCATTACATATCACAACGACATTTAATCTGGAGAAAGTGGAGCAAGGCAGCTCTCTTTGCAATGTGGGCAAAACAGAGGAGTCCACAGAAATGATGAACTCTCCAATTTTAAGTTCAGATCATGAGAAACTTGAAGTTGTTACACATGTTGATGGTCAGGTGACATTAGAGGAGCTAGTTTCAACTCCTCCTCGGGCGGTGCAAGATGACATTCCTACCCCTCAGACGGATGAGATGGTTTCTGAGGCGGTGATCTCTGAGGATGCAGCAGATGGAGATCACCCCCCATCTCTTGATAATGCACCACAGGATGCAACTGTTGTGCCTACTGATGGTGACAATATGAATGAGAGAAGCATGACCAAAGGCAATAATTCTGTCTGGGATGCGGAGGAAAGGCAAATGGGTGCTGATGCAACTAATGGTTCTTTAATTTTTTCGGATGGTTCCCCAAAACTATCTGGGGATTTGATGCCCGGTTCAAACGAGTCTGAGTCCGAGTCAGTAATTTTAAGTCGGATATATCATTCTCCTGAAAGTACACATTGAGACGGTTTCTATACATCCTGTGTTTTTCTTAATGCATTTTTGTTTATTTCTATTTTTCTTATTCTGTTGCCTTTTTTTTTTTTTTAATTTTAATTATTGTTATTTTTAATCATTTCGAGCCCTTGGGGGGTTAGGGGTTCTCTAGAGCGTCATCATAATGTTCTTGTTTGTGTTGTGATCTTAGTCTCCCTTGGCGTTGTATGGCATTTGCATCAATTTCTCATCAAGCAGGGGAGCATTGTCCTTCTTCAACGACGTTTCGTCCGAGTAAAAACAGGCAGACGCCATCAGGTAACCTTGATTAATGGCTTGTGTTTTTATGCACTCACGTCACATTTTACATGCATGCACATTAACATAATATTTGTTATTTGTTTTATGTATGGGTTGTGTTCAGATGGAAGGGAAGTCTAAGGTTAGTTAAATCAAGTTATATTCCAAAGGAAATAATAAATTTTTATTTCTATTTTTTATATTTTTTTATTAAAAAAAAATTATTACAAACATGATTTCATCTTTTTATTTTAACCTTTTCAAAAGTTATTGCAACACTAGATAATTCTTGCAAAATATTATTAATTTGATATTTTAAATTTTAATAAATATAGATTTTCAAATTTGTTGGAAGATAAAGTCACAGTAAGTATTTGCATTCTGTGTGCGTGGTTTTTTACCTTTATTTTTTAAAATTAATCGGCATGTCTCATCGAAGATAACTGAAATTTGTCATTGATTTTTTTAGAAAATATTTTTATAGGACCCAAAAAAAAAAAAAAAACAGAGGAGTTCATCTTTAATTAAATGAGGTAATTATTATCAAACCGCAATTTTTTTTTTTTTAATAATTGATTGTGCATTAACCAAGTATTGATTGATGATTCTAAAATGAATTTGACCAAGCTTATGTTACCATAGGACGTCGCGTGGTGTATCATTCACATCACCAGCTTGTTGAACGACAAATCGTCTGCATTAACAGATTGCAAACGAATTGTCGGTTTCGTAAACAAACATGCTTCCATCCCAATAACAATATTTCTAGACGGCTGCCTCTCCGCTAATGTCATAATATACTGAGTAGCATATTGATAAATATGAGATTGTCTTAGATAGATATATGACATTATATTCAAATTTTTAAATTTTATATTGTATCTAATTTCCTTTGCATTTTATATATGTTTTATTAAATATTTTAAATTATTTGTTAAATTATTTTTATAAATTATTTAAAATTTTATATTATTATCCAATAAGTATATGATTCATTATTTATATAATTAGCCATTCCTGTCAAATGAAAAACTTGGAACCTTCAATCTAAAAATTTAGCCAATCAAAACACGAACTTAATTACCCATCACAATCGTAATAAAGAAAATGCCATATATATACATATATATCAACCAATCACGGTTGGAATAATTCAAAACGTGCATAATAAATAATAATACCTAGAGCTAGCATAAAATACAAGGATACTAAACCCTGCGAATACAATAATTAAGTGTGTGTTTTAACTACTACTATGACAACGATGACTAGGATGATATTTCAAAAGCATTAAAACAAAAATTTGATGGGCCAGCAAAAGATAATGATAATGCCGCACAATCTCACCCACATGTTTGCCTACAGCTTGTCCTCGAACTCAGACAGTGGGGTCATCTGCTCCTTCAAGCCCTTCCTCTTCCTGATATCCGCAACAAGCTGTGCAGCCTGTGACCCGGCCTCCAACGGATCCGAGGACATCATGTCCCAGTGATCAAACACACATTGTGGGAAGGCCTGTCCTGAGGTTGCAGCTCTCAGAGTGCTCGAGAATCCAAATGACTCGATGACGGGGAGGTATGCCTTGATGTTGTAAAGCGGGGTGCCGGGCCTCTGAATTTCCTCGAACACGTGACCACGTTTCTGGTTAAGAACACTGTAAATACCACCGAGGGCTTGTTCAGGAGCTTGGATTTCCACCAGGTAGACAGGCTCGAGCAGCCTCGGCTTGGCTGTGAGCTGGGATGCATATATGACCCTCCTGGCAGTCGGAATGATTTGACCTCCACCTCTGTGAATCGCATCTGCGTGAAGAACAACATCACACACTTCAAAGCAGATACCTCTCATGTTCTCTTCAGCCATTGCGCCTTCTTTTGATGCCCATTGGAACCCAGCAACAACTGAATCCTTAATTTCATTCAAGTACTGAACTCCCTTGCACATATCGACAACCATGTTAGGGCCAGTGGTCTCGGGGCCAAAACACCATATCTTCTTTGCAAGGTCCTTGTCCCAACCAAACTCCTCGGAAAGGATCTTAGATCGAGACTTGGGATCATCCCTTGGACCAATGCGGCCTTCATCGATGGCCTCCGGAAGACCTTCCTCCAAAGGTCGAGCTTCCATGTAGAGACGGTTGTGCTTGTTGGGGGATTTGCTCATAACTGTACGGCAGGATTTCTCAAGGACAGTTTCCCGGAAGGACACAACAGGATCAGATTTGATAATTTCAGCCCCACCCATGAAATCTTCCTGCAGATCCTTCAAACAGATCTCAAGGTGCAACTCCCCGGCACCGGCTACGATGTGCTCTCCAGATTCCTCCATGGTACAGACAACCATAGGATCTGACTTGGCCAAACGTTTAAGACCTTCAACAAGCCTGGGGAGATCAGATGCAACTTTGCACTGGACAGCGACACGAACAACGGGTGAGACAGAAAACTTCATAGCACGGATAGGATGGGCATCAACTTCCTTCTCATTCGTCAAAGTAGCATTTTTAGTAATGTATTGATCCAAACCGACCATAGCCACAGTATTACCACAAGGCACATCCTCCACAGTCTCCTGCTTCTTTCCCATCCAAATGACAGTCCTTTGTACACTCTTAACATACAAATCTTTCTTCTCACCAGGGACAAAGTTTGGACCCATGATCCTGACTTTCAAACCAGTCGAAACCTTACCAGAAAATACACGACCAAAAGCAAAGAACCTACCCTTGTCAGATGCAGGAATCATCTTAGACACATAAAGCATGAGAGGGCCTTCAGGATCACAGATCCTGATAGCAGTAGCATATTTATCATCTAGGGGACCCTCATACAAGTTTTCAACACGATACTTCTGTGCTTTAGCAGGAGAGGGAAGGTGAAAGATCATCATTTCCAGCAGGGCTTTACTTGCGGGAAGCCAGGTCTGCATAACACGCTTCATCAATGCCTTACCCATCAAATCCTTCTCGTCTGACTTCATTGTCACACCAAGCTTTTGCAACATGGGCCACAACTTCTCTTTCTGATCATTCATGCAAGTGTTAATAATCTGCTTGATGGGTTCATAGCAGAACTGAACAAAACCTCGCTTGCAGGTAGGTGAACCAGTATTCTTACTGGTCCACTTCTTAGTAGCAGGGTCGAAGTAGTTTTCACCCCATAGCCTTTCCATCATCTTCGACTCATCAACTCCGAATTTGGAGGCATACATCTTTGCAAAATTTGTCAAAGTGAAAGCCCAGCCATGCAAACCAGCCGAGAAAGCAACAGTTCCTTTCTCAGGGTAGACCTGGACATCACCAAGGAGTGGATCTTCATATGTAGCCATAATGACATTGGCATTCTCAATCACTCTCAGGAATGTCTGGTAAGCCTCCTCTCCATCAACCTGGAGCTCAAGGAAACACCTGTCCATCTTGTTTACAGTCAAAACTGGCTTAATCCTTTCACCCAAGGCTTGCCTAAGCACAGTCTCTGTTTGAACGCATACACCCTCGATACAATCCACCACAACAAGTGCCCCATCAGTAATACGAAGAGCAGCTGTCACCTCAGATGAGAAGTCGACGTGCCCGGGGGAATCAATAAGATTAATCAGGTACTCGTTCCCCTGGCGTTCTCCCCTGTAACTCTTCAAAGCATCATCAGTCAAAGCATAGTAGAGAGAGATACCAGTAGACTTGATAGTAATACCACGCTCAGCCTCATCAGCACGGGTGTCTGTCATACGGACATCACCAGCAACTTCTTGTGCAATAATACCAGCAGCAGCCACCAGAGAATCAGTGAGAGTTGATTTCCCTGTAGGTGAAAAATGAACATCAGAACTTGAACCAACAGAACCGAGATTAATTTATATAATTAATAATAAAAACAGAAACAATAAGGCGTGAAAAATGAAAAAGCAATATTATCGCGTTTGGAGAATTTGAAACATTTTTCTGAGGAACAGAAATCGTAATATTGACATCAAATGACATTTAAAAGACAAAATCCGAGTCAAGACTTCGATGCAGTGCAAAAAATCCCAAACAGATGCACATGCTATATCCACATTGTTATAAGGGCAAAAAGAACATATTATTAACACATAATTAACTCAATCAAAAGCAACTCTAAGGCAAAAGTTCAATTTGTCAAAGGAATTCAAGGCAGACAATAAAACTAAAAAAAAAAATTCACAGTATAGGTTTAATGATAATTTTCATAGTTAATATTATCAAACAGTAATAACATTATATTAGTTCATACCGTGATCGACGTGAGCAATCACAGACATGTTACGGATGTTGAATTTATAGTCCATAATCCTTCGGAGCTCTTCAGCTGTAAACTTCACCTGTAAAGAATCAACCATATTCCCATTAAAAATAAATAAATAAATAAATAAAATAAGAAACCAACAACTATTACAAAAAGGCTTCAAGGCACATACCATCTTGACTATTTGTTTAAAAACCCCACAACCTGCCCAACACAAATAATAAGTCAGTCAAATCTTAATTGCAATAAAATAAAGAAATCTGAACCCAACAAAAGAATAAAACAGTCACACTTAAATAACAATAAAATAAACAGTCTGTGCCCAACAAAATCATATAAAGGTCCCATTTAATTGCAATAATATAAAGAAATGTATGAACTATGCTCGTATCTACCGCAATCAGGAACGCATTATATCCACAAAAAGACAAAATCGAATTTATTTATTTAATTTTAAAATATAATAGTAATAACAAAGAGTATTATTTTATTATGTAAATATCTTATAGATTCAATCATATTTTCAAATTTTATTGTATTTCCTCACATATAATGAATAGAGACTTGCAAAATCGGATTACCAATTTACGAATTCGATCCACTGATTTTATGTCAAATAACAATAATCAAAACCACGTAATTCTCTTCAAAACACAAAAAAAAAAGAACGTAAATATTAAATAAAATTCGGCAAAATTCAAACATAAGAGAACAGATAAAGCACGAATTTCGTCAAGATAACGGAAAAAACAAAACGTCCGCTCTCGTATCCATGTTTACTGATCATTCAAGCAACTGAGAACGATCGTTAAGAATCTCATATCTATCAACGGTCGACGATGGTAAACATTTCAAGTAATCGATCAAACAAACAACAAAATCAATAACAGGAAATGACTTTAAGTTCAAACCTTTGTTTTGTTTGGAGAAATGAAATGAAATGAAATAAACGAGAGGTCTCCGTAAAATCTTTAAAAATGCTCTCGGTTGAAGGACCGCTGCAATTGGAGCATTTATACTTGTTATGAGATGCGTTTTACGTGGCGGGAAAGTAGAGCACTACCTCTAGGGTTTCCATATGGGCCTTATTGGGCTTTCGGCCCATTTGTAGGAGATATTTTATTATTTACTCTTGGATTTTTATGTATGCAACGTCTAACATTTCCCTGCTTATAAAATATCTTATCAGAAGCGCCACGTGTCCTTGTATCTCATTTTGAAAGAGATGGGCGGCTGATAATGGGCGGAAATTTCTACTCTTTATTCGAAAGATAGACAACACGTGTTGTAATATAAGTCCGTACCTTGAGCTCCACGTTAGAGCCTTTTCTTTGGGAAAAACATTAGATGAACCGACAATTTATGTCGTGCTGTGCGTCAAATACAGGCAAATTTCAAACTTCGAACTCACATTTGCACATGGTGTCAGCCGCCCCGAAACCTAACCCATGACACCTATCATTTCCTCATCCTCCTATCATAATATATATATTTGTACATCTGCCTGCAGGGGATTACTTTTGGAATCTACGTGGCTTTTTTTAAATATTATAAATATAACAAAAAAATTTTAAATAAAAGAATTATATTATAATTAATATAATAAAATTAAAAAATTTTATTATTTAATTAATATAATAAAAAATTTAAATAATTTTATTATTTCCACGGCTTAGATAATACATTATGCCGACAACATTTAATATTATATTTGTAAAAATAATAATAAAATACACATTCGCATTACACTACTTGGCTTGGGGGTGATTTGCCAGTGCGGCCAGTGCAACATCGACAGCGTCTTTAAACTCCATTTCGTCACTCGCATCGGGATGCTTGTATGTTAGTGTTGGAATCAAGTCAATTACTTTATTCCTCATTCTCTCCACTCTCTCTTCCGGAATCTTCAACAGCTCTTCTTCTATCTTCTTCCTCGCATTTCCCTTCTCGCCGTTTATGTAAACGGAGTATTCTTTTGGATCCTCCGGCAAAAACCACGCGTACTGAGTGTACGCAGTGTGCGGCGAAAAGAACACCGGTATGCAACCAGCCAGAATCGAGTCGAACGTGGACCGCCGAGTGAATGAATCGCCAGGTGCTTGCATACAGAACCGTGAACCAGACATGACGGCTAGAATTTTACTCGGTGAATAACAGTTGTTGCTCGCTCCTCCTCCGCTCTTGCATGTTAGTAGCTTGCACCGAGTTGACTCAGCGCACTGGTTTATTAACTCGTCTCGTATCGCGGCTTTCTCGAGGCCTTTTCTCGGCGCGCCGACGAAAGAGAAAAGGTTGGTCCGTTTGGATAGTCTCATTTTCTGCTGCCACATAAGCATCTGGTCTGCCGTGGTCGGGTGAAAGTAAGACGGGTAAGGGATACCGTGCTGGTTTGATCCTCTCCATGGGTTTCTCTCGACGGTCAGCACCGACATGTTCTGCACACGTGGCAAGTTTAGGAGAGAGTTAGCTCCAAAGTCGGGCCCCTTTTTTGACCTCATGAAATCCCATGCAGTTCTCCCCAGGACAAGAAAATGATCTTCGCCGTTACGCCGCTGCCACCACGGCTGTGACCGGAGAAAGTCGACCAATCTAACTGCTAACGCATCGCGAGCCGTGTGGTTAGACTCCCGGAATTTACTCGACGCGTGGAGGCCACCGTAGAACGGAACATAGAAGAGGTTGGCTCGGGAAGGATCCCATGTGCGAAGCTGGTGGTTTTCCATGCGTGCATGGAAAATCATCTCGGCGATGAACTGGTGAGTGGAGAACCAGCAGCCGGGGCAGACGGAGGCAATGTTAGAAAGGGGCTGGCCGAGGCCGTTGTTTGCCACGTGAGGACACATGTCGGTGTACACGTTTAAGTGTTTACAGTCTTCGAGAAGGCCGAGGTTGAATTCTGAGGGCAAATTGTAGACGTAAACTGAGAAAGGCTGCTGTTTTTGATCATTCTCAATTTTTTTGAGATTTTTCTGTTCGGTTTTCGGGATACAGTGTTTAGGGCTTGAGGGTGGAAGCCAGAAGAAAAGAACAAGAAACCAGGCACTTACAGAGACAAGCAAGACGAAAGAGAATCTGAAGCGGGGGTTGACCATGATTTTTGTCTGTGACTCTTTGATTTTGGAGTATTTCTCCTTCTCTATACATGGAGTTGTAAGAGTTTGCTTATTGGTTAGCATGGAGATCAGAGCAAAATGAACAGAAGAAATTGAAGAAGGAAACTCGATGCTGGAAAAAGAAACAGAAACAGCAAGAATTTAATGAAGAATAGGAAAAAATAAATTAAGGTTTGGTGGGCTGGCGGGGACAGGTGAAATAAGAAAGTAAAGCCGGCGGCCTAGATGCTTACACGCGGCTAAATTTTATGTGTCATAAACCAATAGAACAAAAATTAGGAAGGATAATTGATGACAACAACGATCAGTGTGATTAGTCACCATTGTTGTCAAAAATCTATAAGAAAATTAATCGAACATTAACGTGCAAACATACATGCCAGCACATAATCTCATCATCTCTGCAGACTACTGGCCGTTCTCGCAGAGGGTAGTTCAAACTCAAGAAAATGAAATGGAAAAAATAATGTAATTTCTGCAGCTTCTATTGGTCTGTGATCATATTTGTAAGAAGTTTAAAACTCCGCTTCATTCTTGAAAGGCTGATTAAAACTTCTCCAAATGCAGGTAAGAGTGGCTTCCAAATTGCTGTCACCCAGAGAATCGACATGCTGGAATTTATAACATGAAGGGCCAGGAAACCTCCCAAAAGCAGCCCAAATTGCTCAGATGGTGTCTGAGCCACTACCATGAAGCACGCTTTCGTGGTCTACCCTGTAAAAATGTTCAGGATCTTGTTAGATTAACCGCACTAACTTGAGAAATATAATATTTTGAAGCAATATTATTGCAGGCATACAAAACTGCAACTATCCTTTGTTTATACGTGCATATGAATCAAACAATTAAATACAACAGATTAAGTCATGAAGCTACAAGTTAGGTTGCATTTACAAAACAATCAAATATTTAGTTTCCCGTCGAAACTATAATTTCATATCAATATCCCATCTCTTCTCAATCAAACGGAGCTCAAACTAAATAAATTGAATAACAAAAAAATGATGCAATTCCTGTAGCTTCTATTCTGGTCAAAGCATAACAGAGATCAAAATGCGTTTCATTTGTAATAAGCTACTTTGCCTTCTTAAGCATGTTAGTCGTTTGGAACCCTGTCATCCCTGACAAAACTCCACCAAATGTAGGTAAGGGGTACAGTCGTAGCGTGCCAGACAGAATGGGCATCTAGGAATCCGTAATATGGAGGGAAATCATAGATTTCGAGAAGCATTGCCAGGCCACCTCCGAAGACGACCACCCACAACTTCCAGCTAGAAGGATGTTGAGTGACACCAGCCCAAATTGCCCAGATGAGAAGCTGTGCCACTCCCATGACAACACAAACTTTCATGTTCCACCCTGTAATATGTCCAGGATCTTGTTCAGATTAACACCACGAACATGAAAAACTAACTGCTGCAGTCACAAAGGGTAAAAAATTATTACTAAAGAAGATATCTTTGACACTTAACGGCTTGAGCATCACTTAGAAATGAAGATATAGAAGGGGAGATCTAACACCGTAGTCTAGTTTATAGAGATGAGGTACAATATATGGGTCATCACAAAAGCGAGGAGCGGAGCAGCAACCATGACCCTAGTAGCCTCATCTCTCACATTCAAAGTTCTTAGTACAGCCAGAATGAGCGAATATCCAAGAAGTGCCACAGCAAGTGAGTAGTCTAACTTCTCTGTCAAGTCCACATCTCTGCTATCCAAGTAGACGTTACCATAATACTTAGAAAATAAACATGCTAAAAGAAGGGAAAGCAGTGAATAAAACAAAAAAAAAAGAAATTGCTGTCCTGATTCTGGGGCGACTGCCTAGTACAGGGGTGAGAGTTTTGGGTTGCCAAGCACTAGTTCAGAGTATGAAATCTGTCCAAAATTGTGCAGTAGGTTCAACTATGATATCAATTGTAATAACCTATTTCTCCCCACAGTTGGAAATTGTTCGACTTCTTTCCAAACCAAATGAGTTTGTTCTTAGGTTTTCATCCAAAATAGCCTAGTAACCTCTCTAACAAGACAACATAAGAATTTTCTACCTAACCTTACCTCATTTATCCTGGACTTTGTCTTACGAGTTGTGTCTTGTCCTGGTTGCGACACCAATGTAAAGCAATGAGCTTTATATTACAATACTAACTATTAGAATTTTGTTTCATTTCTTTTTTCCTTCTTCAGAATGAAATATCTAGCACAATATATTACAACCTTTACCACCTTGACAATAAAGATGAAATCCTTTATGGCTTGTACATATCACTGGAAAATGGAAAGAATTTAGAGGCTACACCAGTTTGTGTCAGATATGTAAGCTAAACTTATTCCAAGAAAGAACTCTATCTTATTCTCAAAGTTTTAACCAATCTGGCTAAAAGACAATAGCAAAAACATATATAATGAATCCAAATACCAATGACAACAAAGAACCCTATATTGGCCAGTTTTATGTGGTGATTCTAATCCTGCACCAACTCAAATCCATTTGACAGTTTTACAATCTCAGTTTGAACCAGGTGAGAACCAAATAGGTTGGGGAAAGGTCCATAAGAAATTGATCGCCCTATATTTGTCAGATAACACATACGCCGCTAGATTTAATATGTCACACAAAAGGAAAAAAAACCAGTAAAAAAGATTACTGAGTGGAAAATGGCACTCCAGAACCGGGAGTTCAATGATAACAGCCCATATATATGCCACAACATGGAAAATTCATAGTATGCTTTCTTGTTTTGTTTTAGAGGCAACTTGTAGTACAGAAGGATGAAAAAGGACAGCCAACCATGGAAATGCATTGCAAGGTTAAGAACAGAGAAAGCAACAGAAGCAGGCTCCTGAGTGAATAAATAATAAACCAAAATATACAAGTTTAAAAGATCCAAAAGTAAGTTTTTAATGATGAATAGAGTATAGTAAACTGGAAACCTGTATCCCATATACATGTTTGAATGGCCATTTGCCATGATATTTAACAGGTCCATCACCGACTGCCTCTCTCTCTTCCTCTCTGTTAACCATACAATTGTAACGGCAATCACTTTGACAATCCCATTGTTTCCACTGCAAGTAAAGTGGTTCTTGCATGTACCACGGACCATCAATGGAGGCACCATCTGAAGAAAATTTGCAATGTGCAAAGCATCTCTTCCCAACACATCCAGTTGCTTCACATGTTTTAACACAAGCCCTAAAATTGAAAATATTCCATGGTATAAAATATTGAAAATGTTTTGCACTATCAAATTATCCCTTACATTAGAATCTCAAAAATCCTATTACGTGAGAATTTGACAATTGTCAGTAAGAAGTACAATAAATTAATTTATAGATCTGAAAGAGCTTAAAACAACACAATTGATTACAAATGCATATAATGGAGTCACTAGAACAATTTAGATTTTAAGCCATCACTAGTACAAACCAGTATTATACATGAAACAGACAACAAATTGGTAAAACCAGGATGGAACACATAAGAATTATCCCAACCATGGATTACTTTCAAGGAAGCTACTTTGGCACATAGCTATAGAAACAAGGATGCAAAGACAAGAGGTGCAAAAATTATAAGTGTCAGCTAACTACTGTGTCTGGAAACTCAAAAGAAAATGCCTTGACAACATCCATGTATCTTAAATGGGTTTTTCAAAGAGTAGTAATTATACCAGAAAGTATCTAAACTCATCACTACTACTGCTGAATATTGACAAAGCAAATCAAGAATATGATGAGTACATAAATTCTTTCATATCAGCTAATTCATCAATTGTCTTGATCCTCCCTATACTCCATTTATTAGAATAGTCCAGCAGATCATTTGGTCAGTTCTTATGCAGTTTAGCTACAATTCAAGTTATCCAGTAGGTTAAATGTTCTGCTTCGAAGCAAATCGCCTAATTTAGCACAAGTAGGCTTTTATACATTGATGAGTGTTGAAGATTGTCCCTGATTGTTAGAGCCTTTGGGTTCATAGTCCTGATCAAACCTGTACCAACAAGCACTTGCAAGATGTCCTGCTTTGTTGCAGATCTGACATGTAGGCTTTGTCTGGTTTCTTCCCTGATTTGTTCTTCCTCTGCCTCTGCCTCCAAAGGCTCCTCTGGTGGCTTGTGGTGCTTGATTTTTCCCTCCTGAGTTGTTCCTCTTCTGCTGGTTCCAGTTGCTATTGTTGCTGCTGCTGTTGCCTGCATAATTGGCTTCGATTTTTACTCCCTCAGCAGAGATGTTTTGTTCCAATCTGCTTTCAAAAATAAGCAGCTGGGCAAAAACATCCTCCAACGTCATGTATTCAAGTCTTGAAGATATGTTGACTACTATAGCATCGTATTCAGAGCTGAGACCGTTAAGAATATGCTCAATTAAGTCTTCTTCACTTAAATTTTTACCTGTTATAGCCAAGGCATCTGCAATGCTTCTCATTTTTGAGAAATAGTCACTAACTGTCAAGCTTCCTTTCTTTGTGTTTTGCAACTGATTTTTAAGTTGCATAATTCGAGCATGAGACTGAGATGAGTAAAGCCTTGAAATTGCATCCCACAGCTCTTTGGAAGTGACACAATTCGTGAAGGAGATGAGGGCATTCTCAGTGAGAGTAGATAGCAGCCAACTGAGAAGTAGTTGGTCTTGCTTTTTCCACAACAGGAAATCTGGATTATCAGTGATAGCTTGACCTTCTTCTGCATTTTCTGGTGCAATGAACCTCTCAGGAATCCTTTTTGTTCCATCTATAAAACTTCCAAATCATTTCCTCTGATGGTTGGGAGTACCTGTGTTTTCCAGACTAAATAATTATGTCTGTCAAGCTTGATAGGTGCACTGAAGGATAAGCTGCCTTGACTTTGTTGAGTTTGAGGAACAATGGAGGTGTTTGAACTGGTATTTGCAGGGTTAGCCATAGAACCTCGCTCTGATACCAAGTTAATTTTGATGGAGGAAGCAAAACTTTTCTGCCGACAATCAAAAGTGTGTTTTTCTCGATTTCATTGTAAAACATTATATATATATAGGCCTGGGCTAGATGTTGCCCTAGTATACAGCTGTAAATAAGAATCAAATAATATAAAGTAAATTTGTCTTGATATATGATTATCAGTGATATATGTATCCATATACGGAAGACTCTGAACCATCCTTGACTCTATTAACAAAGGGTTGTTGGACTAAATCTATGTTTCTTAGGTTGTCAAAGTTGGCAGAAGCTGAGAGAGAAATACAAGACTGGACAGACTCAACTTTATTGACTCCATTTCTTAAACTAAAGTCTTTGCTTTCCCTCTTTTCTTTTAACAAGTAAAGGCCATCTTTAGCCACTCCTTCCAGCAGCACCATCTGGTTCTTGTCCTTCACAGCACATTCAAAATCGAGTAGTAGAGAGGAAACACCGACACATCACTGAAACTAGCCTAACCTTATTAGCACAAGCAAATTTACCCATCAAATTTTGGTGGGAAGCTTTTGAAACAGCAGTCTACCTGATAAATAGACTTCCAACAGCCACCTTGAACTTCAAGTCACCATATGAAGTCATATACCAAAGGTTGCCAGACTACAACTTTCTTAAAACATTTAGGTGTGCTTGTTACCCACATCTTAGACCCTATAATCAACATAAATTAGATTTCCACACAACTAAGTGCATATTTGTAGGATACAGTAAGGATCACAAAGGCTATAGGTGCATGGACAAGACAGGAAGAGTATACACTGCCATACATGTCAACTTCAATGAAATTGACTTTTCTTACAAAGCAGACCAACTAAATACGCAGAAAACTCAAGTCAGCCCCACACCAAACATGTTTGATTACTCACAATTCCTCCGAGATCCTCAGTCAGTCTTCCCAAGTGTTATCACAGGTAATTTGCCATCTAAAGCCACTTCATCAGCAACAACAACTGATCAAGAGAATTCACCACAATCAGGCAGTTCTCAAATGCCTTCAAACACCACTGTAAACCTTGAGGAAATCCCAGAAACCAACACAGAAATCTTACCAGAAACAGTTGAAACCATACACACTGAAAACCTAGAAAGACAGACAAATAATATCCATCCTATGATTACTAGATCGAAAGATGGAATTTTCAAGCCTAAATTGTATCACATTACAAGAAAAATCAGAGATGAGGGATATGTGCCTGAGAATGCAGCAGAAGCTATGCTCAACAGTAAGTGGAAACAAGCAATAACAGAGGAGTATGATGCCTTGATTAATAATAGAACTTGGTACCTGGTGCCTGCAAATCCAAACATGAAAGTAATCGGCAACAAATGGATATTTAAACTAAAGTATAATCCAGATGGTAGTGTGGCCAGACACAAAGCCAGGTTAGTTGCAAAGGGTTACCATCAAACAATTGGAGTGGATTATACAGAAACCTACAGTCCTGTAGTCAGATCATCAACAATCAGAGTTGTATTATGCTTAGCAGTCCACTTCGATTGGCAGGTAAGACAAGTTGATGTGAATAATGCATTTTTGAATGGAAACCTAGATGAAGAAGTTTACATGGAACAAGTGGAAGGGTTTGAAGATCCCAAAAGACCAGCACATGTATGCAAACTCAACAAGGCCTTGTACGGTCTAAAACAAGCTCCAAGAGCCTGGTATCAAAGGTTGAAATTAGCTCTATTAAGCTGCGGTTTTACTAACTTGAAGTCCGATACTTCCATCTTTATTTTATCAAGCAACGAGGGATTCGTCTTGGTGCTGGTTTATGTTGATGATATCCTTATTACAAGGAGTGTGGGAAGCATCATAGAAGACACAATAAACAAACTAAACAGCTGCTACTCCTTAAAAGACCTAGGCCTACTTCGCTATTTTCTGGGAATTGAAGTTAGAAGAGATGCACAAGGAATGCATTTGTGTCAAAGAAAATATATTCAAGATTTATTAAAAAAGACAGGGATACTGCAATGCAAAGAAATGGCCACACCAATGAGCACTTGTGAAAAATTTGCAAAGTTTGAAGAAAAGGATTTCAGAGATAAGACATTATACAGAAGTCTAGTAGGAGCTCTTTAGTATCTCACACTAACCAGACCCGAAATAGCTTATAGTGTGAATAAACTTTGTCAATTTCAAGAAAATCCAAAGGAACACCATTGGATAGGGTGTAAGAGGATTCTTAGATACCTCCAAAGGACTAAGAATCATGGCTTATATTACTCAAAATCTGAAAAACTAAATCTAATAGCTTTTGCAGATGCTGATTGGGCAGGAGATATGGATGACAGAAAGTCAACAAGTGGCTATGCTGTATTCTTAGCTGGGAACCTAATATCTTGGAGCTCCAGAAAACAAAGAACAGTCTCAAAGTCTAGCACAGAAGCTGAATACAGAAGTTTGGCAGCAACAGCTTCAGAGTTAGCTTGGATCAATTCTTTCCTATCTGAACTAAAGATACAAACTGATCAAAAACCACTTTTGTGGTGTGACAACATGGGAGCTATCTCTTTAGCTGAAAATCCAGTATTTCATAGTAGATCCAAACATATTGAAATCGACGTTCATTTTATTCGAGACAGACTAGCAAAGGGAGAATTAGTTATCAGATATGTTCCCACAAGAGATCAAATTGCAGGCATATTCACAAAGGCTCTCTCAAGTGAAAGATTTGAAATTCTGAAGAGCAAACTCAGCATTCAGGAAGAAGGCTAAGTTTGAGGGGAAGTGTTGAAGATTGAAATCAGTCTAGGATAGCCTTGGAAGACACCTTAGTAGACACATAATCATCAGGCGTTGTAACTATTTCCGGAAATCAAGCAAGCAAGGACAGAAGGACCACCTGGAAACCTGCCTTTACCCTCTCGACCTGCAATTGCAACGGACTGAATAAAGAGTGGACAGTATATATCAAGACAAATTTACTTTATATTATTTGATTCTTATTTACAGCTGTATACTAGAGCAACATCTAGCCCAGACCTATATATATGTAATGTTTTACAATGAAATCGAGAAAAACACACTTTTGATTGTCGGCAGAAAAGTTTTGCTTCCTCCATCAAAATTAACTATGAGAAGTCTACAATGTCGCTTGTTAATCCGGAACAAAACAAAGGCAGTGAGGAAATTACACAAGTGAAACACAAATTCTACGAAATCAAAATGTGAAAATGTAAGGAAATTAACAAAGAATAAACTCAGAGCCACAAGCACAAAACCTTAAAAAAACATTTCAATGCAAGAAGCACTGAAACTTACCGCAACGAGGATCAGCATCACCAGCACTGGCATCTCAATCTCCAAAAAGGTAGGAAAACAGCAAAAACAAAGCAATCCAATATCGATTCGCCATCTAATCAGCAAAATGATATAAAAATTAAGCACTTTTAACTACGTTATTAACAATTACAAAAAAAAAAAAAAAAACTTACCCAGTTCATATTAATACTTCAACTATGCATTCTACGTCTTACACCAACATATTCCAGTTTATCACAGATTATATTATTGAGCAGGAATTATCTGTTCATTACTAATTATAAAGCAGTGTTGCGAAATTCTTGGATCTTGAGTACTGAAAAGTGAGGTTATTGACTTGTTTTATAGAAGAGAAAAGATTGAAACCAAGAGTTTGAGAGGGATTGATTCAGTGTGATTAAAGATATAGGGGCAAAAAAAAAATTAGATCAATGAGTTAACAGCAAAAAGAACAGATCAAGATTAGATGCTTTACCTTTCAGCTATTCGGAATACAAAAGCTTCCAGGTTCCAGCAATGACGGAGAGAGATTATTTCTTCTTTGCTTTGAGAGACAGAGAAAATCAGAGAGAGGCGTGGAAGTATGGCTCCATTTCCAGATCTTCTAAATTTTGGATCTTTCTTGCACTGAAAATGACCAATGTACCCTTCTGAGTATAACAAATAAACATCCATTCCAGGTTCACAGCTTGCAAATGGAGTGATGATATAACTATTGATCACACTCTTGAGTACCCCACTACCAACATTCTTTGAACAAATATCATCTCTTGCAACAGCAGCATTATCGGTCTGCGTCGCCCACACTTGAGTTCTAATTCTGCATTCTATTTCCCCCTCTTTCTTGCTGTCATAATCCTCCAACTTACATATCTCTGTATGTTTATCAGATGGGAAAACTAATACCTTCAAATTAATCAATTTCGAATTTGTATAATGTTGTTGGTCTTCAAATTTCTTCAAATCGAAACTCATTATTCTCTCTCTCTGAAGATTATATTTCCAGTACAATCGATGCATGTTTCCATATTCAGATATACCCGAAAGCCGCAGCGGTGAAAAGCAAGCCGGAGATGAGAGATTACTGGCCAAGAACGTGTACATAAAGCGTAAACTTCAGTTTCAAATTTTTTGTACGTAAAAAGGGACGTAAATAATTATCTACTATTTCTGCACGATCTTGTGCTATCAAATCCCATTCCGTAGCGTACAAAACCATGGCCCACGTTAGGGGATACGTTGGCAACCGTCGTGGCAACCGAAACTCAAAAAATTATCCTCTAACAGGATTGTACAACAGGATGGATTTTCTACTGGTCTCGGACGCATAATAAACCAAAACCAAGGAGATTTGAGAAACTGCATTCTTTACCTACCTCTAAGATAGGATTTTCACTTTCCTTAACAACATTAACATGGCAGATATATGAACTAAAGAGAATTTTCATGGCCCAGGCGATCAGTTGGAGGCTGAATTTGAGGTTGTTCAGCGGCAATGAAGGCATATGCAGGTTAGCGAAAGCAAGACTGTAAGTTGTGTCGCAGAAGTTTTTATCTTTGATCAATAAGTTTTGCTCTCACAAATCATTGGATAAAAAGCAAAGTTGGGAGTTTATGGGGATAGATAATTCACCTAACAATCTCATCCTTTTGGTCCTTCTGGTTGATGGAAATGTTCAACTTATAAATAGGCTATTAAAAGAGAAAGTTTTATATGGACAATTACAATGGTTAAGTATTGGTGTTATAGTAAAATTATTAAATTAATAAAAAAAATAAATATTTATTAGTGATATATAAAAAAAATTAAAAATATGTCTCATTCTTAATTAATGTTGTTAAAGAAATTTATAAAATTTATTTTGATTTTTTTCATTCACTACGAGTCTTTCTTTTTTTAATGATTAGATGATTTTACTATATTGTTTATGTTGATGTGGTGAAATTTTTCTATTTAAAACTTTTTCTATTACAAAAAATTTAATGGAATCCTATATTAAATAGAAAATGAATATTTTTAAATTTTTAAAGATAAATACTGTACATTCTATTAGATATATTTTTTGAGAAAAAAGTAATAACTTAATTCATAATAGATGATATCAGAGTTAAATCTGTTATTACTTCGATATTTCATCGAGTATTCATATATAACAGATACATTCACATAAATTTCATAAATTTTAAAGTAGAGTAGAACATGTAGGGAGTTTTATAGTAATAAAAACATCACTCAAGAGTTTATAAGTTTCTGTGTAAAGTAGAATGTGTAGGGTGTTTTACTGTAACAAACTTGGCAGTTGAATAAAAAAAAAGTATTTTTAAAGTTTACGAGGCTGAGTATTGTTTTTTTGGGAAGAACCAGTGACAATGCTCCAAATGTTTGTCATGTTTGAGATGGAGATAAGTTGATGGCAACGGAATAACTTTAGGCGAAAAATCTCCTCGCCAGTTTGTCTTTCGTTGGTAAGTTAACGGAGTGTTTATGCATACGGCTATATACATTGGATGAATTGGGATTCTACAAATACATGAAAATGCATCATTTCTTTTGATTCAGGAGGAGAGGATTTTGAGGAGATTTCTCCCCCGAAATTTGAATACCAACAACACTTTGAACACCAACAAAATTATAGACAGTCCATGTTGATTAGTTTGAAGGGATTTGGCTGTTGTTAGTTTTCCATTAGTTATAAAATATTGAGATAAGGCTGTTGAAAGATTATGAAAATAAGGAAGAGTGGATTAGAGAATACAGATTTAGTACTCAAGTTTGGGCAAAGGAACAAGATAACATTGTTGTTGTAAGGAATGGCATTTGTTTTTGGGAAGATTTAACCATTTCAATGGAAGCTTGCAGTTGTGGCTTGATTTTTCAAGCTTTCTGGCGTAAGAAAATGTTTGCTGTTGATCTATAAACGGAGCGGATTTTGCACTTGGAACGCCCCAATTTGCTAGAAAGATTTCGATTTCTCAAAGAAACGTCTAGTTATACGGGGATTGTTGATTCTCCCAGAAACTCCGGCAATGGAATTACAAAGGGTTCTCAAGAGTACAATTTCTTAAAAGACAGCCCGTAAGTTTTATGTATCCCCATAGAAAAAGGATGACATTATTATGCTTTACTATTTGATGCTACATACTGGTGATGATCAATGTGCTCTTTCTACATACAGGTAACTGATATTTGGAAAAGTCTTATACACAGCAGAACTGCAGACAACAATCCAGCAGTATCACAGGCAGCAAAACACTATATCTATTTCTACAAAAGAGGATGATGAAATGCAAAGTCCACTACCGATCTGAGTTCATCCCAATTCTCATACATGAACAACTCAGGATCATTTCCGTATGCATTTGGAATAGACGATGCCATGGATTGAGAATTATTGGCTATTGTGCTGCTCAACGGCTCCACAGTAAACTGGTTCATCACGTTGATATGATCGATTGCTGCGGGTTTGTTAAGCTTGTTGCTTTGGTGATGAATAACTGGAGCTTCAAAGCTGATGTAAGCTTCCCTATTGTTAGATTCCGCACCCCATGTAATATTATTAGAGCTTGCTAATTCCATTGCCGATTGACGTTTAACAGATGATTGCTCTCTCCAATCTGGTGTGTACTTTCTGTGTGACGCGTTTCGCTTGAAGATTTGACAGATAGTCCACACTTCCTGCGAAGGAATTAGTACATAAAATTGAGATATAATCAACAACAACCCAAAAAAAAGGCTTGGTTGCTATAAACTAAGAGTGACAACTTGAGTTGGAATGTTGTGTTTATTTCATATTAAATAAAAATATAAGGATATATTGATATAAATGAATTAAGAAGAGTTGTAATTATATCATTTATTTAACATATTTTAAAATATTAATAGTATAATACTTTAAACACTAATCAATTTTACTTTAAATATAATTAAATATATTAATATATATATATAAATAAATTTATCAAATCATAAATGAATTAATATGATATATAATTCGTTAAATAATTAATTCATTATAAAATAATTTTATGTTTCAAAAAATGTAAACCTACACCATAATATGAACTAACTTTATATCAAGTTATATTATGAATTACCAACCCATCAATAGAAGAAGTGTTGATAAAAAGTTACATATTTAATGATTCAACTTTCGAGTTTAAAATCTAGTGATTCAACACCTCAAATAAGTTGAAGTTGTCAGAATTTAAATGCAATGTAAAGTGAAAAATTTCAAGCTTAACATTTCATGTTCCGATTGTGACATATACGGCAACCTCCCCAACAAAAAAATTGCAATTAATTAGTCCAATTATGGAACTATGAAGTTAACGCTAATCCTTATGATTTTCACTTACCGCTTCTTGCAGAGCTGTTTTTGAATTGGTGAAAATAGTATTAGTGTTGCGATTATCCTCGGCAGGCAGTCGAAACTCGTACATCATCCATTCAGTTTTGGTCCCTTTTCCAGCACTTCCACGGTAGTACACAAGCGTTTTCTTGAGTCCAATGCAGTCCCGGCCTTGTCCTCTGAGAGAGTACACCGGTTTGTCGATGCCAGTAGCTTTCCAAAATCCAGACCCCGTCACTCTATTTGGTCTTATGCTGTTTCTGTATTTTCTCCCTCTTTTGCAGAAGAAGTATCCTTCCTTGTCAGGTGTAGTATTGATTTCTGCAAGATCGAAACAGTTAGTTTTAAGCATGATTATTAAACAAATGCATCAAAATTGCCCAAAAAGGAAATAAAAATAAATTTAAGAGACTTCTGACTCTCAAGAATGAAGGTTTCTGTTTGTTATTGATTACCTATGAGCATGCGTGGAAACATCTTTTTCCATACATGAAATTAAAGTTTATTATGATATGTAATTCTGTGGCTTCTTCATATTTCTGTGTAAAGCTTGGATGGAAATCAATTACTAAAATCATATTAGCCTGAAAATCATATATTATCACAGATATTGAAGAAAATTAAACGAA